>OW804097.1:49858623-50240785 GCA_942159475.1 Sthenelais limicola
TCACCTATGCTTATAGGTGTAGTTTGCATGAATCAACCGGCTGTTCTCCAAATCTACTTACCTTTGGTGAGGAAATTTCAATGGTGCCTGCAGTCATTTATCGGAATTATGACGAAAATTTTGAAGCAAGATGCCCAAATAACCAGGTGTTATACATCAGAGAACAACTCCTGAAGGCACACGAATTTGTAATGAAGAATTTAAAACGATTGGTGAAAGCACAGAAAAAGGTCTATGACAAGAATACATTGGTCAGAGAATATGCTCCTGGAGATTGGGTCTACAAATTTATCACAGTGAAAACTGGACGGCCACTGTGTGGAAGATGGGAGGGTCCCTTTCAAATAGTTGAAAAACTAAATGAATGGACCTATGTCATTGATGAAGTCACGAAGAAAATGGCGAAAATACATGTGGATTATCTGAAGCCCTGCCTAAAACCTGTTAATGAAAGCAGAGATAATGATTTATCGCCAGAAAGTGCAAGGAGAACCAGAACGAGGGTGATTAAGGCTCCCACAAGATATGGCTTTTCCTGATTTTAAATGATAATTTTATTCAATATCTGGAGGAGGAATGTTGACTTAACATTAGATTTGATTCCCTGCCTTCAGGAGAGCCATATACACGTAAAGAAGCCTCTGGTGAACACGGGAGAGAGTAGATACGATTACATGGTGGATTTACGGCCATTTTGAAACCATGAATGGGTCTATTTCCACATGGAAATATTCCTTTTGTTTTTAATGACAATTTCAAGCTAACCTAAGGTGTTAGATAGGCTTCTTTGAAGCAATTTACCATAAAAAAACATTGACGGCTCTTCCTCGTCGACAGCCGGTAGGAGGAGTAATCAGGAGACGGTCTCATTCCACGGAGCCCGGGGAAGCAAGCCAATATGTTTAATTTACATATTTAACGAAGAAACATGTATTCTACTGCTATTATTTAGCATTTTATGATCAAATTCTCGGTCAAAGTCAACCCTCATTGAGTTTCTATACACTTTTCAACCTGTCGTCGATGGAAATAAACACCGCGCTAAGAAGTAAACAAAGCGGAACGTTGCGTCGGAGAGCGCTATGGCGGACACCTCGACACGCGGAGCGTCTACCTTGCCGGCAAGGCACTGATGCCCTTGGTTCGCTGCAATGTGCACTCTGCCCATACGGATAAAAGTAGTATAGGAAATGTATATTTTTCCCTGGGGTCTGACTATATAGCCTGAATGATATTATTTCTTTATTTTATTCGCGAGGTAATATGCAGTTTTCTTGAGATCTGTTACCTAATATGGGTAAGGAACCGTGCAGAGTGGATCCTCGCCACCTGTATGTCCATATATGGGCATATTTTTTGGGTGTGGCTCGGGTTGGCACCTATATAAGACAGGTGAAGCACGTGCACAGCAGGTTGCGTTCCATTTCAACACTGAAGTATACATAGGATCGAGACGTTTATGTCCTCCGGAGCTGTCCGGACCTGCTTTTGTTGAAGATATCGATTGAAAATTGGAACCATACCTTCATCAAGTGAAGATGACAAAGTGTACGACCGAAGTAACAAATTCGACCGAAGTAACAAATTCTCTGGCGAGAAAAGGGACAAGAAGAAGCCCAAGGAGAGCAGGAATCGAAGGAAATCTGACAGTGTTAACAAAGATTCCTCCGAGCGTCGCTCCCGTTCCAATTCGCCTGGCGGAGAGAGGGGTTTGTCCTCCGAATTTACAGACAAGATTAGGCCTCGTCTGCTCAAATTGAAGAAGCCAAAGGACACTAGACATGGCAGGTGTGTACCAGTTACTGAATCTGATCAGGACTCGGAAACAATCAACTTCGGAAGAAATCATATTCATCAACATTACTGAGGCCGATCTTATACGTAAATACGAAGAGTGGATAGATGGAATTCTTGGTAGAATTGTCTCTGAAGACACCAGGAGAGAGCTGCGCTCTATTGTGTATAAAGGACATGACAGTGCATCAACGGGTGGAGGTAGCTGCCCGTATCTCCGCTGTACAGGCAAGGTATTGCATAGCTGTCTAGCCTGGCTTAGGCACATGGAGGAAAATCATCTCCCCAACCGTTGGGAGTATATGTGTGGGATCCGTCACCAGACCTCTGGACCATGCAAGAACAAACAATTACGGATGTGCTCTTCTGTCCGCCACATGATGTGGGTCCATAATCTGTCACAAAATCAGGCTGGACTGAGGTGCTTAAATAACAGCAACAGGTTTTGCAATTTGGCCAGCAATCCTGACTATGGTGAGAAAGATCCAGTCGCCACAATAGCCCGGAAAAGAGCTGCTCCAGCCAGCTCATGTGTTAAGAAGGAGAAGAAGCAAGTGCTCCCTGCGACTAAGTCTAAAGTTGAGACTAATATTTCTCCTGTGGTGTCAGTGGACTTTAATGAAGTCAACATGGATCTGGAACAGCTAAATGACAGTGAGGCAGTCAAAAACTTAGCTGTCGCTCAATGCCAGTTGGTAAAAGCCCATTCATCCTTTGCGGAGGCGTTAAAGCATCTCCACACAGATTACGAACATTTTGGCAATGTTAACAGAGACAAAGAGGCCTGGTGTGAAGAGCGAAAACGCTTGTTAGACGAGATTCTTGACCGCAAGGTGAGGCTGGAGATTGCCACCCACTCCCAATCTGTTCTTGAGGATGAACTGAGACTTTCCCAGGACAATGTGAAAGACCTGCAACGATCCCTTGATCGTGAGCGTGAAAATGCCAGTGTTCAGAAGAAATCAGATGATCTGGAGGTATCTGTGGTGACTGGAAGTGCAGATCCGGACAAGGAAACAAACCAGATCATTCCTGGCTTCATGCTGGAGCAATCTCTTGCCATTCGTGCGATAATGTCTACTTAATATGCTGGACTCTTGCGTGTGATATCTTCGTGGTGGTGCTTTGCTGATGTAAATAGCCTATGAATCTTTATTCATATATCTTCGCAACTTTTTTATGTTGAAGAACAGTTAAATGTTGGTATATGATACCTTACGTTTTTTTTTTATTATGAGCTATTGTATAAATGTACATATGAATCGTTCTTATTTCTTGTTAACAAATTTCTCGTCATTGAATATGTTCATCTCCTTTTAAAATTTTATTTCCGTTGATTGGGGAGGAGTATAACGATTCTACTATACTATATGAACATTTCCATCGAGCTCCGGGTAGCTCCAGATCCGGCCACCTCCGGATCCGGCCACCTCCAGGTAGTACCTCCGGACGCCACTAGGAGTCTACATTTCAACTCATTATGATATTCATACTTTGTATTATTTGATTAATTTATTATTAATTAACCATTCATATTATTCCATCCGGATTTTAACCATGATGGTTATCACATATTTCTCTATTTATGTACAAGTTTGTACTTATTTCATCATTATATTTATTTAATTATTCCTGATTTGTATTGCAAACATAGTCTGTTCTTGTGTTGAATATTATTGATATACCCAATGTATTTGTATATTAATCGGGTTGAGGAGCAAGGTCTTCAACCCAACACACAAGGAGGAATAAAGAGAACATATGAAAGAAGTATTTCACTCTTGATGTTATAGCTCGGAGCCGCTTTTGAAACATAGAATATTTCAACCTTTGGTCCTTTGGAACTTTAATTTAATCCGGCCACTATAGTTCCTTTCCTCCCATCTCCTGCTATCGATATTCATAATATATTTATTCTCGCAGAAGTAAACCTATACGATCACGAAATATCATTATTTAATATCGATTAATATTAAGCCGGAGCTGAAAGACAGATGTACAACGATGGCCACAAAGACATTGGAAAGAACATAGGCAAGAATCGCAACACATGAACAGAAAAGTGTCTTCTCTCCTACCAAAGACCTGGTTTTCCTAGGATATCGTATTAACTCGGAAAATATGACTGTCCAACCGACTGACGATAAAAGGGAAAAAATGCTTAGGGCTATCTCTGACTTACAAAACATACTAGGTACTAGGTACATAAAGGTACTGGGCTTAATGGTAGACATGTCCAAGGGTATTGAATATGGGGAAGCCAACTACAGGAGACTTGAGTGTGACAAAATTAAAGCTCTACAATCTCAAGCAGGCGACTTTGATTCAAAAATGAAAATCTCTTTCAACGGACATCAGGACTTAGTCTGGTGGAAATCTAGAGTTAAAAGAGGGAAAAAAGACATTAGAGTCTTCTCCCCTGACTCAGTTCTTACGACCGACGCCTCTAACTCAGGCTGGGGGTGTGTCTCCGAAGGTAGGGTAGCCACCCACCAAGAAACCCGATATCACCTTGATATCGGCCCGATATCAGACACTCCATCGGCCCGATATCAGATCTGATATCGATCGATATCAGACTGCACCCTCAAATTCGGTCGGCCCGATATCAGATCTGATATCAGATCTGATATCGGGCCGATATCAGACCAATACTATTTCTGATATCAGTTTCTGATATTGAGCCGATATCATACCGATATTATTTCTGATATCAATTCTGATATCGAGCCGATATCAGACCGATATTATTTTTTATATCATTTCTGATATTGAGCCGATATCAGACCGATATCATTTCTGATATCATTTGTGATATTGAGCCGATATCACATCAATATTATTTCTGATATCAGTTCTGATATTGAGCCGATATCAGATCGATATCATTTGTGATATTGAGCGGATATCAGACCGATACCATTTCTGATATCAGTTCTGATATTGAGCCGATATCAGACCGATACCATTTCTGATATCAGTTCTGATATTGAGCCGATATCAGACCGATACTATTTCTGATATCAGTTCTGATATTGAGCCGATATCACATTAATATTATTTCTGATATCAGTTCTGATATTGAGCCGATATCAGATCGATATCATTTGTGATATTGAGCCGATATCAGACCGATACCAGTTCTGATATTAGTTCTGATATTGAGCCGATATCAGACCGATACTATTTCTGATATCAGTTTCTGATATTGAGCAGATATCATACAAATACCATTTCTGATATCAGGAACTGAAATCAAAGTGATGTCATAGGAGTATTGTTCCTGATATCAAGAACATCAGAATCTGGTAGATCTCTAATATCCAGGGATCTCTGATATCCAGCTGCTGTCCGGGGATCTCTGATGTCCATCTGATGTCAACAGTCTAGGGTTTGTCCGCAGAGAACTATCAGCAGGGGGAAGTTTCCTCCACCCTAATCCCTAACACAAACATGTATCAATTAGTCCCTGAATGCAAGTGGTGTCAGTATCAATTAGCAGGTGGTCCACTCATCTTTAAACTTTTTTTTAAATTGTGAAATATACTAACTAAATCGTTTGTGGAAGTATTCTCCTTGCCATAAGAACTATTCTCATCTTTATTTCATCAATGTGTGACGACTATGAGGAAAGATATTAAAGCTTTGTATTTGTGATGTGACTGAGTGGGTGGATTCTTATAAGGGAGAGAGAGAGAGGCTGGGTATTAGAGAGGGAGAGAAGAGAGATGCTGTGGTGCTGTAATGGCCTGTTATACATAATATACATTTGCCGAATGGTATTACATAATCGGCCCATCAGAGCCGGAAAATATCGGTTGGGACCTACAGTGTCAACCAACATAACACTTCTGATTTCATCAACCAATATAAGATAACTAAATAATGGAGATATTAGACTTGCAGTTTTTATTACATAAAAGCTTCATCCTTCCTAGGAAATGCACATGAACGTCTTTCATTTGGTTACTAGGTTCTTTATTTCCTGTGATTAAATGAAAGTCTACAAGGGACAAGGGAATATGGTTGGAAATAATAATGACACATTATGGTTACAAATAATGACACATTATTAGCTAATGGTCCACTGCTAGAAGTTCACCAGAAATATTTGAAAGAACTTTGTATTACGAAATTTTGATAAACATTGATATAACTTACCCTAAAAAATAAATGTCAGCTAAATATATTTGAACCTGACTGCTGATACCTAGAAGATTGAAATATGCTGTCTTTGGGTCATCAAAACACTATAATAACCTATATTTGGTCACCCAGATACATGAAATCTGATCCCAAAATCTCTTAAAACTTCAATCTAAAAAATGTCATTTCCTAGACTGCCTGGACATCCCTTAAAATACCCATTTTGAGTGGAAAAAGCATAATACCCAATTGGATACATCCAAAATGTGTCCTTTAGTCCTAAAACCTGTGTGGCGTTAACCTATTTTTGACCCAAATATGATGAATAAATTTTGTCTGACCAGTCTCAGAAAACATGTCTAATCATGTGCGTAAAAACACCAAAAAATAATTAGAAAAGTCTCCGCCGTTTTCTGGCGTTAAAAACGTGTCACAAAAACGCCCTAAATTGATGCCCATAATGACATAAAATGTCCATATAAACCTGGCGTTGAATACCATATTAATATCCTTAATATGAGGTACATTGTTTTCCCTTAACACTCTTATATAGGCGTTTACAAACCTGACGCCAAAAACACTTAAAATACTGACTGTAAAATCATATATCATTACAGCATTATATAGAATCCCTCACCTGTCCATATATGATTGAACAAAAATACAATGCAATATCGTCCATCTAGGATTGAATGGAAAATTGAGGTTAACCTACGGATAACATAATTTTTAAAGCTTGTACCAGATACATACAGTAATATCATTTAAAACCAAAATCCCTCTTAGGATCGTCAATTTCTCATACAAAAACCTGTTGAAACGCCACCATCAGGAAACAATAGTATTATAATATGCATGGTTCAGAGTTAATTTCTTGAATTGCCAGTCTATAGCAAGATTTTCTTATTTAAGGTGTATTTTCTGGGAACATTGTAGTTGTCTGGGATCCATATATCCAATTTCTCCAGGTAATTGTCATGTTTTAATACTCTTGCTTTAAGTTTCACATATTTAGGTGTTGGTCATCTTAGGTTGAGGCCTTGGTTAAGTGAGCTTCTGCTCATGGATGAGACGACCACTGTACAGCTCCCTAGTGTATTGGTGCTGTCTGATCCTGAGCTGGTGAAGTTGGGATCCGGTGCCATTGTGCAGTGGTATTACATAACAGGTCTTTCTGATGAAATAGTTGTCATACGTCCTCAGGATTTAAGGCTGGTAAGTCCTGATTGTCCAGTTTCTCTACTCAAATGGCCATGCCAAGTAGGTTCATATGAATATATTCCTGAGTATATTGCCATTGCTGATCAAACTAAGACCAAGTTCAAACAAGAGTTTGTGGATTCCTGCAGCACCTCCATGATTGGTTGATTTGTTTCCAGAAGGCATCCTATAAATAAGGCCAGGTCATGAATTGAACATCATTAACAAGGGACATAGTTATCACTTGAATACTTGACATTATCTACCCAGTGCTTGTAATAAAATCAGAAACCATTGTATGAGGTATACAACATTTCTACATCTCAGGTTGGTTTGTTAAGTTTATATGCCTAATATTACAGATGGAAACTATTTGCAAATCATGGAATAGAAAAAAGAAAATAACCATTTAAGATGGACAGTAAATTTCTATGCAGGCTACTAAATGTCTGTATTCAGCAGCCAAATCGGTGGGAAAATTAATTTCTCACACTGCACCCTATGTGCATTGGAAAATCCACCAGTGTATGTAAAAGTGCCACTGACCAGTCACAAAAGTGCAATCCGCTCAAAAAAGCAGTTTTGCACCTGGTTTTGCACCTGATGCAATTGGCATCATTAGATGCACTCCAAAAATGCGTATCAAATTTATGTATATAAATCGTCTATCAATGCACTAGCTATATGCAGTGGAATTAATGGACGTCAGTCAAAGTCTAGAGGAATTTATATTCTGTCTCAAAAATATAATCATATTTCATATAAGGCAACATATGAAAACAAGCCAAATCCGCACCCACAACTACCATAGAATTCTACAACACAATGAAGCCACACCAGTCCATAATTCCTGCCACTGCTCACTCACCTGCATGGCATTCACACCTAATGTCGCACATATCTGACCCTCCATTCTCTGACACTCACCCTCAGTCTCTGACACCCATTCATAGAAACCCCTCTCCACTAAACTAAACGATGTAATGCTACCTCCAATTTATTCCTTTCTACACATGCACACCCGTTCGTTATTATGAAAAAAAACACAATTTTTATTTAATCACTAATTTACACTCATCTAGACATGGTAAATATCATTTTGGAATATTTGTGTCGCCGTTATGACATGTATTGCCTTCAACACACTCAAATGCTCTAATAGTAATGATTAATATTGAATTGGATTTATATGTTTGTATAGGGAAAATGTATATGTATGTATAGTATAGATGAAACGAAAAGTTATTAGCCTACATTATCTCTGAAACCTTTTATTTGAACTATATCTCCAATATGTTTTTTAAAAAACATTTTCAGGTAATTTCAACCTTCCTAACAATTATTTAGACCTTCTTAAAAATTGTGAAAAATATAAATATGACTAAATATTGATGTTGTTGAATTCAGGAGAGTTTGTGTACCAATGTCGACGTTATGCCATAGCGTTGCCGTTACGCCATAATTATTACAAAAAAATGAGATCCTCCTCTTCCAACACAAACAATTTAGAGTAATAAAAGGAATATTTTTACACAATCAAGTCAAACATCTGGTTCGAACTAGGCCTTCGTTTGCCAACAAACATCAATTCTCTAGCTTTAACATTTCATTTAATTTTGCTAGACGAATTGGTGAGTAATATATCTCATTTTTACACTAAATTATTTGATTAATCGGGCTTAATGAGGCTGAAATAAGGCAAAATGATAGGGAAAATATAGGTATCTGAATCATAGGTTTAGGATCGAAATATTGGTCCCAGCCTTCCCAAACATCACCTGCATTATGCTGATATTCCCTGCCATATGTACACCAAAGATTGAAGAGATGCAACGAACTTTATTTTTTCTAAAAAAAAATGGCCCTCTGAAATCAAATGCTGCCCATTTGGGAGAATTACTCATATACAAAGCATATATAC
This sequence comes from Sthenelais limicola, assembly GCA_942159475.1. Classification (NCBI taxonomy): domain Eukaryota; kingdom Metazoa; phylum Annelida; class Polychaeta; order Phyllodocida; family Sigalionidae; genus Sthenelais; species Sthenelais limicola. Next base: position 49,867,685 of record OW804097.1, read on the forward strand.
AATAAACTAATGCAGAATTATATTAAGTCAGGGATAAAACAATATTCCATCTTAATACTAGACAATAATGCCACTAATCCTTCTCAATACAGGTTGCATCTCGCCATAGACTTACTATTATCACAGTTGTTTTCACCAGGCGGCGCTACTGGTAACTGGGGTGTGTTTACAATTTCTTTTACAAAGAAAGCACAACTAAATCACTCATATGGCATTTGCACATTATGTATATTCCTCATCATGTACTTAAGAACATCACAAGTAATATTTTACAATAGTTCATTAGTGTAATGTATCTGTTTGATTTTAAAACGAGTCATAATTGAAACTACCCCTATAGCTATATACATAAATGATATGGGTGCTTTGTGCGCCCAGTTGCAGTTGTACATGTGCAAACACAACAAAATCACATTGGATGATCAAACTGATGGAAAACTAAACCAGATGGGAGCAACCTATAGCTGCACCCATCATCACAACAGTGGGAATAAGCAGAATATGTCTTTAATCCTTGTTTATTTAATTAATTGTTCTTATGGCAGTATACACATTGTTTAATCCTATTTATTTTAAGTTTATAATTGCAGCAACAAAAGTGCTAGACTGAGTGCATAAAAAGTGCATAATTACACCTGGTACTGTGAGCATCGTTGAGAGCATTTTGACTGCATTTATAAATCGGGTCCATAGAGCATTGTAAAATCAAATTTGAGCCTCACAACCGTTTACGTTTTCCACTAGTAAAGCACCAGGTCAGAATCAGGTGAAAAGTTCCAGGTAAACACTAGGTCGGAAATACAATCTTGCACATCAGGCATCTCTAATCAAAAGTACATGTCATATAGTATCATTAGGATGTTGATTTACAGTACTTAATTTTCTTCATGCTGGATTTGCAAATATCTTGGAAATAAGAGTTGGAATAGAGTTAGTTGCAAAGATTACAAAAATTAGTTTTTTGGTATATTTGAATCGGTATACACACCCTCATATTTGATGCTTACAATTAATTACTGAGTTGCAGGTAATTATGCACCCACCCCATGTCACTTACAGTTTAAATGGTATCAAACTCTTGTAGATAATTTAATTCATAACATACCTTTGGAATAAATCTATGGTAGCAGGGCCTGTGGGCAGGACTTGGGAGTTCACTACACAGTATCCACCTGTCCGCAGCTAGCAAGAAACGGTTGGGCATATTGTCCACTAATATCTGAAAGAAAACAATGTATTTATCAGGATGTATCGAGGTGGGTAAATATCGTATTTATACCAAGGGGTCCGGTGGTTATTGGTAGTTGAACTGATGTGAGGTTGGAAATAAAACCCTTGTGTTATGGTTTTAATGATTTTATTCCACAAGCTTTCGGGCTGGTTTGCCCTTCTTCAGGTGATTAGGTATACATACAGGTATGCTTAAGTGTAAAAAGATGTAGTGACAGGTATGGTGATTTACATGGTTCTGTCCGCACAGAATGTCATGGGTGGGTTCTGGCCGCAGTGGATGTAAAAAATTTTGTTTACATATACAATATGATAGAATAACAAGGATACGATGTTAGTATAGAGCAAGTGGTTTTCAATAATTTTCTATGTTTAAATTTATGTGATAATTACCAGAAAGTATTGGTAAGTTATTCGGGGGAATACTGGTGCCCCTTAGATATGAGAAGCTGGTTAAATTCAGTAGCAAGTGTTGGGTCAATGCAATGAATTAGATGATAGATATGGAATAATTGTTCAGCTTGTTTCAATACACTGTTGTCTGGGAGTGTCATGGTGCTTTTCTCCACTGTTACGGTCTTGTAATCATTGTTTATAAGTGACTGAAGCTGTGCGTTCATCTCAGAAGAGCTGCTACTGTCTGAGATAGAGAGGTCACCGTTCGAGATGGTGTCAATTGAGATATCAGTTGGCGGTATTATCTCGTCCTGGCATGGGGTGCTACTACGATCTATGTTTCTAAATGTTATATCAGTGATGACAGAGCTAATTGATGGGATTGGCTCTATAATTGGGTTTTGGATAGGTATGATTCCCCTGAGTGCCTCGGTGAAGGTAGTGGTTTTCTGAGGCAGAGTGAGGCCAACTGGCTTCACTTTGGGTGGAATAGGCGATTCTGAGGTAGATGGTCTTTTGGTTGGCGAACTCGGCGTGTGGTTCTTGGGAGGGCTCTCATGGCGAGGGGCTCTCTTTTCGGGAGTTGGTGGTGCGTGTTGTTGGCGTGGGCGTCTAATGGTTGGGTCCCAGTTGCTCTCATGGACACGGCTGGTGGATGGTATGGGGTCTTGTTGCTTCTGAATCCGATCGGCCGGTCTTACTACCGGGAAGCAAGGTGGGTGTTGCATTTTGGTGGTGGTGCTGGTTTTATTCTTGTTCGGGAGGCGGCCTGAAACGTATGGGGAGTTATTACCCTCTATGATACGAAACAGTGCGGGTGGTTTTTTAGTGGTGAAAGTTTTGATAATTCTCAGTTCTTTTTCGGGTGGCTTAGGTTTTACAATCGCTTCAGAGCATAAGATCGGTCTGGGCAGAGGGATTCCGCCATCGTGTACTCGATCTACATGTGTATGGAACTCTTGTTTCCGTGTAAACAACTTGGAGCAAACTGGACATGGGTACTTACCCCTATCATTGGGGCCTGCGTGTACTCGATTTAAGTGTTTGATGAGATTCCCACCTCTGTTGGCCATCCAGGTATTACATAGATGGCACTGGATAGGTTTATCCTCCTTGCTTTGGTTCATTTTTGATGGAGATTTACGGTGTACGCACCTTCCGAGTGATCGCGTGGCTCTTGTTATTGTTGACGTTGGAATCTAATTTGAATTTAGGTCGGTCGTGGTGGGCCGACCAATCAGCGCGCGTTGTCAAGCGGCGTTGTTAGGAGCGCTCTATTGTGGGCGGGGCTGTGTCAGGGGAGCGGTTCTTGTTTCTTGACGCGTGGTGGGATTTCCCGCCACTTGTCTAGTATTGGAGATTTAGGCCGCTCGGTGTGAGCGTGTCCATCATGATTATCCACGCCAATGTATTTATCAGTCAAACAGATCACTATATTTTCCAGTTCATAAAAGTAGATATTTTTTACAATATATTACCTTTTACGCTAGGTGTTGAAAGGCTGCCTTATTGCAGTGCTAAAGCCAACCCAATTGGTAATCAAAACAATTTTGATCTTATTTTTGTTTAGCTTGAAACTGAGTGGGGAAGTTAAATGCATCACCGTACGTCACAGTCTATCCTCCCAGTTTAGAGGCTAAAGAATAAGCAGTTTATTATCGATATTAATTACAAAAAGTGGTTAGGTAAAATCATAAGTATATATAAAGATGTTTTGTACATTTCTCTGACCATGGGGTATGTTTGATAGAGTAAAACGTCACTGTAAGTCATGCATCAGCATACATTACTCTGAGCTGCTAAGCTACTAAAACAGGTAATGAAAAGTCCAATTGGGTACATTTCAATGCATTTAAACAGATATTCTTCCTATAATGACTGATATCATATTTTAAATTTCATAATCCAAAAGAGAAATCACCGGAAATACTATCTAGTAGTTAGAGCGTCAAAACACAGAAAATTCCAGTTAAGTTTTTAATTACAATAAAGATATGAAACAATGTGCCTTAATTTAACAATGATGATTTGCTCGATGCTAGACTCATGCAATGTTTTTAGGTTTTGACTGATAAGGTATTTTATACATTTTGCTTATGCAAGTTTTCTTGAGGGTATCATGAAGTAACAGCTTTATATATAATATTCGTCTCGCCATATGTAGGTCGACATGGCTTGGTAATTGAATGACTTAGTTAGGTTCTAGGGTTCGGTGGGCCACTGTAGGCAATCTATTCCATGAGGTGGTGATTTTATTATAGCCTGATTTTCTTATTTGTTCTGTTTTAGTTCATGCTAGGGAGAGGTTGGTTAGAAAAGCTTTCGAAAAAGTTTGAAACATAATTGATAATTGTATTCATTGTAGAATTCAGGGTGATAAACAGGGAAGGGGGCAGTACTCGAATTTACGGACCAGTGGACTGGGGAGGTACTGGTCCATAACTCTTGGCACTGGTCCGGTCGTTGATTTACATACAATAACGTTTTAATAAGCATGCAAAAGGCTGTTCATCTCATACAAATGTTTATAATTATGATGGTGTTTATATAACACCCTTTGAAAGAAAAATCATAAACCTCTTTCAGGGGCTCATGTAGCCTGAAATGTAATCAAATGTTTTTGAAAAATGTTATTGAATTAATTCTCACAAAGTGATATTTCTCTTTTGTCAAGGGAAAAAAATTGGACTTATTATGAATATACTATAGTAAACGTTAGGTTTTGATTTAAAGTTTGAAAATCTACAGCCATAATACATGACATCCAATTTAACGACTGATATCCTTGAGGACATTCCTCATCTCTACCCCCAGTAATACCACCTGGGACAACCATATTTTGAGTCTGGGCAACTGCAAATATATGATCAGTTGCCCGGCGGGCAACTGGCCCGAACCAACCTGATTTATTTCTATTATATGGGCAAAAAGAAATTTAGAATGTACATTTGCGAATTTGTGAGGATTAGGAGGATTGAAAAAAAAGTAATAAGTACTCTTATCACAGTGTCCACACAACCTAAAAACACCAATTATACTCAGTTATACTAATTATTCCAGTTTTCATGGTGGTTGAAACAAGGTGACCTTTTTTTAGGGTATGCCCTGTATTAAGTGAATTACCACCTTCTTAAGTGCTCAATAACTCAGGACACAATGATTCAATTTCCAAATAAAAACTACTTCCTTATACGGATTAAATGTTCATTTACTAGCATACCAAGCCATCAATATGTATCATCACAGGTTCTTTTGTGAGACATGAAAGCAAATGAATGACATTACTCCAAAACATGAGACGAGTGTTAGATCAGTAACAAATGGTTCAAAGATTACTTCAATATTACTGTAGCTGTTGTCATAAACAGGATCAAAACCGGTTATCTTGGAACCCATACATCTTTCCCATCAATATAGCAATATCTCGATAAAATTAATTATAGCCACTCTTCTCCTCCATCAGCAATATTTTCGAAGTACTTGGCACAATATTTAAAACTTATTCAAGGCCGGAAAATGGGCACTTTGGTTGAAGAGCCTGGGAAAGTATTATGGGCCTGGAATCCTGTTAAAATTTTCGAAAGTTCTGTTTCATACTGTACACTTTCCCCTGACGCCCTCTCACACCTTCACTAATTAAAAGTTCATCGATATAATCCTTATTAAATGGTACCGCTTGTATTTTGGTACTCAAGAATACGGACCACTGTACCCACAGTGGTACTCGCATTGTAGTTGTATAAGCATACCATTTTAGGAAAGTCAGATAGACATGTTGGGAAATTTAATGTTTTTGAAATTTTGTAGAAATCGCAAATAGTCGCCGAGGTATAAGCATAGATAATCACTACATTCAGGTACAATAACAGAAATAATCAAATTCTACCAAACTTATATGAAGGGAGAAAAACATTTTTGACTCTTGATATTTAAGACAAACAATCTCAATATACTTTTGTATCGTACTGACTAGTTCCTGAATAATAATATCAAGGTTATAATATAGAAAATTCAAATAAATAATTTTGAGAAACGTAATGACAGCCATGAATGATGTTCGTAGTTATACTTATAGGCTATAGGCCTAGCCTAGGCCTATATGAATCGCACCTTGTTAATAAAATGAACAAATATGGTTGGAGCAGTGACATAGACTAGCAGTTGAATAGCCAACATGTGTAGGTTCGGATCGGTCAGAATAGCATATATTTGTGTGAGAAACCGATGGAAACCTATGAAAACCTAGGGGTTTGATTTCTAGGTAAAACCAATTGGGATGTAAAGCTACGTAGGGCCTAAAGCTTAATTATTCCGACCTGTGCCGTGGAACACGCCTAGGCTCTAACCAACGATCCTGTAGCATCACAAAACCTACTGTCAGTTGTAGCCTATGTGAAATGATTCAATGAAAAAGAAAAATATAATGAGGTAAAGAAATATCATTCAACTAGCCTACATATAATCAGGGTAGGGAATACCTTTTCGGGAACCGGGATTGGGGCCTATTTTAGGTCGGGATTCGGGATTTAATAGGGCCTATGGGATTCGGGAAAGGGGTTCAGATCCAGATTTAATTTTTCCAGGTAGGGGTTGCAAATAGAAAAACGGGATTGCAATTTGAAAACCTGCGGGATTCGGGAAATGGGGCTTATAAAACATGGGAAACGGGATTCAAGAGGGGGTCTTCCCTACCCTATATAATATGGAGGGGTGAGGATGGTCCATTCCCGCATAAAGAGAGAGGATGGTCCATTCCCGCATAAATGACTACCGGTAGGCCTATACTATTTGGACCTAGGCTAGAGGCTTTTGGCCATTCGGTCCCAATATTTTTGTCCAGTGTGTTAACGCTCGCCGGTTTTTGTCCAAATGTAATCATGTAAGTGTGTATAAGGAGGAGGGGTCATAGAGAAAGAGGACAATTAGGAGGTGTCGGTGGCACTAATTGACTGCCAACCTAGTATCAACCACCATCTAGTCATCGAACCTGCCTCTTCATCTTAAGTATCGGGACATACGCAGAGTCAGGTTGTTCGTGACTACCACCATCGGGTGGAAAGGTGTAAATCTGTAGACGGGAGCCAAGCTGTGTCTTCACTTGTCCACCTGTTCTAACTCTTCACATATACGGCATTGTTTATAATTTTAAAATACAAACTTTCCTTACCTGTTTGCTGCCGCTATACACGCAAGTAGCAGCTAATTAATTTCCAGTTGTTTTTATGATGATTTCCGCCCATAATTTCCAAATCAAGCTTTGAATGTGTTGTGCGCGTAGCTTCGGATCTTTATGCTATTGGGCGGTGCGTCGGGCCAGGGTGAATATATTTAGCTAGTATTTGTATGCATTTGAATATACTCGGACTTCTGGGTCTTGCTTCTCATGATGTTCAATACAGTACAGTATTTTAAGAGACGGTAGGCGATATTGAATAGAGAGTCATGGTGGTATATAGTAGTTGTAGGTTTCCGGTATGAACAACACAACACGATGAGTTTTAGTACGCCACTACTTGTGTATTGTATCTTATCCTGTACATAGATGCTAGGTTGATAATCCCTTCTCATGGTAGTGTATATATCGAGTCATATGAGATCTTATGGGACTCCTTCCCTAGACTCCAGAGTGGATGTTACTTGTTACTCATAGTACTTCTATTGTATCTTATGGGACTTGTCCTAGACTCGACTCCCTTGCCCCTCTACATATCTCCACTCCTCATGGTGTTTTATAATTCTCTCTCCTCCCTATACATATGTGTTCCCCGTATATATACCCAGGTGGTGAGTGTCGGGTATCCCCATTGGTGGACCCTTTATCCTATGATACCTTCCCTCCCTCTGGTCCCTCCCATTCCCTTAGCGCATGCCTTAGTCAAAGTTACATATCCTACCCTACTACCCATCCCACTGCCCTCTCGTGTTAACCACGGTTACTACACTACCCTTTTACTCGATAAGCAAGAAAATTCCTAAAAAAAAATTTCCACATTATTTTTCCTTATCCATCCCGACACTCGATAAATATAGTCATAAATAATGAATACACATAATAATTTCAAGAGGTACACACTTTCTTCCTTTAACAATTAGAATCGCTTACGCGCACGCAAAATCCAGGATACATGGTAGCTCATAAATACAATACATTCTCTTGCTCCTTGTGGTACATGTTTTTCGTCATCTTAACAATAAGATCGCATACGCGCTCGTGTATAAAAACAGGCCACACCAAGTCACTTACTTGATGAAGAAAAAGGGTTTACTGAACTGGAACACCAATGACATTGTGGCTGAGAAATTTAGAACCTGCAAACTTGGTAACTAGGTGGTGGTAACTATGTGGTGTGGGTAAAAATCGGGCGTAAATGTACCTATGTTTTTAATTGCTTCCATCTTGTATGCTGTATCATTTTCTTTTGTTTTACAATATACATGTATGAAAATTGCTCATGTTGGTATGTCTAATCTATAAAGGACACACTTAGGTGCGTGCCTAAACAACGGTCATGTGAGAGAGTACTCCTGTTGTCATCCTTCTTCCACTCAAAAATAAAGAGCTGTCTGATGAAGCCCATTCTGGCCTTTTGTAAGAAAAAGGGGGAAGTTCTAGATTTCATGCATTTTTAGTTAATTACTGATTTATTCCGATCCCATTGCCCCCCAACGTTTGACACAAAACAGTGCCGAGATTAATGCGGCCATACGACTCCTCCAGTGGTGGACACCGGAAAACAGTGCCGAGATTAATGCGGCCATACGACTCCACCAGTGGTGGACACCAGAATGCATGATTACATGAACAGACAGCAGTCCCGCAGCCGGGCTAGATGGCAGACTTCATCCTAAGATGGGCCTGCACATCCTGTAAGATTGATTATAATAAAGGACTACACCCAATCATGGGTCAGTCATCATTACCCTTTTTGTTTTTACGCCAAAAGTGAAGCGTGTGCTATCCCCTCTCCCTCCCCCCTCCCCCACTCAGCATGAATAGGCTAACCAATCTGTAGTTAATTACCTTCATCCAAAATCGACCGTAGACTTAACTTAAATGACTCTTTAAGTGATTTTGCTGCGCTCAGAAAGAAATGAAGTTCTTTAATAGCCAGTATTATCAAAGCTCAGCGGGGATAAATGGTTTTTATACCCCATGACTATTTTTCTTGGAACAAAAATAAGGAATGGGAAGGAAATTGTGTGGTGTTCTCTGTACTGTAAGCATACAAGCAAGTGGATATTACATCAAACTGAAGAAACCAACTCCAAAGATGCTGCACCTAGAGGGGGGTTGCCTAAAATTAGTTGGCAAGTTACCCTTTTGTGACAGTGTGTTGGTTATAGCTCACCACGGCCTTAGGGTGTATTCCCAGCATATATAGCTACTTCTACAAAAACTCTATACACTACTCATACAAGATAGCTTCATGAGCAGTCAAGGGAAACTCGGTAAAAAATACTTATAGGTGCGGACCTTCGGACCCATATATGTAAGTGCCCCACCATGATTGCCCCAGGAAACTCTATATACAGACCACTCAAAGCTATAACACCCAACCACATACATAAATACAAACGAAATATCACAAGCAATTTAAAGAAACAACAGCAATAATGATAATCCCAATTGCATAAATATATAACATGAGGTGATACCAATTGCATAAATATATAACATGAGGACCCGATAAGGTATTTAAGTTAAACCGAGTCACATCATCAAATCAGGTTATAACCTAAGCCACATCGAGGGGAATATAGTAGTACATGTAGACACGGGTACAGCATCAGGCGAGGTGAAGTAGTGGCGCGAGGTCTGCTTAGCCGGGCGTGTATGCAAAACGCGTTGTGGTATAGTCACTAATCACAAGGAAAGTTCCTTTTATCCAAACGGACCGCCCCGTTTGCCGGATGGAGAGAGCCCATGTGGGGGCGAACGGACAACATGGCATATCTTGTCGTCCGGATATCGTCACGTGGTGTCTGCTTGGCCATTCCCTCCGAAGTCCAGTGTTGTCTGCCTCTCACCGATTCACGCTAGGAGTGTCACTGGCCATAGGGCCCGATGGGCCTTGGTCGTTCTCCTCCTGTAATGATTCATGTATGGGAATGTTAGCCACTGCATATATCCCTAGACAGGCCATACACAAGTCTTTTATTATCAATACTGATTCATGTACCCTTTCATTCATTCTCTTTTCAGTCATACTTATGGTAATTATTGGGGAGAGGTCACAATTATTGATTCTGGGTTTATAATTACTGGATTCTTTACATGGATTTTTACCCATCCACATGCATTATTTCTACTTCCTGGTAATTTAGAAGGGCTTTTGTTCCGCATATGGCAGCCATGCATTATGCAATAAACACCAAATCAATCAATATCCACTAAAGATGTTGATATTTTTATCTATTCAAAGGATTCATATGATACCAACTTGGAGACGTTGCAGGTCCCTCTGCATGCGCAATACACTACCTACTTACGTTTTATAGTTTTGAACCAACAGCTGCTTCATTTCCATGGAGATTAGTGGCTACCAGGAGTCGGCTGTTGGAAGTGGAGTTAAGAAGCTCGATCTTTTCTGCCGGTCTAAGTGACCAGAATACTATTTCCTCTGGCAACTCGACAGTCTCCGCCGAACCAGCATTTTCCACCTCTAGGCCCCCGAGCCACCTGAGTCGAACAACGGTTCGGAACGAGCAGCAAACCTTCTTTGCTACCATTCCCGTGACGACAGGCGGCGTGGCCGATCTGAGCACCTCCACTGGATATACTAGTTTACACAGGAAAAGAGCATACCGCTTCTCTCCCTCTTGTACACGGAGGCTAAGTATTGTGTGTCCCGCCGTGTCATGGCCTCGGGCTCTATTACATCCACACCTATTACAGGCCCACCGTATCAGCTGGCCCAACAGGTACACTACCAGTACTCCTGCCAGTATAGTACCATATGATGGCCATTCTCTAGATTCGCCTGCCTTAAGTGAATCTGAGTCCAGGGCGGGGTCTTGTGTCCCCCAATCGATCTTGCCCCAACTATCCTCTGGAAATAGTTCCAGGGTTGAGCCGATCTTCCCTGCCAACGCCCCTTTCATAGATCCAATAATTGCGAGCATTCTGAAAATTCTATAACAAAGATAAATGGTTACTAAAACATGTAACATTTCTATCAGCCAGAATATCAGTGGTACCTGCGGCGTTACTGTTAGATCTGTTAGATCTTGCCATGCCTTATACTGCCATTCTCCTTCTTGCCCCATGTTATAATTTCTCTCACAACCTTATTAACCTCCATTCCTTTTGCAAACTGTTGAGGGAATCTCTTTGCTGTTAGCATTTGCCCCAACTCCTTACCCGTTGGTAGATTTAAATGCACTAAGAAGTTGGTGAGGCTTTCTCCCGAAAAGTTCCCCACCGGTATACCAAAATTTCTTGCGAATGCTAGATTAAAGCCATGCGCTACTGAAACCTCCACCCCGCTCAATTGTCTACACGTTAGTTCCTTTGGTGATAATCTGTGGTGGTCTATTTGCAGGATGCATCCGCAAGACACCTCGAACACAGAGATCCCCATGATACTGACCTTTCTTGTACCATTTTTGCATGTCATTAACCCCTCAGGTCCCTTGTTTATAAGCAAGTATGTTGATCCCGCCACGTTTTTGACAACGTCTGGCGCCCTTTTCTCTAAGTATATGTCAAACATGCAGTACTTAAGAATATTGGCACTATGATCATTAAATAAAGCAATCATGCAGTCCTCGTCCTTCCCTGAATTATCTATGAAGGTGAATGGACATATATAGCTCTCCTTTTTAGTACATTGCATTAATTCAATGGCGTCTACCTCCTTTAATTCCCCTGACCTGCTTCGGGCCAACATGCGTTGTGTGGCCGATCTCAATCGTGTGCAACCATCTTGTGATTCCCTGTGCACATGCAATGGTGTATCAGATACCTCCATTTCATATAACTGAAGGGGCTCCGAGTCATTTGCCAGGGAAATTGGCACCAATAAGTTGATTGTGTTATTAGACCCGATTTGCACCCCAACGTTAGTATTCCAGTCAATATAATCCTCCAAAATTCTCAAAGTGCTGTTATCTCCCAGTACCTGTCTCACTCTTTCTTCCCATTGACTTTCCATAAATACCTTGGCAAGTGACTCATGTATTTTTCCTTCTCGTAACGTTTCTAAGATATCACCTATTACCGTCATATCTTCAATGTAATTTCTTATCGCAAGGCATTCTAAAATGGAGCCTTGGAGCTGTTGTTGAATTTTTCCCTGCGACTCTACCTCCCCGTGCATTATGTCTGATAATTGCGCCGTTTTATTTGCAAAGCGTAGCCATTTATCCTCTAGTTCATCCATGGCGCCTATTGATTCGTTTACATGTGATCTTAGGAACCTAAATATAATATTAGAATTGGCCACCAATTTCATGAGAGCCTCGTCTCTTAGGTGTGGGTTTCTTATTATCCCTGGTGCAAGCCTATGAATAATGTGTCTTTCTACATTTCTTAAATCAGAGTTAGTCGGGAGATCTAGGACACTTGCCACGATTTTCCCAAATGGCGAGAAGGGATTCCTTCTCATTCGTTTAGGGCGTTGCAAAATTTCTTTCAAGTGATTTGCCCGCTCATACTCCCTCTCCGCCCACGAATGCAGCTCCCTAATATACCCTGCTAGAGATTCCCCTACCACCTGATAACCTTCTGGCCAATTCTTCTTAATTATCTGGACAGGCTCTGGAGGCCTAATATTCAGCTCAGAACGGAAGCCTAAACTTATAGTTTCCACCCCTGCTATAAGTGTACCACGATCAGCGAACACCACTCCATAGTTATGTCTCAGGACCGTCGCAGGCATGCAACTATATTGCATGCACAGGATGATCCTAAAAACAAGAAGTTAGCCCAAATTGACAAAGGCTTAACACTGAGAAATTCACACTGGCCTTCTACTGGCCTACGCAAAAGCAATATTCTTCAAAGTAAACTCACCCTATTACGAGTCCGAACATCCTGCAATCTAGTTAGTATCTTTCCTATCTATATGCAAGTACGTTCCTGATCCCTGTACAAAAGCGAAGTGATGCTCCCCCTCTGGCTGTGTTGAGCTTATATCTGAGACTAGACCAGTCCAAGACCATTTGGGCTTGCTCCTTCCCCCCTCCCCCTCAAGCATACTATACGTCCCCATTTTAAGTCAGGGTATGAATGTCCCAGCTCATGACCTGCCTCAACTAGATGAAATACTGCATAATGACACCTAGCCACAAATCGCGCTGGAGGCCTGCCTTGCAATTTTTAGAACAACCCCCCCAACCGCTTGCAAGCTCCTTATGGGTGTTGACTGCTTGAGCCCAATTGCTGTGTCTATTTTAATCCAACTGCCTTGCCTCATAAGCTCCACCTCTCAGACGTTCCAGCCCCGCCATAATATTCTGATTCTCCCATCAATATCATATTATCTTATATGACGCCGCACCATTCTCAAGTCCTTGGAAATGTATTAGTGTTTTAACAGACTCCAAGCACCCAGTCCAACCCCAATTTATCATATCACAAGATTTTTGTTTCCATCCCCGCCGTATGGTTAATTCCCTTTCCTGTGACAATATTACAATTTTCCTTGATCTCTATATTGTACATCACAGAGACAACTCAGACACCCTTGTTCTCGTCTTCTCACACCTAACCATTACCCACACCCCAATATATTTCACATCCATCTTCCCAATCACACACATCGTCATAGGGGATTCTGCAGAGTCCCAACTTCATCCTAAAATGTCAATATTTAGCCTCTCGCAATTGATGTCCCCCTATACCTGAATCACCACCAATCATAAGACCCATAAGACACGGTTGTAACTCTTAGCACCCAGACTTCCCACGACACGCCATCATCATTTAGATATTGACCTCAGGTCTCATACGATCTCCCAAGAACCGCCATCTCTGGATCTAACCCACCACGACAACTGAAACATACAACCCCCTTGTCCAATCCACGCGTGTATACCTAAGAGCTTTCCCAATTCCCATAACATAGTTCTAGTATTTATGTTGTTAGGCTAGTATTTTTCATAGCTTTTGTCCTAAACTATCTATGGTTCTTATTGTTCGAAACTTACCTTTATACCTACAGGCATCCAACACAAAGGCATTCTCAGCTCGATCTGATATACATCTACTGGCAGAGACAGGTGATGTCTAATAGTTGCCTCAGACATTTCTGTTAGCTTGTCCAGAAATTTCACCGCCTGTTCCAGATTTTCTGGGAATATTCCTCTTATCTTTGGACGAAACATGTTTAATATCTCATAGAGTAAGTCCGAGATAATGCACACCGTATCCTGTAGCCTTCTCAATGGCGTAAGGGTATGCCTCTGCGAGATATCAATCGTCAAGGACCGAATAGGCTCATAACGTAGGCCTCTTAAAAAATCAAATCCCGCTTTCCTTAAGCGAACAATATGCGTCTCCTTCTGCAACCTTCTAATAGGTTCAAACTCCGGATATCTTTCATGGGGAGGCAGCAGATAGAACCGTAGAATTTCCAATAATAACCAGTTGGCCTTGACCTGTTGATTAAGGATTGCTGCCATCCTGGCGGCCCTATCTGTTCTTCTAATAATTTCCGCATTAATCATCTCACTCCCTCTTCTCGTATCCATTTTTTCACTACGCTTATTAGCAGGGACAGTGGTGCGAACTTCGCTATACCAGGTCTACTGCCGTGACCACACACTATATACCTATAGTCCCCCCTCCCCCCCCACATTCTTAATATACCCTAGGTCCATCCTCACTTATCCATTCTAGTCCTGTTTTTCCAATCCCCTAGCAACTGGAGACGCTCACTAATCGACCATAACAAATATAGACAGTATATGTTACACGGGGATGTCCCCTCCATCCATGGTCCTGTCAGACCCCAATAACTTACCTTTCTCATCGACATGTTTGGTAGGTATTCCTCTGGCAACACGTCGCCAATCTTTGCAAAATTAAAATCCAAGTTCAAGTTAGCGACAACAATTTTCCTCGCCAGGCCTGAGCGCTCCTGCAAATATGGAATCAATTTGTGCCGTCTCTTGTCTTCTACACATTCCAATCTGAACTCCTCAGCACAGTATACAGCTAAGATGTCTAATAACATTTCTCCCACCGCCTTTGTCAACTGTGTTAGTTTTTCAGACACAGTTATCGCTCTCTGGGCCTCAAAAATACTCCTCATGCGTCCTCCTTTTGTTGTGAGCCTCTCAATCGGCCGACAACCTCTGCTTTCAACATAGATTCCGCATCGTTCTTTTAAAATATAAATATAAGTGTCCCTTTCCAGTCGCTCCCTAGTAGATATACGCGTGGATCCACCTCTGTCCACAGGGCTCGTAAGAAAATATTTAGTAGCCCTTACCAGCAAGATTCCCATGTTTTTCTTTTGACCTTTCAAAATCTTCAATTCGTTTGCTCCTAATCTAGATTTTTCCAGGCGGCACATCTCTCTCCGTTCCAACTCCATCGCACTCAAAGTTGAGATTTACCACAACTTCAAACACCAATCCTCCAGACCCCCCTCCAAGATCTACGTGTTTTTGTTATCTCTTTTTCTCATTATCTTTTATTACCTCACAACTCCTTCTGCCAAACCTTACTACCCATATTTACCAACTCCTGGCGCTTCTCCATAATTATTGTTATGAGTTGCCATGTCTACAGACCCCCGCTTCCTGGGCATGTGACGTTTGTTACAACACCCGCCTCGCCAGATATGTATTTCTTAATTTTGCTCAGACGCCCAATTACTCATTTCCAAACCCAAAGCTAGAGAAATAGATATTCCTCAGCAATGCACCCACGCGAGAGCTGACAATACAAGTGTCACAAATCAACCAATTTACTCCCAACCATGTACTTCAAGAGAGATTATTATTCCTATGAGACTCCCAGGGAAGTAGTGTACCAAAAGACGGCCAACTATCCCCCTTCTATAATATCCAGTCGCGATTGGGTTTATCATTAAAACATTTGTGCGATCTGCGTTTTAACCCTGCATGGCGTGAAACAGAGACAGAGATTTCTACCACCGCCTGATGGCCCATACATTAGTAGCCATGAGTTTCTAAATACCCCAATTTTAATAAGTTCCTCTTATAGAATCACTCGATTTTAATGTTCCCATACTTGTGTCTCAATACATTTTTACTCATCTGAAACAAACTTGTTCTCCAAGGACAATCATTCGATTCATTTATTTCCAACTATTTGCAGGGAAAATCACACCTTCATACATTCTATTTGAAATATATGTTTCGAGAGCGTTATCTGCGGACGTGTCAAATCCATTGCAACTCACAACATTTCACCTTTATGCGATAATACCGTGCGGTATCATGTATTGTCCCGCTCAATCATCATCAGGCGTCCCCTTTCATTAAATGTCGAGGTGATTACAAGAATAATCATTGCATTTCATCATTTTACCCTGTGGTTCAATCACAAGGATTCTCGAATTACTAAATAATATACGTCCCCTCCCACATACCATTTTGCCGGCTAGTTCGTGACGTCACCCCTCGCTCTATCTGATTCAAATGTATCACATTACCATCCCTCGAAGTTTGGCGCTACAGTCAAAGAACTAAAATATTACTCACTGCATATAGTATCCATTTTCCATCAATCCAATCAATCGCTTTCCCAACATGAATCGACTCCTCCAGCAATTTTTTAACTTGTCTTTTGGATAAACCTGACATCGCCACGAACCGCTTGATATCAGCATCTCTGCGATTTTTTCTCTGCCAGTAGCACATTCGTAAATAGTTTGTTGAGTACAAATTGAGCAGTACATACAAAATCCTATAGACCTGATGCATGATTGCATTCATTCTGTCCTTATCATTCATTATCCGCAAACGCCTGTTAGAGTATAATTTTCCTGGCTTATCTCCCAGGGGTCGTAGGAGTCTGTCACATTTTTCATATATAGCCAGTAAATGCCATTCCACTTTCAAACGATGCTCAGGCAATTGCTCCGGATACCGGACACACGCGGGCAATAGCCAAAACGAGTATAATTTAATACATAAGATCGATGCGTTTCTGATATCTATCTTACTATGCCCCATCATTGCTATCACATCCAGAGAGCGAGCAAAGTCTCAGAAGCGTCTGCCGGAGTCATCAGGCAGCGCCCCCCGTCAGTTAATATTATCTGTTTCTAACCCCTTGCCCAGGGTCTAGGTGGTCCATCTCCCTCATCTTGTTTTAGTTACTAAATTTATTCATCAGTATATTTGGTTGTCCCTTCCCCCTCCTCCCTCTATTTACCTGGCTGAGTTTATGTCACCGTGTTGCCATGGTCACCCTCGTCTGCCAGTCATATATGGTACAGTGTGTGTTACCTGGGGATGTTGCTATATTTATTTTATGCTCCTCATACCAATATAATCGGTCCCTGGATACACCCTTGTCATTCATATATAATTTGTCCCCATGTTATCGCATTGTGACTCGGATTCAAGCAGAATTTAGACACAAGAACTCGAAATCTTTACATGACTCCTCTAATACTCATTCCACTATGTCATGACTATAGTTATTTCGTCTCCCCAACTTTAGAGAGATTCCTGCTGACATGGTGATATCTTTGTCCCGTACACATAGAATTTCAAATCAGCAGACGATCAGTCTTGTTCATACCGCAGGTCCTGTACCACACACGTTCCCACGTATCCATATCTGCACAGCACATATCATGCAGACACTAATTTCCACTATTCTCAGCATTTTTTTGTCAACTTGTCACCTTTTGATAGGAATCTTCTGCTCACAATGTACTTTTCACACCCTGTCATACCGTGTCTTTTCAATGACTCATTAATTATTCTCTACTCTAATCTCTTCCAATTATATGATTTCCTAATTTATGATTTCTACAAAAGTTTCTTTCTCACCGACCGCGCGCCTCTTATCTTATAAAATGTCACGTGTCCCATGATCCTATGACCCGGCAATGACTCGCCCCCAGTTCCTCCCACACATTCATTTCATTACGTCAATCAATTGTTTTCAGCCAATTGGCGTCTCGTTATAACCATATTAGGGGTGGCGATTTTTAAGCCAAACTCCAACGCTCTCGTCACTTGATCAACTCTACTCACTGTTGCGCCTCCTTCCTTGCTTTCAACTTCAGCTATACTTCTTATTTCTTTTAATTCGTCTAATCTGAAACCATGCCAGCCCGTGAATTACATCTTATTATCGACGATCAGGAGGTGGTCATGGTCCGCAACCATTGGTCGTTGAGCGACCTCGCCCACCTCTTGGTGCACGGGCTTGCCTTGAAGGCTGCCCGTTGGCTTTGCTGTAGGGCTGTAGCCCTTGCCTCCAGGGCTTTTGGGCGCTGGTGGGCTCTATGGTAGAGTCGAGCGGGCAGCATGTTTATAGTTATTAGTTAATTTAGTTCTAGTAGTTTTGTAGTTTGTTAATAATATATCCCTTTTTAGTAGTATAGCTATTTATCCAAGAAACACCCATATTTATCCCAGATCTATCCTATCTCCTTCCTACCCCGCACCTGACACCGCCTGACTCTCACACCCATCACCTCACCGGTAAGTTGCCTCTTCCTCATTCCTCTCTTCCTGTTTATTCTAATCTTACCCGACCTTCACAAGTTCTACGTGGATCCTCCTTCCTTGGGGAAACGTACTGACTGTGATATACATTTTTGACTGTATTGTTTACTGTATCACTTTATGTATGGTAATATCACTATCTCACCTACCCTTTGATACCGGTATCCACTCCTCCAGTGTTTTCTTAGTCCAACTCCACCGTTCACACATCAATCTTCCCAATTCAATAACTGTCATTCCTGTATTACATGCCAATAAATTAATTATAATATCCCTATGGTAGTTACATGGGTGCATTCTTAACATTGTCCCGATGAAATAGCACGTCATCATGGATAGATATATGTATTGCTGTGTCCGTGATCGATCCTGCCAGCACATATGACTAACAGCTCTTCTTGCCATTCTATCTGGCATTTCTCTAGCCAAGAATCCAGAAGCTTCCCACCATATATCCCTTAAATGTGATTCCATCTCAATTCTCCTCCTAGCGTTAGCTCCTCTAAATCTCAGGTGCGCTCTCTGCATGTACAACCGCGCCAATCTTATCACTTTTATAACCTCTGCATTCTCTCCCCTAGTTATAGGGCGAGACATTTTCCTCTTGACAATGTGTATCCAATGCTTCCTTCACTAGTCAATTTTACAATATATCCCAACCCATCTCCTGACACAAACGCCCCCTTACTACCCCTAAGTGAATGCACTTACCTTCACTTTCGCCCATGCGCTTGGACACAGCTCCTTAATGTTGAGCATGTCCACCTCCTCTGTAAAAATCATGTGAATCAGGTCTGCTGGGATGAAAGTCAAGCCACTTATATATTGATAGAGGATTGTCCTATCACATTGTTCATATGCCACCCGTTTTTTCTCCACTTCCAATGACAAAATGTTTGATATTAACCGAGGTACTAACACATGAGCGATATACTTATGCTGCTGGTTTTTTGTTCTGGCCAGCGGGAACACATTCATAATGATTTTTAGCTTGTCGTTTGCCAATCTTAAATCCGAATACATGTGCCACAGATACCATTCGTTTGCCAGCCTTCTGTCAGGACATTCTCCGTATCTTTGAGCTGGATGTGTGATAAATAATCGCACCAATCTGATTATTAAACGTTCTATGTTGCACATATCCTGCACTCTCCTTGCCGCATTGTGCAACGTATCCATTGCATTAATATGAACGGCGGTGAGAGTCCCTGCCTTCCTTCTCCGTGCCACCTTTTTCTGGCAACTTCCATCCCATCCTATATTTAATTGCTCCTCCTCCTATCCTCCTTTCGAGCAGCTGACACATTCAGGCTTTTCCTCATAATTTAACTCCAAGCTTGACTTATTGGTGCGGCTCATTTTGCTCTTTCCACGTGCTCCTCATATCCTGCCCATTCTCCCCCCTGCGCATTCTGACTATACCTATCTACATAATTGAAACACAACTTTCATAAATCAAATACGCTGCGCCCGAGACTTCTTATTGTTCATGGGTACCTAATTATATTTTGGCCTCATGTCTTTCGCTCATTCTTCCCTCTTTTTATCCATACTACATATCATATCTTTTCTAACTGTCATGAGAACCTTTAGTGATAATTTCCTCTACCCTTTTTCTCGGATAAGCAAAGCTTCCTTAGTCGCCTATGACATTAATTTCTCAGCCTTCCGCCCTCTTACTAGCCTAACGCGAATCTGAGCCCGAACAGGAGCTAGGAGGAGTTAGATTTTATTCTCCTTTTCTCATTCTCAATTCCAACCCAACCCCTTTTTATCCATCCCCGATTAAACCCAATTTCTACGAGATAACTCCCTGTACCAGACGCGGCCCGCCCCCATTTGCTCCCCAGAGCCAGTTTCATATGAAACCACTGTCGCTACTCACGCACCACTTGCCTCGTGGTTACAGCCATATAACCACTACAGCTGTTTAAGAATGTAAACATTACGTTCGCACAAGCCTTTCATGCTTATATATTGTCGACGCGCCCTTGCCAAGGCATTACGTACTACACTCATTTCATTTATTCTTCTATTTAAATGTGTATCCCTATGTTATAGCTCTTCCTCTCTCTCATCTTCCGGCCAATTGTGGCCTATCTCCTCCGTGCAGGTAATGTCCTGCCACCCCTTCTCATCTAACGGGCCCTCCTCTTCGTATTCATGCATTGGTACCAAGTCAGGGGACAAGAGCCTTTCCATAAAGTGACTGGTTTTAGCTACACTGACTACCTTCAAATGAGAGACATGCACTGGCTTAGGCAATGTCGCTCCAGTATCCATCCTCCTCAGTTTAGCTGTGCACCCTGTGGGTCTAGCACAAATGACAAAGGGGCCACAGAAATTCTTCTGCAACTTGTACGCAGTGCCAGGTTGGAGGAGGCGATTAACCTTCATGTATACCAAAGATCCTGATTTTAACTTGTGTGCATTTGCCTGCCTATCATAATATTCCTTCATTTTTGCCTGTGACGTTAGTAATGCCTCCCGAGCCAGGTCCCCATAGACTTCTTGTTTCTCCACGACCTTGCCCAGCTGCTCCAAAAGGGGTCTCATTTCTCCCTCGTATTCTTTCAACACATTCTCGTGGGGAAGTCGTGGGAATCTTCCATACATTAGTAGATAAGCTGGGTAGTTTGTCGTGCTTGAATCCGACGCGTTCATCGCAAATACAATTGGGGCCACAAAATGACACCAATTCTTTTGATCCTTATCCACGTATGCTCTTAGGGCTGTCTTAAGGCTACGATTAAATTTCTCAATTAAACCTTGTGTCTGAGGATAGTAACTTGATCCAAAGACTTGCCTAATCCCCATTACTGTACAGAAATTTCTGAACAATTTGCTTGTGAATGAAGAACCGTTATCGCTGAAAAGAGTACATGGCACGCCCAAGACAGCCACTACGTGCTCAAAGAATTCAGGTATCAAGGTCTCAGATTTTATGTCCTTTGTTGGCCAAGCCACACAGAACCTTGTAGCCACATCACAGACCGTGTGCACATATTTATAGCCTCTGCCTGATTCAGGCAGTGGGCCTATAGTGTCAATCTCGATAGCATCCCATGGTACCTGCGACAGCTCCTTAACAGTCATTGGCACCTTGATAGGATTAGGATTCGGTTTTACCTCCAAACACTTCTGACAAGACCCGATATACTCGCTTATGTCCCTAGCCATAGATGGCCAGTAGTACCATGGTGAAGCTATGCTAAGCATCTTCTTTACACCCAAATGTGCGCCTAGACTGACGTCATGTATTTGATGTAATAATTTCTCCACCATTGACTGTGGGACCACTAACTGCGCCCTCTCTTCTATCTGGGCCTTTCTCGTTCTTGGTGGCACCCTGTACAAAATACCACCTGATAACAAAAAGCAGTCGTGTTGTAATAAAATGCCTCTGGCTCTTGTGTTATCCTTAGGAAGCTTTTCTCTCTCTATGTAATTTGTCATATCGCTGCAAAGTTCGTCAGTTATCTGCTCCTTCTCGAATACTTCTCTCGTCCCCAAAGTCCCATACTCCGTGATAAGCTTCTCATAGAACGCAGTATCAGTGATTTGCACTTCACGCGCTCTTACTCCCTTTCTTCTCCTCTCCCTCTGATACTTACCAACCAGCGATGGGACCCCCAGAGTTTTTCTCCTTCTTGAGACTCCTTTATGGATGAGGACTGTCTCATCTGGTGGTCTCCCTTCAGCATCTCTCTCTCTCTCTCCAGCGTTGGCGTCTCTTGACTATCAGGCTGACTCTCCTCTTCCTCGGAGTTTTCATTGGCCCGTTTCCTCTCCTCAAGCCACTGGGCCATTTTCCTCGTCACAGGTGGGTTATCCCTAGTGACCATAGTCATTACCTGCTCGCCTGGCGCGCCCAAGTGCATCACTACTGTGCCATCGGCTTGAGTGAAGTCATCTTCATCATTATCAGGCGTTGCGTCCTGCTCTGGCTCTTGCTCTGGTGCACTTACCTGAATGATAGGTGTGTCATCCGTTTCGTCCCGCCTTTTATTTCTGAGACGTCCATTTTTCAAGATCGACGGTCTTCTATATTTCCTGATGGGTGTTGCCTCCAGTACCTCATCCTCATCATAGAATCGGATGTGATTTACTGCTTTAAACCTCACCTGCCTCTGTTGTCGCCCCAGCTCCTCTCTAGCTGTTATGCCATCCCCAAAATATGGCATTCTCGATAAAATATCGGCTGTGATGTTGCATTTCCCTTTGATGTGCCTCATTGTGAAATCAAAATTGCTGAACCAGTCGATCCACCGTGCCATTCTTCCTGTAAGGTCCTGTTTAGCATTTAAGGCCAGTAATGCCGCATGATCAGTGTATACATCAAAGTGGCTGCCCAGAACGTAGTGCTTAAACTTTTCCAAGCCATATCGGACGGCCACCAGCTCCTTTTCTGTCGCAGAGAAATTTTGTTCTGCTGAAGACAGACTTCTACCTGCAAACGCAACCGGCCTATGGAAGCAATTATCATGTAACTGAGTCAGCACGATGCCAACACCAACCCGACTTGCATCACACCATATAGTAAACCCTTTAGCATAATCAGGGTACCTCAGAACGACATCTTCGCACATTGATCACTTCACAGCTTTAAAAGCTCTATCTGCTTCTGTATTCCACTGAAAACGCTCTTTTCTACCAAGTTTCTTGGTTAGCTGGTACAAGGGGACCATTTTGTCCGCAAACCCAGGAATAAATGTCCTGTAATAATTTGCTAGGCCGTTAAAGGCCCTCATCTCCCTGACAGTTTTTGGTATTGGGTATGAACGTATTATACGAACCTTCTCTGGATCTGGTTGTAGCCCGTCTTTTGTCACCACAAACCCCAGAAATTGCATTATTTCATACCCAAACGCACATTTTTCTGCCCTGAATTTAAGTTTCGCCCCCTTGAAGGCCTGCAATACCTCTTCCACGTGCCGCAAATGTTCCTCCCATGTCTGCGATGCTATAATCACATCATCCATGTAGGGCAGTGCATTTGGGACATATCTCAGCACGCTCTCAATTACCGAATGAAACGCTTTGGGCGAAGTTTTAAGCCCCATTGGCATAACTCTGTACTGATACACTCCTCTAGGCGTGACAAAACTAGTTTTAGGCTTGTCTTCGGGCCTCAAGGGCACCTGAAAAAATCCTGAATGGCAGTCCAGTTTGGAGAAAAATCTTCCCCCCAGTCCCCCGACGTTTTCCAACGTCTCATCTGCTGATGGGAAGATCCTACATTCGTTCTTTATACATTTATTAATTTTTCTGTAGTCTATGACAATTCTATATTTCTTTTCCTGTTTTTCAGCTGCCTTCCCTTTTTCCACCAGGAAGCATGGCGCAGCAAACTCAGACTCGCCATTCGTTCGTTCAATAATGCCCAAGCGCATCTGCTCCTCCAGCATCGTCTCCAGTACCTTCGTCATATGAGGGTTGGTACGGTATGGGTTTCGAATAGGAGCCACGTAATCCTCTTTCAGTTCTATTTTATGTGCGAAAATATCTGTTGTTGAGATCGGCGAATCTTTTGTGGCGAAGACCGCGCGGTAACGCTGCAGCAGACTCGCCATACTTAGTTTCTGCTCCGCCGTCAACTTATCGCCTAGAGTGTAATCAATCCTAGTCTGATTGCATGCCGTGCTACCTACCTCCTCGATTGGCTGCTCCGATCGACTGGAAACCTCTGTTGCCACATAGTCATCTTCGTTGACCACTGAAAACGCTGCCAAAACAGAACCCTTTCCCAATTTTATTGGCGTGTTTGCTGTGTTAAATAAGATAACAGGTATATTGTTCCCCCCCCGCTGTGGCCTTACGAGGGCTCTTTTGACCGCAAATGGGACCTGCACACATCTTTTCAAATTGTCAACTACTCCCACTGCATGATTTAAATTTTGATGTGCTGAAACCACTGCCATACAAGTAAATTCGGATTTAGGAGGTATTATTTTTGGTTTAGTCAACCTAACGGTGTAATGGTCAGGGTCTTGCATCTGGAAGTCAATATTGGCCTTTCTTGCTTTCAAGAAATCGACCCCTATGATACACTGAAGGGATAAACCCTTCACAACATAAAACCATGCGTTAGTGTGAGCATTTCCAATGTTAATAGACAATAACACCCTTTCATTCGACTTGTGGCGCCCCCCATCGGCTGTGTAAATAACCAGATATGTCTGTACACGGCGAAGCAGTGCCCCTTTTTGCTGCACTACTTGGTTCAATATCAGTCGAAATGCAACTGATACTAGCTCCAGGGTCCACCAGGCAGCTAATTTTTGCCGAGCCAACTGTGCAAATTGTTCTGCCGTTTTCCAGCTGGACTGTCACTCTACCCGCGTCACTGTCCTGTAATACCAGGCGCGAGGAACGGTCCTCGCCCTCCGTTTGATTCTCATTATTGTCTTGTGTCACCTCTTTTCGTTTACTTAAGGAGAAGTCTCAATTCCTGCGCTGCTCTATCCTTTTCACGCTTTTCCCTTTTTTCATCCTGTAACTTCCATCTTCTCTTCTTCTGGTTCCATCTCTTTCTTACTGCTCTTCTCACTTCTCTTTCCCGGAAGGCCATCTCCTGCACCTCCTGAGTTCCCTTCTCCTGCCTCATACTTATGTCACTATCATTTACTGAAATTGAACTCCTATTTCCATCATCTTCAGATTGGTCCTCCCCTTCCGCCGGTATGGCTGGCGACATTCCAACCGGCTCTTCTACTGAAAATTCTGCCGATACACTCCGTTTTTTACCACACCAGTTGTTTTTGTTGTCTGAATGCCTGTCTTTTTATTCTTATCTCTTTCCTGGCGTCTCTCCCCTTCTTCTCTTCTAGGAGTCCATTCTCGTTCTTCCAATGGTAGGTGTTTAGTGGGATTAGGAGGTGTGCTAACATCACTGGGAGTAATATCATAACCCTTCATTGCCAGAGAGGCTATCATTGACTGTGTGGATCCCACTAGGTGAAGCCTCAGCGCTTTCTCGTTTTGTTCATCCGACAGCTCATGTTTTCTGGCTGCCCTTCTAGCTTCTTCACAGGTACGAGGAGCTTCTGTCAGGACTCTCTCTGCCAACCCATCCTTCAAACCTGCGATGAAAGCTTTCAACTTCTCATCCTCATGCAGCGATGTTCTTGCTAGCAATACCAGCATAGCATCTGCATAGGTTTCCACACTTTCACCTGCCTCCTGTCGTCAACGCGAATAGTCATCTTTTACTTCACTATATGGCATTTCCTGAAACTTACTTAGGAATTTGTTTTTAATATCTGAGTATGACAGTGTACCCCTTTTCCTGGCTGAAACTGATGCGACCTGTTGGTAATAAGCTTTTGCTGATCCCTCCAATCTACCTGCTAGCCCCTGAAGCCAGTACGTCTCAGGTATGCCCAAGGCACTTGCATAATCTTCATATTCGGTCAGGAATTCAGACACATTCCTGGTTGCTGTTGAGTGGCAGAAATTTTCTGGCCCTCTAATGAAGTGTCTCATTGCTGCCCCTCCCCCTTCGTTAGACTTATCCGACCATCTTCCTGTTTGTGCAGGGGTAAACGTTGGGAGCACATTAGGTAGCCTATACATCTCGGTTATATCACCGGAATCTACGGAGCAAATCGTACTACTAGCCCCTATTTTTGTTGGTTGCTGGGTTGCTCTGTGAGGTGTTCGGGGTATGCTATTTTTAGGCTGCTCCTCTCCTCCGACGTTTGTTAGATTCCTGACCATGTCTGTAAGGTGTTTCCGGTCTTGTTTGTATCGCACAGACGCATCTCTAAATAGGGCACTCTCCTTCTCATGTTCTAATTTCAGCTTATCCATCTCCGATGCTAGCCAGTTTGCCCTTGCCTCCCTTATTTGGTTTTCCTTTTCCATCTCCTCACACCACTCTCTATTTCTAGCCTCTCTCTCCTCCTCTATTTCCTGTCTTGCTATTTCCGCTCTCTCCCACTCCTCCCAGTCGCTTTCTTCTTTTCTATTCGCTCTAGCTCTTGCCCGTCTTTCTTCTTCCAGCTCTCTTCTTAGCTCCTCCAGCTCCTTGTTGTGTTTCTCTTTCTCTTTTACCACAAATTCGTTCCTTTGCTGATCTCTTTTTTCCATATTTTGCTGTGCATTTTTCCAGTCATTCTGCAATGTGATAATTGTATCCCTGTTTTCGTCTTCTGCAGTTTTCACTCTACGTCGTGTGCCATCCTCCCATGCTAATTTTAGTACATTTATTCTAGCCTCGTATCTATCCTCGGCATCTTTCAACATTTTTTCATTTCTCCGTTCCCAATCACTTCTCATATCTTGAACTGCCCTCAGGGTATCATCTTCCGCTGTTCTTAGAGCAGCCTGTGTTCTTTGCAACTCTTTACTGACAATATCCACGCTTTGCCTGAGCAGCTCCTCCTTGGCTCCTTGCGGGCTTAAGTAGTCAAAGTCTGGATTATAAGGGAGCGGCACCAATGGTTCCGAGTAATATGGCGGTTTACCAGCTTCCCACGTTACTTCTGGCACCAATGGCACACTAGGGTCATCACAAAAATCTGCTGCGAATGGATTGTTTCTTTTGGGCCTAGCACCTCCCACCGCTGTACTTTCAGCGCTCAAGTTAGCGTAACTTGGTGGTTCATGGACAGACGAGTCCGGCGATGAGTCTTCTGTACTTTCTCGTTCTGCTTTCACCTCCCTATTTACATGGACCCCCACACTAGGCTTTGCGGATGCCTTCATTCTCGCCAACCTTTTCTCCATTAATTTAGCAAGATTTTTTATTCCATCTTTGATTATGGATACCTTTTCTCTCTCCACCTTGCCGATTCGTTCTGTTGTCTCAGCAAAGTTCTTTGCACTTTGTGTTATTCGAGCATTGTTCTTCTGTATTTCCTTCACCAAGTCCGCCACAGAAGAACCCTGTTTCGACATTTAACCAGCTTATATCAACACTCACCCCACCCCTTCGCACACTATCTCCAATCCCGTGGTTCTCCAACCAGTGTTGTGCGCGTAGCTTCGGATCTTTATGCTATTGGGCGGTGCGTCGGGCCAGGGTGAATATATTTAGCTAGTATTTGTATGCATTTGAATATACTCGGACTTCTGGGTCTTGCTTCTCATGATGTTCAATACAGTACAGTATTTTAAGAGACGGTAGGCGATATTGAATAGAGAGTCATGGTGGTATATAGTAGTTGTAGGTTTCCGGTATGAACAACACAACACGATGAGTTTTAGTACGCCACTACTTGTGTATTGTATCTTATCCTGTACATAGATGCTAGGTTGATAATCCCTTCTCATGGTAGTGTATATATCAAGTCATATGAGATCTTATGGGACTCCTTCCCTAGACTCCAGAGTGGATGTTACTTGTTACTCATAGTACTTCTATTGTATCTTATGGGACTTGTCCTAGACTCGACTCCCTTGCCCCTCTACATATCTCCACTCCTCATGGTGTTTTATAATTCACTCTCCTCCCTATACATATGTGTTCCCCGTATATATACCCAGGTGGTGAGTGTCGGGTATCCCCATTGGTGGACCCTTTATCCTATGATACCTTCCCTCCCTCTGGTCCCTCCCATTCCCTTAGCGCATGCCTTAGTCAAAGTTACATATCCTACCCTACTACCCATCCCACTGCCCTCTCGTGTTAACCACGGTTACTACAAATGTTCCGCTGTTTAAAGGGTTTGAAGATGGTTGATGGGACCCGGATGTAAACAGAGCTGCCGGTGATGCCCTCTACTGTTAACCTATGTACTACGGTGGACGAGAATGGTACATAGGTGGTCGGGACAGGAAGGTGGAGACAACACAGCCAGCATATTATGAGATCTGGGCAATGTTTAGAATTTTTTGGCTTTTGCATTTGATCGAAAATTTTCTCTACTGGGTCAGATTTTTCAATTGTGCTATTTTGCCATTATAACATGTATTCCAAGTACATTTTTTATTAATAAGAGAACCTATTTCTCATGATTTCTGCTAGGCTATATAGGCCTACGTCTGTATTCCCCTCACTGAAAGCTTTCATTCCATAGGCCTATAGGCCTATACTTTTCTATATCTACAGTCACATTTTACCTCAATATATGGGAAAAAACAAATTTTAACCCCTTATTTCACAAGGATTTAATAAATAAAAACATTTCATTCCCTTATAGGCCCTATTTCATTTCATGCAACACAAACCTCCCTGTGGTTTCTTAACTTTCAAATAGGCTAAATTCAACCTTATTCCTAATCCAAACACACCATAGCAACTGTAATTCATTAATCATTATGTAGGCCTACCCTTTGAGGGGGTGCCATCGTTAGTGCTAATAAAATGTGACAAGTTGTTTTTCAAAAATATTTTTGCATTAGCCTACATTTCTATCATTGAATATTCCAGCTTAATCCCTTATTAGCCTAACGTTACATCCCGACGGGCAAATGAGCGCAATTTTACGCGATTTTTAATGCGCAATCATCTCGCCATGGTTGATGAGAGTGGACCCTTTTCACGCAATAATTATTGCGCAATTTAAATTTGATTTTAGATAATTTACCTGGCCTGGCAGTTGCAGTATATTTTTTCTCACAGAGGTTTGAAGGGTAACGTTATTCCCCCCAAATTTGATCGTGGCGCCAATTGTGACCCAAATCGGGGTAAAAAAACAGAATCAGGGAAAAAGTGAAATCGTGGTGAAGTCAACCCACATCGGGTTAACTTCACCACGATTTAACCTGCTTTTTAAACAAAATAAAATAATTGGACACATCAGTCCACAAAGCAATTTCAGACAATCTATACATCTTTTTTGACCGAACCCACCACCAATTAAAACAGATTTTTTATTCGGGAATGTGTAAAGTAATATATATATATTTTAAAGATTTTATTTCCACTGGGTATTTTTCTTGTACAGATTACCACGATATCCAGCTGTAATTCTCTAAAGTTCGGCAGCTTAATATCTAATAATTAGTCTACAGTAGCCTGGCAAAGGTTTCCTCCTATATTCAGCCATACCCTTCCATCATCGTACATCACGCTCAATATCAAAATCTTTAAAGTAGCATTTAATACATGTAGTATGTTTATTTTTATATTTTTCTTTTTTACCTTAAAAAACCGGTCTACGTTTTCACATTTCTGTAGTAATTTCATACATTACAATAACAATATCTGGTATAAAATGATCCTAAACTCTTGCGTTTTTTAATTTTAAATTTTCTATGTTTTTGCGATTGACTATTTTTTACTTTAGGATCAACTTTTGTGACTTTACAATTGACTATTTCGGCTTTATGATTGACGTTTCCGAATTTACAATTGACTTTTCTAATTTTATGATTGACTATTTTGACTTAACAATTGACTATTACAACTTGACGATAAACATTTCTGACTTTACGATTGACTATTTTGACTTAACAATTGACAATTTCAACTTTATGATAAACTTTTCAGACTTTAAGATTAACTATTTCAACTTTACAATTGACTACTCTGACTCTATGATTGACTATTTTGACATTATGATTGATTATTATGACTTTTCGATTGACATTTCTGACTTAACGATTGACTATTTCAACTTTACGATAGACTTTTCTGACTTTACAATAGATTATTCTGACTCTATGATTGGCTATTTTTTACTTTATGATTGACTATTTTGACTTAACGATCGAAATCAGAAATAGTATTGGTATGATATCGGCTCAATATCAGAACTGATATCAGAAATAGTATTGGTACGATATCGGCTCAATATCAGAAACTGATATCAGAAATAGTATTGGTACGATATCGGCTCAATATCAGAAACTGATATCAGAAATAGTATTGGTCTGATATCGGCTCAATATCAGAACTGATATCAGAAATAATATTGGTCTGATATCGGCTCAATATCAGAACTGATATCAGAAATAATATCGGTATGATATCGGCTCAATATCAGAACTGATATAGGGCCGATTGAAAATTCGGGTTCTGATGTTGAGCCGAAAAACTTTTGTAATATCATTTTCCTGATTTTCTTTAAAGGAGAGCATGAATTGTTGTATGTGGGATTGTTTGATTAAGTAATTGAAATCCATGGTCCAAGAAACCCAAGACTGAAGACATTAAGTTAGAGTTAGCAATTTTATTTACACAAATAAATTGTATGAATTAGGTACAATATTTTGACTTTACGATCGACTATTTTGACTTTTACGATCAACTTTTGTGACTTTACGATTGACTATTTTCACTTAACAATCGAAATCAGAAATAGTATTGGTATGATATCGGCTCAATATCAGAAACTGATATCAGAAATAGTACTGGTACGATATCGGCTCAATATCAGAAACTGATATCAGAAATAGTATCGGTCTGATATCGGCTCAATATCAGAACTGATATCAGAAATGGTATCGGTCTGATATCGGCTCAATATCAGAACTGATATCAGAAATGGTATCGGTCTGATATCGGCTCAATATCAGAACTGATATCAGAAATGGTATCGGTCTGATATCGGCTCAATATCACAAATGATATCGATCTGATATCGGCTCAATATCAGAACTGATATCAGAAATAATATTGATGTGATATCGGCTCAATATCACAAATGATATCAGAAATGATATCGGTCTGATATCGGCTCAATATCACAAATGATATAAAAAATGATATCAGTCTGATATCGGCTCAATATCAGAAACTGATATCAGAAATAGTATTGGTATGATATCGGCTCAATATCAGAAACTGATATCAGAAATAGTATTGGTCTGATATCGGCTCAATATCAGAACTGAAATAGGGCCTATCGAAAATTCAAAGAATTTTGGGCAATATATTTAAGGAGAGCTTGAATTAGGTACATAAGAGGACAATCAAAGCATCCGCAAATACTTTCATTTCATCAGAAATTGATATCAGAATGATATCCATCTGATATCAGATCTGATATGGTAAAAGTTCTAAAATCTTTAAAAATTCCTATTTCAGCAAGAATTTTGGGAAATATATTTAAGGAGAGCTTGAATTAGGTACATAAGAGGACAATCAAAGCATCCGCAAATACTTTCATTTTCATCAGAAATTGATATCAGAATGATATCCATCTGATATCAGATCTGATATGGTAAAAATTCTAAAGTCTTTAAAAATTCCTATTTCAGCAAGTATTTTGGGAAATATATTTAAGGAGAGCTTGAATTAGGTATATAAAAGGATAATCAAAGCATCTGCAGATAAATTTTTTTTCATCAGAAATTGATATCAGCCTGATATCAGTCTGATATCAGAATCTGATATTAAAAAAATTCTAAAATCTTTAAAAATTCCTATTTCAGCAAACTTTGAACAGAAGAGCTTGAAACCCCTTTTTTGCATGCATATTTTTTAGTATGTAAACATTTCTTGCTCATTGGAATCTGATATCAGGCTGATATCAGGCTGATATCAGAATGACATGCCTATCTGATATCAGATCTGATATCAGATTCTGATATCGGGCTGATATCAGCTTTCTTGGTGGGCAGTGGTCTCTGGGACATTGCTGAACAAGATTGGCATATTAACGCTCAGGAAACCTTTACTATCTTATTAGGCCTTCGAACCTTTTACAAAGATTCCAAAAACATTCAAGTGAAATGCCTGACTGACAACATGACTGCTGTAGCTTATGTTAATAACAAGGGAGGAGCCCGCAGTGTTATGTGTGATAGGATAGCAAAAATGATTTGGGACTTTTGCGAGCAGAGGAACTTATACCTTTACTCGACTCACATTCCGGGCGTAGATAACATTGAAGCAGATGCTCTTTCTCGCAAGGAAGGCTTCATTGAATGGAGCCTACCTGATGATGTTTTCAACCACTTGTTACTTAACAGGACTAAGCCTGACATCGATTTGTTCGCCTCTAGAGTGGCGCACAAACTACCCCACTATTGTAGCTGGGGGCCTGATCCAGGTGCCTCTATTACAGACGCCTTCTCGTTTCATTGGGGAAAATTAACCATCTATGCTTTCTCTTCTTTCAGTGTAGCGCTTCAGGCAGCCAGGAAGATGATCCACGACAAGACCTCGGGTTATCTGGTGACGCCCAATTGGAGTAGTCAGCCGTTCTACGGGCTGCTGAACAGAATGTGCTCAGAGAGAATGTTCCTGCCCAATGTCCCCCTCCACAACCCCATCACGGGAGAAACCTGGTACCTCAACCTTGTAGGATGGGTGATCTAGCCTTGGATCTCGAGAATCAAGGCCTAGACCCCGTAGCAGGTGAACTCTACATGGCGTCATGGAGGCCAGGCACATTGAAGCAGTACGATTCCTATCTTAAGAAGTGGACCTCCTTCTGCGCTACCAATAAAGTCTCTGTGAGACAACCTGAACTCAACGAGGTAGTTTCCTTCCTAGTCCAACTTTACAAGGAAGGTTTAGGCTACTCAGCCTTGAACTCTGCCAGATGCTCCCTGTCGTCCTACGTCCATAATTTTGATGGGCTCACGGCGGGCTGCACTGACATTATTTCTAAAATCATTAAAGGTGTAGGAAACCTCAGACCCCCAGGCCCGAGATATAACGAAACCTGGGACGTCAACACGGTGCTACGTCAACTGAGGAAATGGACTCCCCTAGGGGAACTTTCTATTAAACGTCTAACGTATAAGACAGTTTTGCTTTTAGCTATAGTTACTGCGCAGAGGATGGAAACTATCCATTCCATAAAAAGGAAGAACATTACCTGGGGTAAAGAAGATGTTCAGATTCAAATGGACAATCTCCTTAAACATACCAGAGTAGGACAAAACTTGGACCTTTTCCGAGTGGATAAATACAACATTGATAAAGACTTATGCCCCTTCAGAGCTCTGAGGGAGTATTGTGAGATAACTAATAAGTGTAATATAGAGGGGGAAACCCTCTGGCTCTCCCTGGAGAAAACTCCCATTCCTGTTTCTAAGAACACTGTTTCGAGATGGGTAAAGGAGGCTCTTGCAGAGACAGGCATCGACACCTCTAAGTACAAAGCGCACTCTACTAGGGGCGCTAGCATGTCTAAAGCCAGCAACATGAACATCCCCATAGACTATCCTAAAGAGAGGGAGATGGACCAATGCCAAAACCTTTGCTAGGTTTTACAAGAAGAAGATTGACCCCGAGACGGTTTTCCAGTCGGCGGTCCTTTCCAAATAATTTTGGTAAGAACTTCCCTTTCTTCTGGTGTTTTAACTAATAGAAACCCTCCAGGTTTCATTTGTTAACAGGGGTTTGGGGGCTTCGGATCGGAATCGAGGCTTTCAAATCTCTGTTGTTACCCAGCAACGGCTAACATGAAATAAACTTTTTGAATTAAAGGAGACTTACCTTGGTAAAGGTGACCTTTGATTCGAAGTTTATGATGTTAGTACCGATTGCTGGGTTGAACAACAGTCCTGCCCGGTAGAACTATTCCCTCCCTGGGTTTATTCAGTTCTCTTTTTTGGCTGGGCAAAAAACTTCTCTGTTTTTTCTGTTGTTCTAGTCGTTTAGGTGGAAATTGAGGGTTTCTCGATTCCTATCCTATTTGACTTTCAAAGCTGACCACCTGACCGGATATGCGTATCTCTGTTGTTCAACCCAGCAATCGGTACTAACATCATAAACTTTGAATCAAAGGTCACCTTTACCAAGGTAAGTCTCCTTTAATTCAAAAATTAAAGAGAGGGGGACGGGAGGGAGAGGATGTAGGGGAAGGGAGAGAAAGCACGGTGGGGGAGCATGAGGAACAGGGGAGGGAGCAGGGGGGGGGAGGAAATCGGAGATGGGGATGAAAAACAGGTATGAGAGACAGAAGAAGGGGAGGGAAAAGAGGGAGAGGGGGAAGTGTGGGGAGAGAAGGGGACCGTCCAGAGGACGGGTACTTTGCTAGTACTGAAATAAAGAAAGATGGACCAACGGAATGCACACTTCTTTTTCAACCCACCGGATTTTCTCTGTGGCCCCTAAAAGAATATTTCTTATCTTGTCAAACCAAACTACCCCTGACAAGACTAAGATTAACAAGGCAACTGATATAAACTGTTTCAAAATTCCATATTAAACAGAATATATCACTAAAACAATCCCAAAACAACATTGTTGACAAAACAATGTCAGTGTCACCATGCAGACACTAGCCTTGGAAATGTTACTAAGTGATAACCAATGGTATCACCTGTAACAGGTGTTCAGTTACGTCACACCTATGTGACGTCACATACTGGAGCGTTTTGACTCATTCAGTGGTAGCACAGAGAGCGAGCCACCCGTTCATTCTGGTGTTCTTTATTTGATAATCATTTGGCGGATGAATAACCTGCTATCGCAATATTCAATGATTAATTTCTTCCATTAAAGGCTGTTTCTGTCCCTTGTTGTGTATTTCTATTTCGCTATCACCATTCTGGTACCTGGTATAACAAGTTTCTTTTAGACAAGTATGTGTATAGATTTTCAACCAATTTGCTCTCACTGAAATCCTCATGCGTTTGCAACTAGATTGATTCAGTTTCACTCAAGTTTTACTGCCACTAAATTGTAAAAAATATCTTAGTGTAGTGTCTGCTATTAAAGGTGATCGTATTTATAGCAATAATGACACTTAGTAGTGAATTGTGGTTCCTGCTAATTAGTACCGCACTAACTAACGAACATATCACTAACTCAGGTTCTTGGTCCTTGCCAGCTTTCCATCTTTATTCCAACAAGCATCAACATTCCAACACCTCAGGAGGTCAGTACTGCAAACTGAACCTGTCCCAACTAGCCTCAGAGGGACTAGTGTCTAAAACACATACACCACACATAGGGTATCACATCACATATACATGTTACACAGAGAATACAGGGTACACATAACATAAGACAATACAGTAGTAATCATACATACAAGACTGCAGTGCATAAGAGTGACCTCTAGTGGTCTATATATATTTAGTCCCGAATTCTTGTGATCTTTGGTGTGGTTATTGGACCTCAGACATCCGCTATAACGAGTGAAGTTTGTGCGGCCGACCGTGACGGTCAAGTATTTCCGGCCTACTGGTGTTCCCGTAGGCTCATGATCTCTCTCCAGGACTGTTTTGATAAGCGTGCCTGGTTAGTGGTGGTATAAATGAATAAAGTGAATCGGCCAAATGAATTTAAATTTATTTTGATGCAGACCTGAACACCATTTGTGTTCTTCCGATGTCCACATTAAC
Organism: Sthenelais limicola; assembly: GCA_942159475.1. Lineage (NCBI taxonomy): Eukaryota > Metazoa > Annelida > Polychaeta > Phyllodocida > Sigalionidae > Sthenelais > Sthenelais limicola. The sequence goes on from OW804097.1 coordinate 49,903,169, forward strand.
GCATCTATTGTTTTTGTTGTGGGCCATTGCCACACTTGGCTATATAGGTCATATGTCTATATATGGCAATCTAGGTCAGGTCACACAGGCCTTGCGGGAAGGGAGCTGTGCGTAAGGCACAGTGGACCATTCATTATGTGTTCATAGGGGAGATGCAAAGTCACTGTGTGGTTAGTTGGATATGGATGTGGCTGAATGATCGGTGTTGGAAAGGTAGTGTATAAATGAACTTATTTATAAGTTGGTAGTTGATTGTGGATCACAACAATTCTGGACTAAAGCAATTAGACCCTTCAGTTGTAGGGGGGGTATCGTTGTCTGTTTGCCGGGACCCCTCGGCCTATCGGCCTCGGGGTCCCTAAGCAAACAGACAACGAACCCCCCCTACAACTTCAGGGACTAATCGCCCAACAGCACTGTCCTGGAAACCCCAGTGGAATATACAGTCACTACACCTGGTGCCTATATAGGGAAGGAGTTGTACTAAGGCCAGCCAGCATGACTAACCCCAGACACCACAATACTCCCCTCCCTCATTTTTTAAGAAGGGCACAACCGCACAATGCACAAAGTGACATAACAATAACCCTATGGGCATTTGAGTGCAATCATTGCACTCACTATTGCGTTCACATAGCGCAATGATTGTGCAATGTGACCGCAATGGGTGTAACCACTTATTGCGCTATGTGACCGCAATAGCCATTGCGCAATGAAAACGCTATGTGACTGCAATAGAACAGGCTTTTTTTGCACTCAGAAATCTATTTTTAGCGCAGGGGGAGCGTCGTGGGCCAGGCTTCAGGGGGGGGGGGCGGGGGTGGTCAATTTCGCGGGGGGATGGGGATGGTCAATTTCACGTGGGGTGAAAGTGGAAAATATTAGCTTTAAATATGGTTCGTTTATATACAACATTATATTGCAATTACTGTACTGTACCATGCTGTATGAGTTATTATCGGCGACATTGAAGCAAGAGAAGACAAGACAATGATGACATTATATGCAGTTTATTCTTTCATTATTAACTGAAACTAACATATAATTATTCCAGTACACAACTAAAACAACAAAAAATATAAAATACAACCATTTCTCAAAGAATACACTAATATAATAAGTAATACTTGTTGATATCAGCACCAGTTTTGACGACACAAATTTGTCAAGAATCATGAACAATAATGGCACACAACCTTGGGCAATGAATATAATAATAAAAACTCGATAACATTGAGCAAATCACCTTAACATTGTACAATATACCATATTTATTTTAACAAAAATCAAGCCAAACTTCTGGTTAGAACCAGGTCCTCGTTTGCCAGCCAACATCCATTCTCTACCTTTGATATTTCATTTAATTTTGCTAGACGAATTAATGAGTAACATATCTCATTCTTACACTAAATCATTTGATAAATCAGGTTTAATAAGGCCAAATAATAGGGAAAATATAGGTATCTGAAACATAGGTGTCGGAATCGAAATATTTGCCCCAGCCTTCCCAAACTTCACCTGCATTATACTGATATTCCCTACTACATATACACCAAAGATCGTAGAGATTCAACGAATTTTATTTTTTCTAAAAAAAATGGCCTCCTCAAATTAAATGCTGCCCGTTTGGGAGAATTACTCATATAGCAGAAGTGAGGTATTAACATGTCATTATAATGTAGCACCGTATTCCAAGGACATGTACTTGTCTGGAATAATTACACACAGCCCATATTTGGATAGTAAGTCTCCATGGGAGGAGTTAAAGTTCGGAACAAATTATTTTGAGTGTCATTGCATTTATGATCAAAACCCACTCACTATCACCTAAAAAACGCATAATGATATACATAACAGACACCTTGGAAATGCATTGATTGCACTTCCCAACGCACACTTTCTTAAACAGCTTCAACATGGGAAGGATGAATGAATCTCATGAGCATTGATTTTTTTAATTACACACTAATTTTCTACAGACACTTGTACCCTGACAATACAAGTCATGTTATGTTTGATGTCAAAAATCATATTTAAAGGAAATTGGCCCCGTCCCCAATTTGGGCTGTGTTAGCAGTTGTCTTTTGGAAGTTGGCATTTGATCCGACTACCTGTAGGTTGTTACAGATGGCTGTGTGGATAGCTAACTCAATATTGCACTTTTCCGTTGGTCTGGTGGTCTTGACTGCCTCTGTAATAAGACAAAACCGAAACGTTTTAAATCAAATTGAATACTTTCTTCATCATTACACATTTCTGTTATAATCTTTCAACTTGTCGGTCATATTACAATATAGAGGAAACATGAAGGTATTATTATAGGCCTATAAAAGGGGATGTCTTATTCCTTTTTTGTTTTTATGCAATCCATAATCGTGGTTACCTAAAAACTACACAAAATCTGGTTTATTTTACAGAATGGTAGACAATGGACTGTACCAGATATCTGACTGCTATTTCTGTAATTGTAATGATTAATAAAGTGTTTAGTGATAGTTTTGGACACAACAAATTATTTAACTTATACTATTAAAAGAAAGATATAGGGTCGGTAATTTTGTCATAATCACGGTGACACATAATTACACAATGACAAACAAATTCACAGAATATTTTAAAATGAAAAATTAAAATTTTTAGAAGAAACCCTAGCAAAAGGTAGATCATTGGTAACATGTATATAGACATATATCGTTGGTGGGAGCTTCTTCGATTTTTGAACAGCAAGTTATCCAAAATAACTGAGGAAAGATTTTTAAAAAATGGCGAAAAATGACATGTTTTTGGCCCTTATAAATTAAAGTACCCATCACAGGTATACAAATATAGGTATCCCCTGAAAAGTCTTGACGAGGCAGATCCGGTGACATTGGTTGCATATCTATACCTATCATATTAACCAAGTTATAACCTTGAACATGCAAAGCGGACAGTTCATTAGAATCGACCATACATATGCTTAATTGTACAAGTGTAGGCTAAACTTCAGTTCAGTCATGGCCCAACGGTCTATGGCAACCCAACCCACTATGTCGCACACTGTTATTATATAGTATAGGGTAGATCTATAGTAGAGACCGTGTGATCCCCATGAACGCTAACGGGTAGTGACGGCAGGTTGGGCGGCAGAATTAGGTTTGTAGGGGAGCGCATTTTCATACAATTGCAAGCCACCATGTATAGCGATAGTAGCCAGTAGCCTAGGGCTCTTCAAAATTACGTTCGGTTCATGAGGATTGTCTAATTGATTATCACCAAGATAGGATGTTTAATTGGAATACAGAGATGTTATAACTTTAGTGCAAGGCATTGGTCATATTTAAACATTGTGCAAAGAGACTGCCTTTCAACGACCAAATGAAAGTGATTTTAGACTAGTAGGCCTACTGCATTATCGCCCGGGCATGTTATTAAACAACTATTAGATAATGTACATTTTGAATGATTTAAGTCATTATTGATTAAAAAAGACTACTTACCCATACTCTCTGATGTCCATCGGGATAAATATAGAATGGACTGTGGTGGTCAAAACACGGCAACATTGGTAAATGTCCAGGAATTAATCTGCACATTTTAAAACTCACGGTACGGTAACACTCTAACGGTCGAGTGTAGGTAGTCTGTTTTGACGCTCTGACACAAGATGGCGCCAGTCTCATATTATACGGTAATAGGCCTAATGGGCTAGCTAGGGAACAGCTGATAATGCATCTTTAATAGTCCAATATCTAATATCATATATTACTAACCATTCTCATCATATCCATTCAAACTCCAATTGATTATGAATGATTTTCCAGGTATGTCTCTATCCTAACCAGCAAACGAATTTGGGCTCTAGGCCGGGGGCCTACTAGGAATTAATATAGGCCTAGGCCTAGGCCTAACTAATTCCTACACATAAATCGGAAACACACCTATATTTGTTTTTGCCTAAATATGAAATATATGACAATGAGTCAAATCGTGTTTGTAGTAAATTGTATTTCAGTAGATAGAGAAAAATATAGAGTGATGGTTGTTATCCCGGTGCTGTTATGCTATAGTTTTTAAAATTTTGTCCTGGGATTATTTATGACTCTTTAAACTCAATCAAAGTGCCAATGTTGTGTTCCAATGCCCTATGCAAGATGGTTGCAGTGCACAGACCACTTTCTATTCATCTGTATAACCTAAACATTCTTAACACTTCTATCACAAATAATAGTTAGGCCTATAACCAAATCCGCGCCCACAACTAAAATACAAGACAATGAAGCTACAACAGGAACATTACCTGCCACTGCTCACTCACTGTCTAGATATCCTAGCAGGTGCTGCCACTTGTGGCGGCGACACGGACTAACCACTGGAGAGTGGGAATAAAGGCAGTTGACTTAGAACTAACACGGCGTACGGTTGTCAATTCATACTAGAGTATTACTACATGGTACCAGAAGTAAAAACGATCGCAAAATGGACGGAGTAAAGCCACCAGAGCAAATGTCATTCTCCACAGGGAATGTTGCGGAGAATTGGGAAATCTATAAGGAGGATTTCCTCTGGTATGCAGACGCGGTGAGCGTGGATCTACCGAACAAGAAGACCTCGCTCTTCCTCCATGTTGCGGGCCGCGAGGCAAAGAGGATATACAAGACGAGAACATGGGCACTTGCCGTTCCAGAGATCCCAGCTCAGAGGGATCCAGTAGTAGTACGAGTACCTGGAATCCCAGCAGAGGATAAAACTGACTTTGATACGGTAATGACAAAGTTTGATCAATACTGCACACCAAAAAGAAACAGGTTTTTTGAGAGATATCAGTTCAACACACGTGTGCAACTGGAAGGAGAAACCATAGACGCCTACGTGACTGACTTACGCATTAAGGCAGCCACATGTGAGTGGGGAGAGAATGAGGAAGACTTTATTCTGGAAAGGATGGTGGTAGGGATGACAGACAGAGGGCTGAAAGAGAAACTAATCAAGAAAGACGACCTAACCCTGGAAAGAGCGGTACAAACTTGTAGACGAGCAGCACAGACAAGAGCGGAGTTGCTAGTGATGGAGCCGGGCATACAGGAGACTGTCAACTACGTGGGAAAAACACGTGGCCCGAGGCAGCAGCAGACGCCACCTACTCGCCGGGACCAAGGAGGAGCCGCTGGAGGACCCTCAGGGGGTGACACCCGGTCTTCAGCACGTGTTATCGACTGCAAGAAATGTGGGAACAGGCACGAGATTAGGAACTGCCCCGCATGGCATCATAGGTGTGACAGATGCAAGAGAAAAGGACATCTCGAAACTAAGTGCTGGGGAAGGGTAGATGAGATAAAACAGGAGGAAACAGCATTCACTCAACTGGAGGAAAATGTTGATGCTATATTTATAGGGACGGTGAATACAGAGGCGAAGGAGGTCATGACAATTAGGATCAGCAAGACTCACAAATGGGCCTCAAATGTCAAACTGGGAGAGGATATGGTGATATGCAAACTTGACACTGGAGCTGGAGCGGATTTAATGAACTATGAGGATTACCAGGGATTGACTCAAAAACCAGCGCTCAGACCTGTAGCGGTAAAGCTCACCGACTACAACGGGCACAACATACCGGTGAAAGGCTACATCATCAGGCAAGCGACGGTCAATGGAAAACACTACCCCATTCGCTTCATAGTCAGTGAGGGCATATCACTGCTTGGAGGTGACACCTGTGAAAGATTGGGACTAATCACAAGACACTACACGCAGGAGGAAAATGGGGTAGGTACAAGCAAGATAGACATGATAAATAAGCATCTAAACGATAAACTCCTGACTGAAGTAAAACAATGCATACTACCAGAGATCAGTGAGCTGTCCTCAATACCCTACGTACATAAGATAAAACTAAAACCAGGGGCAGAATCTGTTATAATCCCAGCTAGGAGAATACCAGTGGCAATTAGAGATAAATTAAAGCTGGAACTCGAGCGCATGGAAAGCCTAGGGGTGATTCAGAAGGTGGAGGAGCCCACCGACTGGGTTAACGCGATGGTAGTGGTAAACAAACCCAACGGGGATCTCAGGATCTGTCTAGATCCCAAGGAGTTGAATAGATCAATAGCCAGGGAGCACTTCCAGTTACCGACACGAGACGAGATGTTTTCAGAAATTAGAGATGCGAGGGTGTTCAGTAAGTTAGACGCCTCGCATGCGTTTTGGCAAATCAAGCTGGAAGAATCTAGTAAAAACTTAACGACATTTGGCACACCATTTGGGAGGTACGCATATAATAGATTGCCATATGGGTTGTGCTCCGCCCCGGAGGTTTTTCATCGCTCAATGGACCAGATGTTTGAGAACATCCCGGGCGTGAGAGTCTATGTAGATGACATTCTAGTGTGGGGAAGAGATCAGGAGGAGCATGATGCTAGACTGGCAAAGGTAAAAGAGAGGATTGCGCAAAATAAACTGCTAATGAACTGGACCAAATGCGAGATTGGGGTGAATAAGATAAAGTTTCTAGGGGAGGAACTCTCGGAAACAGGAATCTCACCAGACAAGGAGAAAGTAGAGGCTATAGTCAACATGGAAAGTCCGAAAAACAAAGAAGAGGTGCAGAGGATAATGGGGTGCGTGAATTTCGTTGGCAGGTATATACCTAATCTATCAACATCTTGTGCAAACATTCGGTCCCTGATGCAGAAACAGACTGAGTGGCAATGGGATAAAATCCATGAGGAGGAATGGCAGCACATAAAACAAGTGCTTAGCTCGGGGCCGGTGCTATCATATTTTGACATAAGAAGGCCAACAAAGGTAAGCAGTGATGCTTCGATGAGAGGATTAGGGGCAGTCCTCCTACAGTATCATCAAAATGCATGGAAGCCTGTAGCCTATGCAGCGCGTTCCTTAACTGAGTGTGAATCTCGATATGCCCAGATAGAAAAAGAGATGTTGGGTCTGATATATGCTTGTGAGCGATTTCATAATTATATTTATGGCATGAGGGATGTGCAATTAGAAACTGATCACAAACCGTTAGTTCCTCTAGCTAACAAATCACTCAATGAGATGACGCCCCGCATTCAGCGGATGATGCTAAGGTTACAGCGATATAATGTAAAGATGCAGTGGGTGCCAGGCAAAACACTGTACATATCAGACACGTTGTCAAGAGCAACGTATGCGGTGAGAGTAGTGCAGCAGGAAGGAGGCTTGCAGGAGAGAGAGGTCCGGGCGCAAGTGAATCTAATATATGAAAGTCTCCCAGCCTCAAAAACAATGCTCACACGTATAGCTGAGGAAACAGCAAAAGATGAGCTGTTGTGTGCAGTCAAAGAGGCGATAATGGACGGGTGGAAAAATGGGGTCTGCCCAGCATATGCCTCAATAAAAGATGAGCTCTGCATAATAAGTGGTGTAATATTAAGGGGACAAAGAATTGTAATACCATGCTCGATGAGGAGAGAAATGTTAGAGAAGCTTCACGAGGGCCATTTAGGTATAGAGAAACAGAGGAGATGGGCCCGCCAGTCCATGTACTGGCCCAGGATGAATCACGACATAGAATATCAATCAAAGATGTGTGGGATTTGCTTGAAATATCTTCCTGCCCAGCAGAAGGAGCCTATGGTAGAAGATAAGGAGGACTGGGGGCCCTGGGAGAAAATAGGAATGGATCTATTTTATTGGGAGAAGAATGAATACTTAATGATTGTGGACTATCACTCTTCATATCCGGAGATAGTAAGACTAACATCCACTACTTCAGAACAAGTCATAATGCACACGAAAAGTATATTTGCTAAATATGGTGTACCGCAACTAGTTATCACAGATAACGGACCACAATTCTCTTCTCAATCTTTCAGACAGTTTTCGGAGACATGGGCCTTCAACCACAGGACGTCAAGCCCCAGATACCCCCAATCGAATGGGAAGGCGGAGAGGGCGGTAGGGATAGTGAAAAACCTGCTATCCAAGGCGAAGGAGACAGGCCAGGATCCCTACATGGCTCTCCTAGCCTATAGGTCAGCACCCATGGAATCAGGGGTATCGCCAGGAGAGGCACTTCACGGACGGAAACTAAATGGACCCCTGCCAAGTGTCCGTGCAACAAAGTATAAACAAGAAAGTGTGGGTCAAAACAACAAAAGTGAGAAATATGATTTAAATGCTAAGGTTTTGAAACCTCTCGAACCTGAGGACACCGTGTTCGTAAGAGGTGATAAATGGGATCAGACGGGCAAGGTAATCACACAGTTAAGCCCTAGATCATATACAGTGCTAACAGAAAGTGGTAGTGTCCTAAGAAGGAATAGGCGACATCTAAAGAGTGTCCCTAAACAACCAGTGGGTAAAGGGGTGAACCAGTATAATGAAACAAGAGACTCTGAGGAAACAGACCAGGGTCCAGAAGAGAGAAGAACAGTAGAGACTGAGACAATAAAAGAGACAATAGGAGATATACCTCAGAATCAGATAAGAGACACAGTAACAGACAGCACTGAGCAGGTAGCAGTGCCACCTGGTGTACCGCAAACACCAGAACCGCGTAGATCAGCGAGGACAGGGAAACCGGTCACTCGACTAATTGAACAAATATAGAGACACTATAACAGCTCATTCTCTATTCTAACTACATTGTGTTCTACTCCTATTGTATCACCAACAACCTTGTATCTATACTCTCTCTCTTGTTGCTTGTATTTCTATGTATTATTGTGGAAGGAGGGAGATGTCTAGATATCCTAGCAGGTGCTGCCACTTGTGGCGGCGACACGGACTAACCACTGGAGAGTGGGAATAAAGGCAGTTGACTTAGAACTAACACGGCGTACGGTTGTCAATTCATACTAGAGTATTACTACACTCACCTGCATGGCATTCACACCTAATGTCGCACATATCTGGCCCTCCACTCTGACACTCATTCATAGAAACCCCTCTCAACTAAACAATGTAATGCTACCTCCATATTATCCAAATATTACTTTCCAAATTCTCCTGCTGATTTAATCCATCCTTTTATAATTCCTCCCACATTGGATTCTATTAATCTGGTGTTAAATTACTTCCAGAGTTATACCAATACACTGACACCACTACTAATAGTCTACACAATGTCTGCTTATCATTCATCCTGGTCGATCATTCAAGCTTTTAAACTAATATTCATTATGATATGAACGTTTTTTGTTTGGTTAATTAATATAAAGAATATATGATTAACAACTGCCCGCCGCCAAATGCGGGTAAAAAATTATGTGGGTGGGTAAAACCCCAAAGTTACCCAACTTCCTTGGTGGGTGAAGGAAAGTGAGCAAGAAACAGAGAGACAGACAGCAAGTGTAGACATTAGCGTCCATTGTGATGTGTTTGAGTGATTCGGGATTCAAGTATTATTGTAATTATTATATTGTATGATGATCTTGTTGTTAAATAGTATGGCGAAATATATGAAGATAAAAATGGGGGAAGGGGGGAAGACTGGTATATTATTTCCCTACCCACATAACTATTTAATAAAGGCCTTGGTAAACCTCCACTCCACATTATTTGAATAATTCCATATTCGATAATAAACATGGGACATGGTGGGAGGGCCGTCCTGTATCGTTACATGCTTAAAGATTTGATAATTGTGTCCCACCTTCAAGCTATTATGATTTAAATACAAGTAAGGTGATTTTATATAATGATTTAGAATTTATATTGATGCGAAAGCAATCAATTTCCATATTCTTATAAATATACAGGTGACGAAATATATCAAGAAAAAATCCAATTTTGTTACTGAACTCATATTGAAAATGCTTCAATCATGACAAAATATCTGCATGGGTGTTATAGCTACCCCTCACTAGCGCTCATTGTATACATGTATGTTAGACATAGGTAATGATGTCTTTCTTGATATTCAATCGTTTTCATATACCAGCATTATGCCGGTGCAAACCTTCAAAACGCAAGGATATATTCAATGCAATATTTTGAGATTTAATAAACATATTTATATGAGTTAAGGCAATTTTTTTTTAATAAAGTTTATTGAGGACATTCCCATGTGAACATGGTAATCTCATGCACACATGGTAATCTCACACACTCAATAAACCCTCTAAAAATAGGAACAATCCAACAAAGAAATCTTGTGAATAAATCACTCTGAAAAACTTTGAAATTAAAAAATATGTGGGCCGGGCACAGAATCGGGTGATTTATATTGATTAAAATACCTTGATGCGGCCGACGAAAATAATTTAGGAAGAACTAATTAACAATCCGATTTTAGATCTGAATGCATGACTGTCTTCCTAACAGTCAGGGAATGTATTCACATTGGAAGCATTCAGAGGGAGTAATGAGCAATCTAGTGGAAAGTGATATTTTAAGTTTTTACATCGATTTGAATGACTTGATGCGGCCGACGGAAATAGTTTCTTAAAAAGGAACTAACCATGCGATTGTAAATCGGAAAGCATGGCCGTTATTCTGACATTCGGGGCTAGTTCTGGGCTAATTTTTATGTTCAGATCGGAATTATTTTGAGGGAGTTATGAGCTTTCTAAAGCAGAACGCAATATGTTTGAGTTTTTTTAGACTGACACATCACACATAGCCTTTTATGTATTACTCTGAGGCTTCAGGGATTTTAACAATTCTTTCACTGGTTTGGTAGTCTAGGAACATATAATTATTTCTGTTGTATAAATGAAAAGATTTTAAAAATATTTCAATATTCAGTGTTTTTAGAGTTGTCATATGAATTTCAATGCAAATCCTATATGGACGGCGAAAATTTAGATTTTAAAAAAATTCCAACGAAATTTTTGCCTGTTTTACGGAGCAAGGGGGGTGATATATCTTTCAAAAACGCAAATTCCAATGATTCAGACAATAAATGGTCACTTCATTACTGTAATAGATATGCAATGGCCATTGCGCAATGGTAGCGCAATAGAAATACACTGGCATTGCAGTTGGAATTCTTGTATAAAAAAAAAATTGGCAATAATTCAATGGGAAAAGATCCTTTAGCGATCTAAATAATAAATGTAACTTGATGATTGTTGTAGAATGTAATATAGCAAAGGAATAAAATACTGCAATGCCAGTGCAATGGTATTGCACTGCCATTGCACTCAACTAGAGACTTGACTGCAATAGGAGTGTAATACTATTGCACTGGCATTGCATTGCACTCCATTGCACTCCATTGCACTCGTATTGCAGTCGCCATTGCACTCCATTGCACTCCATTGCACTCCATTGCACTCAGTGCCCATAGGGAAGGTTGAACAGTAATATAGCAGTAAAGTAGACAGTAAAAATAGACAGTACAAACAGTAATCCATGCTGGAAAAATGTATATAAAAACATTGACATAATCATACAATGCACATACATAATACACGGTTGAGAAAAAATTCTCAAAATAATAATAGGTGATAATATATGGTGAAAACATACAACATACATGTCTGATGAGTTTGCTTGATGTAGCCTTAATAAAGACTTTTTGTAACAAAGCACAAAGAAAGTATGCACACCAGTCCGTGTAAATTAAGTAATTGAAAGTCCAGCAACATCCAGTTGATATGCAATGAAGTTGTAGTAGCAGACCGTCTATTGAAGAATCCATGAAACTAGAAGTATCCATGATATTGAAGTACTGAAGAAGTCTCATTACAGTTCAAGAAGAGATAAAAATCCACCATCATATATAGATCATAGGGGTACAGGAACAAGGGACCAAGGCTGCATCTGTCCGGGCTGTCAACCGGCGTAGCTAGCCGCTGGGTTACTAGTGCTCCCACGCCGCCATCCGGATACCCGACTTACTTCTCTCACCTTCTTATTACAGCATCTTGCTCCTCATAGCGAGCCAATTTTCTCCACACCATTCAGGGGCTGAAAAACATCTTGCTGAAAAACATTTCTTATAAGTGATCTCAATTCCTGCATGACATTTACAATAGCAACACATATACAATAGCAACACATTTGCCATGCAAGAGTCCACTTAAGCAAGAGACATGGCCACCTATTTACCAATGCCTTACATCCCCGAGCAGAACGTATTCACTTCATAAAAACCATGCAAATAATACCCTGGAAGGAAACCATTCAAAACTGGTTCTCCCTACTTCATTTCCCAATAGGTCTGGCAGCCCGAGGAGACCAACTGGCCAGCTAGTTCACCTCCAGAGTAAAATTAACAAAGTTAACCAATATAGGGCTTCTAAGAATACCAACGTAACCTAGCCTTGCAACATGGCTCCGTGCCTAGGCCACTTTTAGCAATACTTCTCGTGTCATTTTTTGTTTACCCGCACCATATCCACCATTATCCCCATAGCCATACCTGTCCGGAGGTTTTACATTTTGGCAGGGCCTCCCGGACAAATGAACATACATCAACATAGGATCCGGGCTCCCCGGCCCCTGTAGCCGGGCTCCCCGGCCCTGCTACGGGCATACCAGCAACACTATTGTACACCCCAACGACTTTGTTCTCCTCAGATGCATCCACCAGCGGCTCTCCCTTCCGGCTCCCCGGCCGCCCCGGCTGGTGACTCAGCTTCAGCGGGCACAGGAACTTGTGGTGCCCTGCCTCTTTTCTTTACATCATGAACTATTTTGCTGGCCGGATTCAGCTTATGGGTGTCAGGACCAAGCAATAGACTAGACCGGGCAATCAGAGCCATCAACCAGCTTAAGTAAATTTCCATTCCACCTGAGAATACTATCAGACATTTTGAGCTCATAGGTTGATCATTGCACACATCTGATCACCAAAAAAGGAACATCACACCCCGGCTGATGCCTTTTTCCGTGCCAGAGGCATGGTATTCAAGATCACCTTCACACTTTAAATCACATAACTCCTTTTATGGGGGAGTGATACCCTACTACCTCAACTTTCGCAGGACACACAAACTTCACCACCCATCACCCAGTTGGTAATGTCCCTACACATTCAGGACCAGATAACTTTCTGCAAAGCAGCTTGGTAGGTTTTGCCATGAAAGTGTCAGTTTGTTACCATGCAAAGTATGGAATAGTTCCCTTCTGAGCTGAAGCAGTACTGCTGCTCTGTAATAAATTACATGATTACCACTAGCCCATTCCATACACAACAAATCATCATTAACTACTAACAGAGACAGAATTGGACTGTAAAAACAGAACTCATCCACCTCCGCAAGCAGTGACATCTTATCAGGAGAAGGAACCATGTTCCAACTACTTCAAACATCTTACCCAATACTATCATTTCCAATGGAAAACTATTGTGGAGGCAACGGTACCTCCAGTCCTAGCTTCCACGTTCAGCCAACCCACTCAACCCGGCTAAAGCCCAGCTGATTATGAAGATCCGGTAGGAGTGTACAGAGGCAATGCTTTGCCGGTCTGACTGCCAACTCAGATTTATCCGATTCAAAGAATATATCTTCATTAGTCAGACTAAATCCACACCACTACACTGGAGAAAGCATCTAGAAAGATAACTTCATATCCATTGCAATTAAGGGATCCACTTTGCAAATTCCGACATAATGCTCACCTTCCTCAAGGGTGAATTCACCGGACCAATCTGAGTAACACCTGTGCATTAGGACAAAAATCCATGCAAAGTATACCAGCTTCTCTACATACCACCTTCAATCACATAGGTGAGAGCATACCAAGCTCCACCTAATCCCGGAGCCATATGTACACAACCATGTGTGACCACGTCAAGCACTGTGCCAGCATAACATGTTACCCGGCACGGTATCAGGTAATGTTTTATCTCAGCACAACCAGTCAATGAGAGCCACAATACTCCAACAATTGGCCAGTGACATTGACAAAAGTCACATCCGCATATATTCGGTCTGCAATTACAACAGAGGCTACTTTGAACTGAAATTTTTACAAACCTCAAAGATGACAGGCTATATCCTTACTTGCCTTGCTCGCCAAAATCTACCCCGGCAAGCAAGCATGCTTTGGTACACCAAGGTATACACTGCCACAAAGCATGATAGCTTTATCTCACGTTGACATTCCTTCAAGACCTATGCCCCTTATCCACTCAAGGCTACAAACATGGGCGTCTCCTAGCTCATGAGAGGGCATTCGGATTCAAGAATTCCAGTCGACGCTTTCTTCAAAATAATGCATAATGCTGCATGTGTATTACCCCCTGCTCCCCTCTTATATTTTCCTGAGGGGCAGACAGGGTTTCGTGATATACTAGCAACATTCTTTGCTGGCTGAGCCACCATATCATCAAACCACTTGCAGAGCCTGCTGTTCGCATTCGGACTGTGCACACAAAGAGCCATGGCTCCGACTTTTCTGTCAGCTTGCTTTTTGCAGCGGTTCCCAACTTGGTTTCCAACACGAAGAATCCCACCAGCACATCATCATTAGACAGACTATTGCTGCTCCCTACTTCAATAGCTGCCACAACTTCTACTGGTATCCCGGCTCATCTCTCACACCAGCCACAGCCACAATAGTTGAGTTGAGCCATGTACCATTCCTACAAATGAAGCGGGTGACAATAGCTCCAGCAATTCTGTATCTGCAACTACTTCATTGGGTTCATCCGGCTCATTCGGTCCATCCAGGCATTCAGCAAATTCCCATTCCACCCATTCCTTCCTACTCATGCATGGGAAACACCACAGGGCCATTTACCGCCACCAACCAGCAGGAAACCAACCAGATTCACAGCTATATCAAAGCTGAATTACCACCAACTTCTAGCTGGAAATCCCACTGATATCTGTGACTGAATGCCACTGGAATGCCAGCCGGAATGCATCCGGAATGCTGCCGAATTTCGGGCCGGAATGCCGCCCGGAATACCGCCGGAATGCCACCAGGAATGCACCAGGAATGCCGCCTGGAATGTGTTGTGACTCTTGCCTATGTTCTTTCCAGTGTCTAGTGGCCATTGTTGCACATCTGTGTTTCATCTCCGGGCTTAATATTAATCGATATTAAATAATGATATTTCGTGATCGTACAGATTACTTCTTCGAGAATAAATATATTATGAATATCGATAGCAGGAGATGGGAGGAAAGGAACTATAGTGGCCGGATTATATTAAAGTTCCAAAAGTTCCATGTTTCAAATGCAGCTCCGAGATATAACATCAAGAGTGAAATACTTCTGTCATATATTCTCTTTATTCCTCCTTGTGTGCTGGGGTGAAGACCTTGCTCCTCACCCCGATTTATGAACAGGTACATTGGGTATATCAATAATATTCAACACAAGAAAACACTATGTTTGCAATACAAATCAGGAATAACTAAATAAATATAATAATGAAATAAGTACAAACTTGAACATAAATAGTGGAATATGTAATAACCATCATCGTTAAAGTCCGGATGGAATAATATGAATGGTTAATTAATGATGAATTAATCAAGTTATATAAACTGCAAATATCGTCATGGGTTGCAATGTAGACTCCTAGTGGCGTCCGGAGGTACTACCCGGAGGTGCCCGGAACGGGAGGTGTCCGGATCTGGAGCTATCCGGAGCTCAATGGAAATGTTCATATCTTCACATACTGGAATCGTTACACTCCTCCCCAACCAACGAAAATAAAATTTCAGAAGGAGGTGAACACATTCAATGACTGGAGAAATTTTATGAATAATGATAAAAATATATAATAACGATCCAAGAATAACAGCAAGATGTCTGGATGAACCATTCATGGAATCAGCTCCAGGAGTGAGAGTTGTAGGAGAAATTTGCAGTAGACCAGTCTCTCTCCTGATTCTTCTTAATAGTTGATACTCAGTTGATCTCTCAATGTGTCCTGAGATCTCCTATTCATTTTCTCTTCCAGATCACTTCTCTGATAGTCCTGAGATCCTGCCTGAGATCTTTAAATTCCCCTTTGCAGATGTCTTCTGAACTTCTTACACCATTTCTGTCTCTGTACTATTTTCATTTCCAGATCTGCATCAGTTATGTCCTTGTTTTCAATGGACCAAGACATAGCATTCTCAGAAAACAGATCTGGAACGGCCAGATGCATAGAAGCAATGGGCCTTCTCCTCCTGTTATTTCATACCAGTCCAGAAAAAAAATGGGGAAATGGACCTGTATCCTAGCATATGATTTCTTCATCTGTGTATTGAGGCACACTGTGAAGTGCAATTCTTTACAACACATTATTTCCTCGCTTCCTCACGATTCAGGCAGTCCATGTGAATCCAAACTTCCTCCTTCAAGCTCTCAATATTTGACTTCTTGTGAGTGACACAAGAATCGCTCTTAGATTTCTTGATGTCCTTGATATGGAATTTTCCATGTCAACTGATAATACTGAAGTTATCTTAACCCAAGGCAAGATCGATGCAAGAGATATCCAGAATAAAATGAATTATTTTCTGTCAGATATCCTAACATAGATTCCATGTATCTTCCTAAGAGGCAGAGAAACTATTTTCCTGATCTCCATTCCAAGTATGAAACCTTCTTTTCCTCCTGTTTTCTTCTCTCTGACTGGCTCATCTGCTCTATTATTTATTACTCTCCATGAACTTCACTGATGTCCTGAAAAGCATCCAAATCCATTTCAAACTGTAAAATCAGAATGAACCGATCTATCCACCAGGCTTCCACATTGATGATCTTCCTATTGACTATGATTCATTCTTTGATGTATTTTGTCAGACTGCCTATCCTGTTTCTTCAATCCTCCAGAACTTTCATTCCTGCCTCGGGCCAGACTTGTTATTTGTCCTCTATTTTTCAAAACAAAGAACGGTCCTCCCGATTGGTTCAAAAAGTCTGGTCCAGTTCTTCAAGGAGGGAGACAATCACCAACAGATCCAGTTGATGGAAATTCCCACTGAAAATACCACATCCTGGTGGAATAATTTAAACATATTTACAATTTTATTTTGCAAGGAATTCTATCATACAATGTTAGATAAAAAAAAACAAAAAACAGAAGAAAAATTAATATTTTCTTCTTAACATATCCTTTCATGGTTTCAAAATGGCCGTAGATCCACCATGTAATCATATCTTCTCTCTCTGTGTTCACCAGAGGCTTCTTTACGTGTATATGGCTCTCCTGAAGGCAGGGAATAAAAATCCAAATTTAATCCAATCTTCCTCCGTAAGAGTTGAAGAAAAATTATCATTTAAAAAAAAAAAATAAGTTGAAACCATATCTTGTGGGAGCCCTAATCACCCTCGTTCTAGTTCTCCTGGCATATCCTGGCAATTTGTTATCTGTGCTTTCATTTTAGGTTTTAGGCAGGCTTCAGATAATCCACATGTATTTGCCAATGTCATCATGCCTTTCTGAATTAGATAAGTCCATGTATTGCATGTCTCCATACCTCTTGATAGACCATCCTACCATCCACAAAGTGGTTTTCCCGGTTTCCACTGGACCACCTCGAGAAGAACTATGTAACATGTGGAGAATAGCCATCCTTGTCTTCAAGGGCCCAACGGGTACCATGTTATCACTGAAAGTCTCTTCATGATGCATCACATACAGAATCCCATTGCGTAGAAACAATTCCTTGAGACATTGATACAACACTCTAAACTCCTGTGACTTCATTTGAATCTCCTGAGGGGTTAATACCTTCTCCTCCTGAATCAATGACTTAATTTTAGCAATCTCGTTGTCTTCATCTTGATATCGAGCCATTTCCTCTTCTGAGCAAGGGAAAATATCCTGTGTGAATTCCTCCTTCTCTTGCCATTCACTTGCACCTTCATCAACAGAGGCAGCAGAAATATTCCCCATGGGATTGTTATCACATAGATTATCCTTGCATGTGATACAATCAGGGTTTTTACATTTCCTGATTTCTTCATTCTTGAAAGGGCATCTGCATTGCCATGAAATTTTCCATGAAATTTCCCAGGTTGGTGAACAATCCTTGACTGATTGAACTTTTTCCCCTCCATTCCAACCCAATAGAACAATAGAGCTGGCATCAGAATCGAGAACAAATAGATCTTTCTCAGTGGGATATCCTTTCTCCTGTGTCTCACTCCAAGAGAATTTTCTATGATCCCTCAGCAGTTGATACATAGGCTCAGCTTTCTCTGCGAACTCTGGAATAAAATCTGTGTAATATCCAACAAGTCCCAGGAAGGAATGAATATCCTTGATATTTCATGGCTGTGGCTACTGAGTGATAACTTTAATCTTCTCCGGATCTGGTCTGCTCCCTTCACTGTTAATTATTCTTCCCAGAAACTTGACAGAACGCTTGAAAAGTACACATTTCATCGGTTTTAAAATAAAACCAAAATTCTGTATCCTCTCAAAGACGGTTTCCAAGTCTTTCCTGGCTTTGTGGCATCATGGCAGGAAAATTCACTAATCCTCTGTCATTGTCTATGTTCATAGGAGGCTCCACAAGGAAATCAACCTTGCTTACATCATTTGTAGAGCCTGTCCAGATTGCTTCAACCATCGTCAGCAAATTCTTCTTGATTTTGGTCTTTTCTTTAACCTCAGGGCTCCATTATTCGACACAAATTCACAGAAAATCTTCATTCCATTTATATCAATCTCCCCAGTTGTGCCTTCAAACGCCATGTCCACTGCCATCTGGAAATCTATTTAGCCTAAGATTCCGGATTCTTCATGGATGCGTCTAACGAAAAATCCCAAACATGCGACTTTTCTCCAAGTTCAAAATGGAATTTTGCAACACCTGACAGGCGTATTGTACTGCCATTAGCAGCAACAACCCTATTCTAGGAGGCTCCAGTGTCCACTAAAAGGTGATACAAATCTCTTCCGAAGGTAGCTGGGACGTACCATCTAGCTCCCTTAAGGTTAGGCAGGCAGTAAATCTTCCCCTCCTCAGGTGGCCTTGTAACCAGTAATAAATCAGGATTAACTTCAGAGAATGCAAAGTCCTCCATCGAAGAAGGTCCTGAAGAATCATTTACCTTTCTGTATGTATGTTTGGAAAAGCCATTTTGAATTAGTGTCAATGTCCCAATTTATTTTTAATAATATTTAAGCCTATGAGTATGTTGTATTTATATGTGGGTGGGGCTCCTGAAAATGTCCATTTTGCAAAAATCACCCATTCTAATTCCATAATTTATTCGGATTTCATCCCACACTACTGATTTTTTAGTGTTTTGTACCTTCCCAAGTGTATAATAAGGGCATATTTAGAAATATTTATAAAAACTCCTTTTTATGCAAAAAAAATCATATTTTTATGTTAGAAAATGTCCCAAACGCATGTCGCTGGCATAAATTAGTTTTTGTTTCAATGAAAAGTTATATAAAACGTAATAATTTGTTATTTGCATTTAATTCGTTATAAAGCATATGTAAAAACCTCCTTCTGAGTTTATTTTTTTATTTAATTTTGTTTCATTTATTTCATTATTTTCTGTTTTTTCATTCACAACTCTCCAAATAGCTTATGAAGATTAGTGATAAAATGATAAAATCTACAACAAAGTTTCTACCTAGGAAATATTTTGCTTTGGGTCTTTTGTTATTGATATAGTCACATATCACATAAAACTTTGAATTTTTATTTTTTTCCAATTTTGACCATACTCAAGGTTCCATAATGTTGAAACATAGCAATTCAGAGTCTGACCCCCTTTTTTTCTCACAGTGATAAAGAGCGTTTTTATTCAAATATTCATGAAAATACATTTGTGATTATACACATTTATTTGATATTTACCCATCTTAAATGTTGACTTTGAATATATTAGCAGATAACCAACCTTCTGAGTATGTGTTGTGTTCGGGGAGAGGGGTGTTGTGTTCGGGGAGAGGGGTGTTGTGTTCGGGAACAAAAGAGATTATGACCAAAAAGTAACAAAATTGAAAAGTAATGGAAAAATTGACGAAACCCTTCATTTATGCATGTAATTGTGTACATAACCCATTGGTTATACTTACATTAACTGCTTAATTTCCCTTAAATTAAGGGGAGGTTGTGTTCGGGGACAGGGTGGGGTGTTGTGTTCGGGGACAGGGGTGTTGTGTTCAGGTAAAAATATGCTATAATGAAAAAATGAAAAAATTGAAAACAAAAGTATTCTATTCAATTGTGTATGCAATTCTGAACATAAATAATTGGTTATATTCCAAATGTCTACTTTCTTTCCCTTAAATTAAGGGGGTGTTGTGTTCGGGGACAGGGTGGGCTGTTGTGTTCGGGGACAGGGTGGGGTGTTGTGTTCGGGGACAGGGGTGTTATGTTTGGGTACAAATATGCTATGATGAAAAAATGATAAAATTGAAAACTAAAGTATTCTATTCATTTGTGTATGTAATTCTGAACATAAATACTTGGTTATATTCCAAATGACTACTTTCTTTCCCTTAAATTAAGGGGGTGTTGTGTTCGGGGACAGGGTGGGGTGTTGTGTTCGGGGACAGGGGTGTTATGTTCAGGTACAAATATGCTATGACCAAAAAATGATAAAATTGTATAATAATGAAAAAGTAAACTATTCTAATCATTTCTCTCTGTAATTCTGCACATAAATCTTTTGTTATATTCCTATTTACTGCTTGGCTTTTACTTAATAAATGGGGTGTTGTGTTCGGGGACAGGGGCCTTCAAGCAGGATGAGTAAATTGTTAATTAAAGGGAAAACATGAATAATAGAATCAAAATTAATCCGAAATAAGATACCCCTGTGGGTATAGAATGTATACCAACATAGACAATGGCAATATAATAGGTATTTATAGGTATTTTTGCAATATTTGTGTGTCTGTTGTGTTCGGGGACAACCCAGAAAATAGAATATTTATTATAAAATCATAAAAATATATGAATATAGGCCTGAGTTTTATCAAGTTAATTCGATATATGTAGTATGAAAACAGAAATAATTGTTAAATTCCATAAAAATTGACATGTGTTGTGTTCGGGGACTTGAATAGCATAATCTTCTTCCTTGAGCCATTAAATTCATGCTTTTTAAGGAGATAGTGATAAAAATAGGTAGAAGTGGGGAGAAAACCCCTCGAAATTCTGAGTTATCCTTTAAAAAAGCAGAAAACATGAGATATTTAATTTTACATTGGTTAGCAGGGAAAACTTTGGGATAGAATTGGCATTGAAGCAATAGTGGTTGAAACAACAGGAAATAGAAATGAATAAATATATGAAATATCATATAAAATATATATTTCTTCACTCAATACAAGAACACTTGTCTAAATCTAAGTGGATGAGGAGTAATTACAAAAATATAATGCTATTTTCCTTTTTTATTCAATTTTATTCATTTCCTCCCCGAACACAACAGGCACTGTGGCCAAAAATGGACACTTTTTGGATAGACATTGTAGGAAATCAGAAAAAGCTCAGAAAAATTCATAATTTTAGTATGTTTAAGCTTGTACCATTAGGTATGACCAGGAGAAGGCTCAGATAAATTGAAATAGAATAAAATTTTGACTTTATTTTTTTGAAAGTGGACATTTTCGGGAGCCCCGCCCATGTGTGTCGATTGTTTACTTATTTACTGGTCGATCATATGAAAGGTGGTAGGGAGGGGGTCTGACCCCTGGGCGGAGAGAGCTGATGCAATGTCTCTGGATGATGAAATCCCCCAGCGACATTGCATGTGAGCTACTCCGCCATTAACCTGGAGGCTGATGCAAGGGGCAGCGCATTCTCAACAGCCGTGGTGGCTGACGAAATGCCCACTGACCATTGCAGTACGCCCGGGAAAGATGATGAAATGCATCCCAGGTCTGGTGCAATACCTAGAATATATAAGGGCCCCCAGTCACTGTATAGGGAGACTTCTCCTGGAGAGCTGTACTACCGTATGCTGTATGATGATGAACTGACTGGAAGCCCTGCCACCTTGAACACTGACCATGCTATAACTTGCTATACATGAACACTGTGTTATATTGAAGTCTAATAAAAGAAGCCATTCTGTACTCCACGCCTTACCTTATACCTACTGAAACTACAAGCCAAGCACTATATCCCTTTTGAGACGTCTAACCAATCGAAGCTACCCCTATTTATAAGTATATCGCAAGAGATCCGAGTAATTAGAGTATATCCGTAATCCATTAGTACTAATCCCTGATTGAAGTGTCTACGCTCTACAGACATTAACATTTGGTGAAAGAACCCGGGCCTGGAGATTTGATATGGACATATTCCGTTTCATAATGCCGAATGGCGGACGATGAAAAGACAAGACCTAAATCAAGAGCAAGTTTCAGATTAAATTGTGTGACTAGAGGAGGTTTCAAGGACACCGACGCGGGCATTCCAGAAGTAGCCCCGCAATTGAGCAAGAAGGCAGAGAAAGAACAACTAGTCGACGATACAAAATTACTGGTTGCAGAGAAAACAGCAGAAAAACTACACGATAAAGCCGATATAATTCACGGCGAATATGAACATTTGGCTCGAGCAGGGCACGAATCAGAAGAAGACATAGAAGACATAGACGACCAGAGCAGCATAGACAGCCAAGATACATTAGTGGCCGAAGAAGAAACCTTCATCCTGGCAGAAGAAGATACCCATCAAGGGGTTTGGGCAGACACGCCACGAAAAGATCAGGAGAAGCAGGAAACAGAGAAACCAGAAATAGACCAAGTTGCCAGGCAGTTACAGAAAGAATTGGGCGCCGAATTGCGAAAACTCAGAGACGCAGAGCTAAACCGGCCGTTAAATAAGCAGCAACAAGAACAGCTTCAGCAAGAGCAAGAGCAAGAAGAAAGAGAGCTGGAACAACAACGGCAGGAAGAATTACAGCGAGAACAGCAGAGAGAGAGAAACAGACAGTTGGCCGAGGAAGAACAGGAAGACAGATGGCGAATAGCTCAGGAAGAAGAAGATAGAATAGAAGGAGAGAGACAAGCAGAAGCCGACAGAATACAGGCAGAAGAAGAGGAGCACGAGCAAGCACGGGAGAACGCTGAAGCACACGGCCGACAACAAACACAGGGAGTAAACGGCGTGCCCCAACCTCAGAACGGGCATCCAGCGCCCATAGTAGGGGATCAGAACATCGAACCTGCACTCAACGGGGCACCGCCACGGGAAAACGGACAACGAATATCCGAAGGGGAAGAAGACCGTCAAGAGATCGTAATTCAAGAAGAACAAGAAGAACAAGAACAAGAACAAGAACAAGAACAAGAAGAACAAGCACAGGGAGAGGGAATGGCGTTGTTCGAGAATCGAGTCCAGACCCTACTAGCGCCCCCAAAGTTTTCAAATAATGATGGAGAAGATCCAAGAAGCTTCATGGAAGATTGCACAGCCATAGCACAACAATTGTACCCAGATGATTTGAACCAGTTCTGCAGACAGTTTGCAACGTATTTGGGCGGTTCGGCTCGACACTGGTTGAGATTACTGGAAACTCCGGACCCATATAACAACTGGGAAAACCTGAAAAAAGCTTTTCTGGACAGATATGAACACATGTCCGATATGGACAGAAAAGCGCTAAAGCAGGTGAATATGGTCGAAGGGGAAAAACTGGCGGATTTCTTCAAAGATTTCCAGACCAGAATGGTGAAGGCGGAAGTAAATGATGCAGCCAACATAAAAGAACATTTCTTAGCGTCCCTTCTTCCAAGATACAGAACGATGTTGCTAACTAAGCAAGCACTCACCGTGTCTAAAATGATGGAACATCTACTCCAGAGAGAAAAGGGTACGGCGGCACATCAAATGACGGCAGACGATTTAAAGAAGGTACAGAAGGCTATGGAGAAATCCATGGAGAAATCAATGGAAAAATCAATGGAAAAGAGCATGGAAAAGAACATAGCACGATTAGAGGCCACGTTCAAGAGCCAAGCAACAACTATAGCAGCAGTACCACACCAAAATCAGGGCCGAAATGATCAGACGCAGGGCCAGCGGTGGCACCAAAACGAATACCAATGGTCACAGCAGAACAGCAATCCGAATCAATGGAATCAACAGCCCTGGGGCCACCAACAAGGGAACCAACAACAGTGGCGGCAGCAAGACCAACAGCAATGGCAGGGTAATGGAGGAAATCAACCGTCGTCGACAGGGGGAAGAGGCTACAACAATAACAGAGGAGGCAGAGGCCGAGGCCACCAAAGCAACCAGGCACCGTGGAAAGGCGAGAGACAGCAGAACGACGATGGATTCCCGAAGTTCAAACCCAGAGTTAAGTGTTTTAATTGTCAAAATTTTGGTCACTATCAGACAGATTGTCGGGCTCAGAGACAGGGGAGAAACGGGGCTCAAGGGGGTCAGAATATGCCTAGTCAAAATAAACAAGTGGGTGCAGTCGACTATACAGGGAATGGGGGAATGATAACTGGTAATTCAGAGGGACCTTTCTTTGCATCGGATAACCCAAACTAATGTCTCTCCCTTCATTGGGGCACATTGGGGGGAGAGACGACGCACAAGGGCCGGAAGGAAGGAATATAAACTCAAGAGGAAAAAAGGAAAAGTTAGATAATAGAGGTATAACGATCAGGGGACAGCCCCATTTGCTAACAGATGTTTGCTATGTAAATAACTTGTGGGATTACTTTGCAATACCGATAGATAGGGAACAGCACTGTGTCAATGCATATATGTATGGAACAAGAGTAATGACCTTGGTTGACACAGGAGCGTCTATATCTGTTATGAGTAAGAAAATGTACATGAGTCTAAATGCCAGAACACCCAGAATGACGGACATGCCTGTAAAGAAATGCGTATTGGCAGATGGGAGGTTAATACAGGGCTACGGTCCATGTTCTATGAAGCTTGATCTGGCCCAGAAAAGATATCATATTAAGGTGACAGTTTGGCCGGAATTATTTTTCGGTCTGGATTTAATAATGGGTCGAGATTTTCTCATGGAGCATGAACTCCAAATAAGCTATGAAGGATGCGCAACTGAGAAAGATCAAGTTGCTGCAGTTTGTACAAAAGAAGACATAACTTTACCACCTATGACTGAGGTAATTATGGGAGTGGAAATTAAAAGTGGGAATGTATTTCCAAATGGGCGCGAGGTTTGGTTTGACCCTAAAAGTAACGCATTAGAAGAGGGCTTAA
The DNA here is from genome assembly GCA_942159475.1 of Sthenelais limicola. Taxonomy (NCBI): domain Eukaryota; kingdom Metazoa; phylum Annelida; class Polychaeta; order Phyllodocida; family Sigalionidae; genus Sthenelais; species Sthenelais limicola. The sequence goes on from OW804097.1 coordinate 49,928,218, forward strand.
TAACAGCTAGGTGCGTGGCAAAGGTCAAGACCAACAACATACCAGTACGGATAATGAATTACTCTTCTGCCCCTATGGACATGGACGTCCATGGACATGGACGGGTTCGTGCAGGTGGATCCTAAGGTATGCGCGTCGGGGAACATTCCTGAGAAAGGCAACACGAATGAGATTTTTACTCCTGAATTAGATCTAAAAGCCTCTAAGGTATCCCAAGAACAAAAGGAGGAATTGAATGACCTATGTACACGATACTGTGATGTTTTTGTAGGGGAGGATGGCATGTTGGGGTCTACCAATATTTTAGAACACAAAATTAAATTAAAATCTGAATACGATGTGGTACACAAGCTGCCATATCGCCAGTCTCCGATTATGAGAGAAATGATGGACAAGTTGGTAGAGGAACAACTTCGCCAGGGGGTGATAGAAAAATCCTATGGCGGAGCCTGGGCCTCACCGTGTTTCATCGTGGCAAAAGGGAATGCAAAGCCTGGGGATTATCGCCATTGGAGGCTTGTCTGTGATTTCAGAGGGTTAAACGAAGCCACGGAACCACAATTTTTAAATATTCCCCGTATAGATGATGTTTTAGATTGTATAGGCCAACATGCCCCCGTGATTTTCTCCTGTTTAGATCTCCAATCGGGATTTTTCCAGATTGACATATGTGAGGAGGACCGCGACAAGACCGCGTTTATAACCTCCTCAGGTACAAAATATCGATATACTAAATTACCCATGGGTATGACGAACAGCCCGAGAACATTTCAGTTGTTAATGGATATGGTATTAGCGGGACTAAAATATAAAACTTGCCTGGTATACCTCGACGATATATGTGTATTTAGTTCCCGTTTTGAACAACATCTTAGTGACTTGGAAGAGGTATTCTTGCGATTAAGACAAGCTAACCTAAAACTTAAACCCTCAAAATGTGTTATGTGTAGAGAAAAGATCAAATTCCTAGGGCACACGATATCCGCGGAAGGAATAGCACCGCATGAAGATAGCGTAGCCCCACTGAGAAACATAGCAGTTCCCAATAAACGGTTAGATATTCAGCGATTCTTAGGAATTGTGGGATATTATAGAAAGTTTATCAAAGATTATGCAGTAAGATCAAAACTGTTAACCATGCTACTCAAAAAAGAGCAGCCATGGATATGGGACGAACCACAGAGTTTAGCCTTTGAGGATCTAAAAACAGCGCTGATAGAGGGGGAAATAATTTTAGCTTTCCCAGATTTTGAAAAAGAATTCATTTTAGAATGTGACGCGAGTTCCGTGGGTTTGGGGGCAACCTTATCTCAAATGGATAAAGAAGGTAGAAAAAGACCAGTAGCCTTCGCAGCTAAAACCCTTTCAGAGACAGAGTCTAGATGGAGCACAACAGAACAAGAATTGCTAGCAGTAGTTTGGTCGGTTAAGAATTTTCGGGTATATCTAGAGGGAAAAAAATTTATATTATATACCGACCATTCAGCGTTGTGTTCTCTTCTGAAAAATGACAAACCTAAGGGCAAGTTTGCCCGGTGGATAATGTTACTAAGAGGTTTTGATTTCACAGTTCGCCATATTAGAGGCGAGCAGAATCAAGTACCAGACTCGCTATCACGCATCAAATATAAATCTAACCCGGACCCTACCCCTTTGTCAGATCTATTACCAGTCAATCACGCGCAATCAAGTGCAATCACGCAATACCCTAAGCAAAAAGAAAAGAAGAAATATGAGAAATCTACTCAAAAGAAACCAGTACAGGTTGATGTATCGGAATTCGAGACCTTGGCAACAGATATGTCGATTATTAGCAATAGCCAAGAAGAAGACCCTTTTACAGGCCCAATTATAGAATACCTACGTAGCGGCACACTGCCTACTAACGAAGAACAGGCTCGATCTATCTTGAGATTCGAACCAGATTATTTTTTACACCAAAATTTGTTATTTAGATATCCCACGACGTCTAGACATGGTGTACAAAATTCGGCACAACTAGTAGTGCCAAAGCAAATAGTGCCACAGCTTTTATCCCTGTACCACGAGTCAGAAATTATGGCCCATATAGGACCAAGTAAGTTAATACCGATACTAAGAAGAAAATACTTCTGGAAGTCATTGTATAAAGACGTGAGAGAATTTTGTGACTCTTGCGAGATGTGTTGCCAGAGAGAAGAATGACTAGACCGATTAGGGCTCCGATGGTCGTGAGAGAACCGGCGACTCACCCGTGGGAGACCGTAAACATGGATGCGCTAGAAAATCTGCCAGCTAGTAAGTCAGGAATGAAACACATAATAAATATTTGTGATTATTATAGCCGATTTGTCATATCAATACCGGTTCCTGACCTTATAGCGGATACCTTGATAAAGAACTTTTTCAACCATGTAATATTAAGATTTGGGGCAGTAAAACGGATAATATCGGATAACGGTTCCCTTTTCATAAGCAAAGCTTTCTCAGATTTCTGTCAAAGAGCGAGAATTAAGCACTCCTTCATCACTTCGCTGAACCCGAAAGCTTCAGGTTTAGTGGAAAGATGTAATAAAAACGTGCTAGATAAACTAAGATTCCTAGTTTCAGGCTCGCAGGATGACTGGGACGAATGTTTGCCTCTGATAAATTACATTATTAATATATCCCCATCACAGGCAAACGGATGTAGCCCTTTTCTCCTATTATTCGGGAGAGAAGCGTTGTTACCAATGGAAACAAAATTAGTTGACCCATTGGAAGACCCCAAATCGAGAAGGGAGGTATTTACTGAAATTTTACAAACTCAAGAAAAGGCAGAAGGAGTAGCAAAGAAAATCCTAGAAGCAAACCAGGAGCGTAATAAGAAAATATATGATAAAAAAGCGTTTTGCCCAGATTTACAGATTGGGGATGTGGTGTATTTATATTGGCCCAGAGTTCCCAAGCCTGGTAAGCAGAAGCTAAAGTTGCATAGTATTTATCAGGGTCCATACTTAATAGTCAGGTTTATTACCGAGAAGACAGTTATCCTTAAACGAATAAATGATGGGAAAATTCTGACCAAGCCAGTAACAGTGGATAGGCTCAAAACAGGGAAAGTAAGAAACCAAAATATTGGGAAATGGAATCCTTTAGTAGGGCCATTTTCCGATCCGGAGCTTTTGGAAGAGAAAGATTTCCCAACCCCACCCGCGCAACCCCCTCCTGAAGAAATTCCGGAGGACGAGGAGGCGGAAGCAGGGGATGAGCTGTCCGAACTCCCAAATAAGGAAGAGGATGCGAGGAACTCGAAAATTCCTACAGCCACCAAGGTCAAAGATAATGGCGACCCAAAGTATTATGAGATCTCTGATATTTTAGACATTATAAAGGTGAAAGATCATGGTTTAAGATTTAGAATTAAATTCAAGGATAAGTCAGTACAGTGGGTTGAAGATGACTGTCTCAATGAAGCGGCAAAAGAAAAATACCTTGATCAAACTTTGGAGGCTAGATCTCTCCCGAGGTTGCTGAGAAATATGTGATCTCTCAAGAAAGGAACTATAAGTTGCAAATCAGTAATTTTGAGAAAAAAGAATAAGGAAGAAATGAGCAGAAGAACTTAGCAGGAATCAAAAGAAGGAAAATACTTCCTGGAAGGTAATAAGGTAGCACACCGGATAACAAACGCCGAGGCGTCAGGGGGTGCAGAGGTTAAGTCGTTGCATGCGCTAACCTTTCTGGAATTCATCACCAAACGTTACCAATATCAAGGGGACATTGGGGGAATGAGGAATGTTTGGTAAGGAAAGCGCTAGGTGCGAACAACAAATAAAATCTGGTGTTTTGATTGCTTCAGAAATACCCTCCAGTGAATATGTCATGGAGTCTGAAGAATGTTGGTGTATAAACACGCCTAGCAGAGTCGACATTTCAGATAGATATATTAAGAATTCTCCGTTAACGTCAACACGGCTGATCACCAAAGGGGGCGGGAGAAAATTTTTACTCAATTGTCACTCAATTGACAATTTATTCAGAAGCTCCTTTTTTCTAGAATTAAGATATACTTATTTTTAGGGAATGAGAGATATTTTAGGAGTTAGAGGAACAAAAATTGTAGTAAGCGCTGTTTATGACAGCGAGGTTACAATATATTGAATGATGAAGTTACAAATTAAGAGAAGGAATGTACACTTGCTTGAGATAATGATAATAGATTTACAAAATCCGCGGTAGGAATGGTACAAGAAAGATTCTAAGGACATCGACATAATAAATACTAGAGGAAACGTTTAAGTAAGAAAATGAAGGATAAAAATCTTGAGAATTACATTTTTCCATCCAGATCCCTCTCTGAAGGAATTTGTGGGTAGGACAAGTTGCACTCAATGGCTTAGCATAGGCATTGGTATGATGTTTGCGCACTGGTCAAGTAGTCAACAACTCCATATTTAGGGACTGGCCATCTCTTCATAAAATCCTAGGAATTCATCGGGGAAATATTTTTCCCACTTCAGGGGGAGGAGGGGGAAAGTAGAAGAATATTCAAATTAGAATCAATAAAATTCGAGTCACTCTAAGCTGATTGAAAAAGGAAAGGACGCCACGAGAATTGCTCTGGCGATCCAAAGAGAAGAGCGAATGAGAAGCTCTACAGGAAAAGGATCCGAGGACGCGATGCCAAAATTTAATGACCATCGCCTTATTTGAAAAGAAAAGGGAGGATCCAAGGGTCTCAGGAAAGGAATGCCTCCAATGAAAGGAGAGCTAGGGATTTTAGATAGCTAACAGAGGGAAATTCTGGACATAAAAGAGCGACGAAACTGGACAGTGGTCACCTTTGGGCGCTTTGACCAGAGACCACGAGATCCAGACTCCTGCCAGATAGACCTGTCCAGACTTCCAACTACAAATTGCCATGGGTGTGATAGACTACGTCATGAGGATCTTGTCCTCAATCTTGATGGTGAGTAGTTGGACTTAGAATTATTTTAGCTATCATGGACATACACTACTGGAATACACAAGGACTTTTGAATTTTTTAAATGTATTTGATTGAAGATTGTTTGCGATATGTATTATTACTGTCAGGGGTTGATGGGGAAAGAAGGTGACGAACAGTTTGATATTTTTCTTTTAAGGTTATATGCACCAGTTCTGCCTTCGAACCTTCAAATTACCTGATTCGGCAGGGTGCAGGGGTTGTACTGGAAAGAACGAATAATATTTTATTGGGAAAGAACAAATTCGTCAAATTGACGTTTAAGGTAGAAAAGCCAAAGAGCATGGCTAGAGGATATCGTTTTCACCCATCTTTATGTGTTAAAAAGTGGGACTGGGCCAAGGGGGGCCTTGAAATAGAAAGCAACAGAAGTAGAAAGGGCATTTTGGGAAAGCATAGTACAATGACTTTACCAACCTTTGGTTGGGCGGTGTGCAGTGCCCTCCAACCAATGATAAGCCAGTTGGACGATACCTTGGTAAGAACAAAATTTCGGGCCAAGAAAGGGGAAAAAGTCCTACGAGACTTACTTCAGGACAATGTCAGAAGACGAAAAAGAACCAGTAAAGAACCTATAAAGGTAGTGGGGAACGTCACTTTGGGATTAGAACTAGCTAGACTAAAAGATGTGAAAGAAGAGGAAGATGCTATTCTTAAACTTTACAACTATTCGAATCACCTTTCAGACACCATTAATGATAATACCCGTATTTTTATGGAAGTTATTAATGCTTCATCAAGTAAATTACAGCAACTAGCAGATGAATCATTAGATCAGGAGGAACAAGTTAGAGAATTAGAGAATGCAGTCACCGACTTATTTAATAACTATCAAACGGTGCTGAACCAGGTAGTCAGATATTTTATGGTTGCAATATTTTCAAGCAGCGCTGTCGCAGCGCCAACTTAAGCTAGATCTCCTTACTCAGTATGAGGACTCTTTGAACCATTTTCTGGCAGGTGTCCAGGCTCTCCAGGCAGGGCGCATCACAGCGGTCTTGATACCTCCGGCGGAGCTTGAATTAGCTTTGCAGCGGATATCCGGAACACTGGAGAGCAAGGGTTTAAAGTTGATCTTTAGAGATTTGGCAGTTTATTACGGAGACTTATTGCAATCATTTATGTACTCAGAATCAAAATTATTTATAACATTAAACGTACCAGTGGCTGCAACACCCGCATTATATGACCTATACTCAGTAAAATCTGTTCAAATTCCTTTGCCGGGAGAGGGGGTAAATACCACAGGGTATTCGCTAACTACAGATTTACCAGACTACCTAGCTATAAATTATCTTTCGGGGGAATATGCGGAGATGTCATCAAAAACCTTAGGGCAATGTACCCAAAAGGACTTGATGATATGCCCTTTCGCTATCCCTTTTAAAGTATTCTCCTCTCCATCCTGCATGCTAGCTTTATATCTAGATAACGCAACGATGGTCAGAAACCTATGTAACATCAAGGTAAAACCTTTCGCTCAGGTACAGATATCGGTAACACCGTTGACAACTAATAAGTACCTGATAGTAAAAACTAAGGAGAATATTTCGATACTTTGTACAGAAAGACTCACCCCCATGTAGATTCACCCCCATGCACTATATGCACAATACAGGTGCCTTGTGGGTGCGACCTAAAAGTAGGCCCATACGCCATAACGGGCGCAAGCGGGCAATGTGTTAACATATCCATGATTGAGGTAGTTCACAGCGTAAATCTCCCAGTCCTCCATGCTTTCGATATTCCAAATCCAACCGAGAAATTATCCTTTGAATCTAAGCTCCATGTTAAAGTATTTATTCCAAACATCACTGACCATTTAGAGAGGTTAAGAGAGAAATTTGGCGAGAATTACACAGCTAACCTCTATGACTTTGTGCATGAACTGAAGCTCATCGCAAGAATGAAACTCCCACACCTTTCGGGTATACATTGGGGATGGTATGATACTAGACCAGCGTCCTCAGACTTTGTGTACCAGCTAATCAATCTGATACTGACTATATTTAGTGTGGTAATGGTCATTAGACTGTCTTGGATGGTTAGGCAGCTAGCGCTGTTGGTGCTAGGAGCAACGGGAATGAGAGCAGCCACGGTAGCGAGTAGTGATAGATATCTAACCCTTAGGCCAGCGGTTACACCACCAAATAATAACTTATTAAAAACAGAAGAGAGTATTTTGGCAAACTTAACTCATTTGGATAAATTATTTGTGGCCTGGGTGTTATTTATGGTACTTATTTTTACTATTAAATTGGGAAGAAAATGTTTTAGACAGATAGTAACCTTGGTAAGAAAAGGATCCATTTGGATGCCGAATAATTTAATGAACAAATGTGCATCACTAGGTAAAAACAGTGATGACTACGGGAATACAGAAGTAATACTTAGGTTCAGTAACATGGTCATCTCAGAGTCAATCGTGATCGGTGAGATTTTCGACCTCCCTAAGCACGTAACTTTCATTTCAATACCCCATATCAGAATCACTCACGTATCCAACGGATGTAGACGATCAAAAGTGTTCCTTGATGTCCCTGGAGAATTTAAATACTCCAGAGGAAAGACGGATATACTGGTAGAAACATCCAATACGGTGGTGGTTCCTGTATATAAGGGTAGAAGAGTAAGAGCATTGTTAGGAACAGGGGACATATATTATGCTATTATGCTAAAACGAAAATGTAACTTGACTCAGGTAGTTCAGTCCAGAATGGAAAAATTCAGAGATAGCCCCGAATTAACACCATGTTTGTCACGAAAGAATCAGCACATACATTTGCAAGACGATAGGTTAGTCTTGCCAAGAGCAATGGAATTAATGCCCAACAGAACTCGATATCCATCTTTTAACCCACCTTTACAAACCCCCCCTAGAGGGAATATTTACCCTGACTTACCTAGATCTCTAGCCGCGAATGGCTCGGAGACCGAGCCTTTCTTGGTGGGGAAGGATTTTGGGGAGGGGGCCCAGAAGGTTCTTTCCGGTAAAAACACACCCTCAGCACCCGATCCAGCGAATTTCGTCTAAAAACAAAACAAGGTATTAAAAAGAAGGAAACAGAAGGAAAACTGGAAACTTTAGGACACTCTTCAGAAAAGAGTAAAGTATAACAGGGAGAGTATTTATTGGTGAGCAGCTATCGCTAAAGGGAGCGTGCTCGACTCAGTAAGAATATTATATCCTTATGCTTAACAGAGGGAAATCTTTAGACGATTTACAGATAAAGCCTGCAGCGAAGCTTTAGAGGAAGATTTAGGGGCGGAAGGAGTGACACACGACTCATAACCACCGAGCCATGACCTAATGAGTTTAAGATAGGGCGGGCTCGGCCCCTAGGGAATTGATTAGGGCAATATAGGAAGGGACTGGTATGTTGGGGAAACATACACCACCTACTAGCTAAAATAAACAACGCCCCAGGGAATACTAAGTAGAAGAGTATCTACTCAAGCATGCAGGAAGGAATAATCTAATTAAGGGATAATTAAGAAGGTAAAGATAGAAAGAGACCAGAGGTAAAAGGAATTACTAGAAGAAAGGAAAAAAGGGGAAATTGATTTGCAACACACCATTAAGGGACAAGGGATTTTACAATTTAAAAGTCTGACAAAGTAGGAGAAAACATTCAGAATAAAGGGATTGTGACCAATTGATAATTTTGATGATTATTACGCAACTAAAGGGTATTGTTTACTAAAGGAAAACACCATACTTTAGAAAAAGACAAAGTCTCAAACTGTACTCTATCCACCTGTCGATTTTCATTTGCCAGATCCTTTGGGGAAAACCAGCGGTCGAGGAAGGACCGGAGGAATGCAGTACCGACAGCGGGTACGAAACGGAGAAGGAAGCAAAAGTCTACGAACGAAAGGAATGGAAGCTGAGTGAGCAGCCGGCTCCGAATTCAAGAATTAAGCTATTCGGGATGTTTGGCACCTTTACCACAGTCCCGATATCGCCAAATGTAAAGAGAAGACTGAACTTTGTGGGAGCTCTCATGAGAGAGGGAGACGGAGAAATGTTCCGTCTGCTGCCCAACATGCTGTCCCCGGAGATGTATCGGAGAGTCCTGGGAGCGATGTCAGTGGGAAGTGATAAGAAAGCGATGCGGAAATTGGGCAAACTAATGGCTTCGGGACAGGAGGGGAACAATTGGGCATTATTTTTAATGTATATGATCAACAAACATTATTTGGCAGATATTTTTAGACAGTTAGCTAAGAGAAATTTGGAACTTCTGACCCAACTGATGGTATCACTAGCGGACACGTGGTCGCTGAGACGAACATGGGCACCGGGTCCAAACAATGGCAGAGGACCGGTACCCATGATCATCCGAGCTTTGTCAGGCGTGTGCCGACTAACCCCAACCGACCTAGTGAGAGCCATGGACAAATCCAAAGGACCATATTCTAGATTTGATTACATTAGTCTTTTAACAGTTTTAAGATTGGGAAGAGGGTTGGCACTAGCCGATTACTACGGATATAAGTACACTTGCCAACTATGCCATAAGCCGTTCTATACGAAGACAGTGGTCAAACAGGGGTTAAGACCAATGACAACATATGAAAAGGATGGGGCGAGATACCCATGCTGTGGAATGGTGGCTCACAAAAGATGCTATGTGAGACACCAGGTCCACAGAGACTCCTGCCTGTTTTGTGAGACGGCCTTGCCGGGGGGCGTGGCCATGTTCACAGACAAGATTTTAACCAAAGAACAGCAGGTGCGGAAAGAGCGAATAAGATCGCTTAATGGGATCGCAAGATTTGCTCCCAATGGACCCCCTCCGGTTCCATTGGGATGCAAGGAGGAAGATTTCCCCAGAGTAATATATCCACCAGGGCACCTGGAGGTATATGAGTAATTTCACCAATTGGTTGACATTTGACTATAAAATAGAATTTTGCATTTTTAACAAGAAATCTTGGTCTGGAGGTATTCTAATCAGTTCTATCAGTTTTCCCGATGGAAAATACATAAGAAATACCCCACTTTTACATATCTGACATCAATATTTTAAATTCCAGAGGAAAAAAACACTGTTTTAATGCATAAAAATTAAAGAAAATCTTACTAATTATGAGATAAAGTGCATAAAAGAAAAAAAATGATTTGAACTTTTTGTTACATATTTATTCAAATATCATATCATGACCCTGGCTACTGAATAATTTGAAAAAAATATATTTTTGATGATCCATTGGTTGATTTGCAATGCAAAAATGTCTGGGGAAATTCTGTATGTCACCATAACGTGCCTATTTAAACCTAGAATAAAAATTGATCTAAACACCAAGATGGGCCAAGTGGATATGTTTTAGATGGTTTTCAATGTATTCTCCCATATAATAATGAATATAGTTGAATATTTTAGTTTTTTCCGGAATTAGAGCATATAATATATATTTAGGAAGGCTGTATGTCACCATAACGTGCCGGACATTTTAGCTGATAAAAAGTCAAATATTTAGAGTTGAAAAAATTAAAGTATGGCTGAAGGTAAGTCATCATATAGCTCAAACATAAACAGTCACATTATCCTCCTGCAGTGCATTATTGCACCTCAAGTGTGCTAAAACATGATGTCACCGTAACGTGCCGGCACGTTACGGTGACATAAATTATGTGACATTAAAATTATGTGACATCATTTTATGTACATGTATTGTGTAGACATACAGAGAAGCTTTTCCCTAATAATTTTGCCTCTAAATACCTAAACAGAATGTATATTTACCTTCATAAACAAACAATACAAGTACTCAAGTCATCTTAACAGGAAAACGAGGGAAATAATGTGATATATTTGTGTATAAATTCTAAATATAATGGGTTTTATGTGTATGAAAAGAGGGTCAATGCCCTGTGACCCTTGCCAATGCCATTACCATTACCATTACTGAATCGTTTTTTGGCTGTAACTTTTCTTCTAGTTGGAATATTTCCACAAACTAAAAAGCAATATGACCCTTATGTCGAGCCCTATGAGGTACACAATAATTAAAAACATTATGTGCATATTTCTTTTTTTTTATTTCTAATTTATGTAAAAATATGTATACTTCTTCTGTGCCCTTATAGGCTAGTTCCCATCACAGACTCCACGAAGCTGCCCCGACTACAATATTCATTATTAATTTTCCCAATTTCGTCTATATTATCAGCAATATGTGTAGTTTATGTACAAAAAATAATAAATCAATAGAAGCAGTTTTAAAAAATTAAGAATTTTCAGCCAAATGTCGACCAATTGGTGGAATTGCTCATTTGATACTTTGTATGTCTTCAACATTTCTGTTCAGACCATTGATTTTAGTGTTCAAGTCTATGAAAAGATCATTTGTTTTGTCCAAATCTTTACCGCATGTTTTCATTTGTTCTCTGATGTCAAGTACCGCTTCATTAATGTCACGATTCATTTGTCTGATTTCATCCCTAGCTGTCACGTCAGTCGACCCACCATGTTTCTTCGTGAGCTCAGTCCATTTACCAAACATATCTCCGTCTTTTTCTATTGCTCTTGTGGCCTCTATTACTTTTGGGTACGAGGATTCAATTTCTGCTAGTCTATCATGAAGTCCCCCATATCTACGTTCTGCCCACTTAAAAGTGTTATCCAGTTTCTTATTCAAATGTTCGATTTGTTTGTAGATCGCCGTTACTAAATTTACCACCTCATTCATAATTTTGATATAACTGATCTTCATGTTTTGTTCGGTGACTTGTATCGCAGCTTTGTCAGTTATATGGCTGACCAATTCTTCATTTACTTTGTCTTTTATTTGTCTAATCACTTCCTCACTCAGTTTAATTTCTATTGCTTTATCTTGAGCCTTAGATTTAGAGTTGAGTAGACCTTTATCGTTATCAAACATTTTACGTGACTGCGCCAACCCCTCCCCAGCCTTTGACGTTGTTGCCGTTTGTGACATTGCCATGACTGGTGTGACCGGCTTTCGAAAATTTGACTTTTCCTTATTTTCCCCATTTTGTTTTGAATAAACCAGTGTATCTGCGGTTTCTTTCTTCATATGAGATTTAGATTTTACATCTGTCTTAGATTTGTCATTTACTTTAGAGACTAGATTCAGTATTCCTTCTGTGACCTTCGATGACGTTGCTAGAGCTTCACCCAAATTGACACTGTCACTCCTGACATCAACTGGCGTTACTTCGACATCCCCTATCTCATCCTTTTCAGATTTAATTTCATCGTTGGAATTTGATATTGAGGCCCTGGTTGCAGGCTCCCCCTTACTTTCTTCCTTGTTTGTAATGGTTATAGTGTTTGGTACTTTTCCTACCTTCTGGTCGTTGTTTACTTTCACCTTTTCATTTTCATGTTTCTCGACGTCTATGTCCATGTCTGTGACACGATGAATGTCGTGGCCTTCCATCTTTGGCGCCGCTTCTTCTTTTCTCATCAAATATCTCAGAATCACAATTAGTATTGCCACTAAGATTCCTCCTGTGACTTCCCTGAGCATTAATGGTGATTTCTGCCGATTTAAAGTTGTTTTACGTCTTTTTCCTCTTATGTCCTTGCCCTAATTAGGCTATGCGGATCTCAAGATTATTCTGGTCTTCCCGCCATTTTCCCGCTCCGTCCATGGCCCACCATGAGAAGAGATACCTATAATGTCTTAATCCGATGCGCTAGGTGTGCTGTAAACAGAGTGGGTAGGGCGCGTGTACCTCCTACTGCGATGCCAATAGCCAAATATCTGGTCAGATACTGGGTCAGATACTGGGAATGGATCTCTGTGGTCCCTTCCCAGTCTCTGATAAAGGTAATAGATACATCTTGACTGTAATAGATCACGCAACTGGCTGGGTAGAAGTGAAACCCATACCCTCCAAAGCAGCTAAAAACATTGCTGATTATCTGGCTAATGAATATGTCCCTAGGTATGGCCCTCCCGAGGTGCTCATCACCGACTGGGGACTAGAATTTATGAACCAGCAAGTGGAAGGGTACCTTAAATCCATAGGCACTGAAGTAAGGCATTCTACAGCTTTTCACCCCCAGACAAACGGTAAAATTGAAAGATTTAACAAAACTTTTAAAAATATACTAAGAAAATTCATCAATGCAAGACCAGCAGAGTGGGAAAGCCATTTAGGTCCAACCCTCTGGGCACATAGAGTCTCCACTTCTTGTGTAACTGGTTTTACACCATATTTTTTAACTTTCGGCACCAATCCAAAATATCCCTTTTCTAAAATATTCCCCACTCCAGAGGGAACAGAAGATGCCATACTCAGTGAGCGCCTACAGGCCTTAACAGATGCGTTCATGGAAGCTGCTGAGCGCACTGAGGCCAGTAGAGTGGCTAACTATGAGAGATTAAGGGCCAGAGCATATGCAAAGGATCTAAAAATAGGGGATCATGTGGTGGTGCTATCAGGCACCAGTACTCCATTGGATCCCAAGTGGGATCATGGTTATGTAATAACGGGGATAAGGGGTACCACCTTAACTATGAGGGGACCCCAGGGTGAACGCAGTCGTATAAATAGGGATAGGGTAAAATTGGTATCTGGGGAAATAGAATGGGATGTACTGAGAACTAGGCAACCAAGGGCGGGTCAAGGAAAGAGAAATAAGGCTCGGAGACAAGCCCAAAAAGCTCAACAAGTTCATGTTCCACCACCTCCCCCACCCCAGCCTAGGGCAGTGCCCGACACTGTTTATTTACCAATACCAAACATGCCTCCTCAACTTCAGATAGAACAGGAAGACCAAGTGAGAGCAGAGCAACCAGAGAACGAGCACATGCATGTGGAGGACGAGGACCAAGTGCCACGCCCACCTCAACCACAACAAGTGCCACGCCCACCCCAGCAGCGACCACCGAGGGAGAAGGTGCTAGTACTAGCTTCACCTAAGCCAGTTACATTGCGCCGACCCCTGCCGCCAGCCATTGCTGTGGAGACTGCTCCCCCACGCACACCACCACCAGGTCCTGTTACAAGGTCAAGGGAAAAAAGAGGAAGGGTAGAGACCCCAACCAAGTGCCCTAAACCCAAGGCCTTGACCACCACCTCTGAATGCACTGAAAAGAGGATCAAAGTGTTCCACACATGGGATTCCTCCAGGCAGAGATTCCAACACCAGTTCAACAAGAAACCAGAAGGAAGAGAGGCCTATTCAATTTTGTGGGCTCGCTAAGCCGTGCTTTGTTTGGCACAGCTACTGTAGGACAGGTTAACGAATTAAGATCTGCAGTGCAAGAAGCACAGGCTAGCGAGAGCGCATTGGCCCATTGTCAGGAGGAGATGGTGTCGGTGTTGAACCAGACAAGGCTCTACATGACAGAAAACCGCATGGACATCGCGCAGCTCCAAGCTGCAGCAAGTAACATATCTCACCAAGTGGCAGATATTCTAACACATTTAAATGGTTTCAGTAAAGATATTCACAGGATTCACATGAAAAGGGAAGTGGATATTCTATTGCAGCGAGTGAGTAGGGCGGTGGAAAATTACCACCGCCAAAACGAATTATTTTATCGCCAGCGCATTCAGCTGGAAAGGGGATTCTTAACAGACCAGATTTTACCACTGGCCTACTTATCAGAAATATTGTCTAAATTACAAGAAGGGAAACATTACACCCCACAAGATAACCGCTGGTATTATAGACACCTGAACGTTCGACTATTATTAGACTGCGAACAGGAGCTAATATACCAGACGGTAATTCCGGCTGTTTCAGGCACTCAATTTTTACATTATAGATTAAAGTATTTTCCTGTCCCATATGGTGCTGACCATCTGAGAAAGTTGGTAGGAGAGGAGGAGGTGGCCCTAGATAGCATATCAAGCGCATCATTTCTTCCTCAGCACTGTATTGGGTTTGAACCCCAGATTTGCTCAGCTGCAATAGAGCATCTAACCCCGACCTGCGAAACAAATATTATTTTAGGTAAAAGGCCAGACCTTTGTAAGGCGCAGATTGTAAAAAGGAATAATTTAACAAACCAAGTGTTTAGAGAGGGAGAGTCCATTTCTTCTGTAATTCTGGCTATTTATGAACCTCTGGAAACAATCTTTCCAGAGGTGCCCTGGGCAGAAACCAGTGATACAAACGTATCGCCGGCATGCCAGGGTGATTTTAGAAGGCGGTTGTCTCCTGGTTGGAAAGGATTGGCGTGTAAGCAGCATCCAACGCCATGAGTCCCATATAACACTCCCCACCCCCAAGATTATGCCTCTCCCCGGGTTTAATCTGACTTATGGCAAATTATCCCTTTACCCCCAATTAGATCAGCAATTGACTTTCCTGCCGAGAGCTGAGATACCCTTACTCACCCTCACAGATTTCCCTAAACCCATTTCCCCCCTGATTTCCCCCACCCCTTGGTCTGAAAGTTCTATCTGGGGTATAGCCACTCTCATCCCCACTCTCCTAGGAGTCATGACCCTGGGAATAATCTACCTCCGCCGAAAGGGGCTCGCCCCAAGAGGCAAAGTCAGCCTTCTGTGTTGTCTGAGGAACCTTAAGCCCCGAGAGAATATCCCAATAGGACCCCCAACCCACCACCCTGCAGCCCTAGCCCTCCAAGACTTAGATCGAGAGGATGAAGAGGCCACTCCAGGCGCTAGACTGGCTCTCGTTCTCTCGAGCATCTCCCGGCCCCCTCCCCTGCCTCACCATATTACGCTGCCAATTTCGGACTGACCAGGATGAAATAAGTAGTTTAACAATGTTATCCCAGGTAACAAAATGACGTGAATCCTTCATCAAATCAACGTTTAGAATTAATCAAAATAACATTAGTATTGATGGGTTTTTTTACGTGAAATGCCGTGGACTCAATGAAACGTTATACAAACGTTTTTCATAACGTTTTTCTAAAATGTTAAATCAAGGTTATTTTAACGTTTGTAAGCTAATATTTTAAAAATAACATGAAACCCATGTTAAGATAACTGAAGGATTTGATGTTAATTCTTCATCAAATCAACGTTTGGACTACATCAAAATAACATTCATATTGATGGTTATTTTGATGTCAAATGGCGTGGACTCAAGACAACGTTATAAAAACGTTTTTACCATTGTAATTTAGATTTTGAAATGGACGTAAAACACACGTTAAGACAACATTTGAATAAACGTTTCCCAGGTTACATATTTACCTCAAAATGATGTTATAAAAACGTTCAGAATCTATTAAAATAACGTTTGACATGAGCATTAGATTAATGTTAAATAGTCTGCTTTGCAGAACGTTATTTCCTTTGTTGAAATAACATTTTATCTACATCAAATTGATGTTAAATTTAAAGCAATATCTACGTTTATTTTTCATCTTCAGGGCCCCCAGGAAGATCACCTTGGTGAGGACCGCGTCCTTTTCTAATTATTATATCTCTTTGTATATGTAATATGTGAATAAAAGTTTTATATATATATATATCTTTATTTTAGACTTTAACATTAAAGCAAGGGGCATATAAACGTTTTATTAATGTTGGTTAAACATCATTTTTCATCAATTCTTTTCCAACATATATTCCATTCCATGATCTGGATGATATTTTCCCTCCTCATGGCTTTTTGTTTTCCATATGTCTGCCTCGAATTAAGCAACAGGATCCTTCTTGTTGAACAATCATACACCACCTATAATATAAAAGTTATATGTATTAAAATCAGTAATAGCAAATACCAGCACAGGATTTGATAGTGGGACAGTGGGGCATCCTCATCTCTCCTTGTTCCCTCCCTCTCCCACCGTCTTTCTCTTTCAAATTGTCTCTATAACTTAGTATCTGTATTAACATTCATACCCAAAATAAAACCCTGTTTAGATTCTTTTCTTGGTCACTGTTGTGCTGTTGATGTGTTGCCTATCCCTGTCCCTCTTCCACTCCCGCTGCCATTCCCTCTCCCACTCCCTCTCCTGCTTTCATCGTGAGGTAATTAGTGGGGGGTAAATTTCTGTGTGGGCTGTTCCTGTCCTTGCCTTGTGTCTCTGTCCTGCTCCCTCTCCCACTCCCTCTCTCGTTCCCTCTCCCAATCCCTCTCCCTCTTCATTGTCAGGTAATTAGTAGGCAGATAAATTTCTGTGTGGTCCGGTAAATCTCTGATTTCACCTGCTCTGATTTCACCCGCCAACTTAGCGGGCAAAGAAAAAAAGTTGATCTCTCACCCGCCGATCTCATCCCCTGCTGATCTCTCACCCGCCGATCTCATCTCCCCGCCGATCTCATCCCCCCGCCGATCTCTCACCCGCCGATCTCATCCCCTGCTGATCTCTCACCCGCCGATCTCTCACCCGCCGATCTCTCACCCGCTGATCTCATCCCCCGCCGATCTCATCCCCGCCAATCTCTCACCCGCCGATCTCACCCCCCGCCGATCTCTCACCCGCCGATCTCATCTCCCCACCGATCTCTCACCCGCCGATCTCTTCCCCCGCCGATCTCATCTCCCCGCCGATCTCTCACCCGCCGATCTCTTCCCCCGCCGATCTCATCTCCCCGCCGATCTCACCCCCCGCCGATCTCACCCCCCGCCGATCTCTCACCCGCTGATCTCTCTCCCGCCGATCTCATCACCCACCGATCTCTCACCCGCCAATCTCATCCCCTGCCGTTCTCTGATCTGCTGATCTCTGACCTGCCGATCTGTGACCTGCCGATCTCTCCCCTGCCGATCTCATCCCCCCACCTGCATGTCTCTCAAATGTCTGTCTCTCACCTGTCTCTCTCCCAGCCTGTCTCTCACTTCTTCCATATGTCTATCCATGTCTGTCTCTCTCTCACATTTCTGTCTCTCATGTGTCTTTCTCTCCCTGCCTGTCCCTCACTTCTCACACATATCTCTCCATGCCTGTCTGTCTCTCACTTCTCTCACATGACTCTCCCTGCTTGTCTCTCACTTCTTTCACATCTCTCACTCTCTTCCTGCCAGTATCTCACATATATTCCTGTCTGTCTTCTCTTACATGTCTCTCTCACTGCCTGTCTCACTTCTCTCTCGCTGCCTATCTGTCCCTCACATGCTTGTCTCTTTCCTTGCCTGTCTCACATGCCTTGTTGCAAATGTAAGAGACAGGCAGGTAGAGACATGAACGAGAAGTGACAGGCAGAGAGAGACATGTGTGAGAAGTGAGAGACATATACAAGGAAAGTAAGAGACAGGTAGGGAGAGACATGTGAAGGAGGAAAAAGAAAGGGCGAGGTAGAGAAACACAGTGGAGGGGAGAGAGGGGCAGAGAGGCAAATATAGAGTGAATCAAGAGGTTGGGAGAGGGAGGGAGGGACAATGGAGAGGGAAACAGAGAGGGATGATGGGAAACTGAGAGAGGGGGAGAGAAAGGGGGAGACAGGGGCAGGGGGCACAGAATGAGGGGAGGAGAGGGGGGAAGAGAGAGAGGCAGGCAGGGAGAGAGGGGAGGGAGAGCGAGGGGAGGAAAAAGAAAGGGAGAGGCAGAGAAACACAGGGGAGGGGAGAGAAGGGGGCAGAGAGGCAAACAAAGGGGGAATTGGGGGAATAGTGAGGCAGATATATAACAATATTCATAACAATCGTGCATTTTGTCATAAAAGCATGAAACTTATAGTTGTATATCATGGTCCCAGGATTATTTTCAGATATGGCGCCATCTTGAATTATCATTATTATGGCCGTGGCGGCCATTTTAAAAATGGCCACCACCAAATTAGAGGAATAGTGTGGCAATGGGTTAAACTATGCCAGAAATCCCAGAAAAATTATTTTTTTCTCTTGATTTATTAACTATGGGGTCCCTAAATCACATTGCAATGTGAATTTAAGTTTGTGACATTGGGCAATACGAAATATTCAAGATGGCCGCCACCGAACCCGTGGATCTGCAAATAGGCATATCTCTGCTATTAATGGGGATAGAATTATGTTCTAGATGTCTGAATATATGTTTATTCAGTCTAGGAATTCAATAAAGACATTCAAAAACTCATTAGAGCAATAGTTCCTGGTGAGATTTGCATTCTGATCTAAAATAATTCAAGATGGCTGCACCACCAAATCCTGCAAATCTATGTACCAGCATATCTCAGCTCCTAATGGTGCTAGGAATATATTCAAGGTGTCTACATAGTGTTTCTGGAGCCTAGAAAGTCAATGGTGTCATTACATTATAGTATTAATTACTATAACTTAGATACTATCCACTACCATGTTATTATGACACATGTCAATATATGTACACTGAACCACCTACCTTCGTTTTATTCACCTATCATTTCACCCCCATCCTCGCTTCATCATCACTGTACCATGTGATAAAGTAATTATTCCACATGATTTGATCTCAACACAAAAAACTCAAATGATTGAAATGTAATAGCGAAAAATTCAGGGTTGGGCACAATACCGGGCCTAGCCCGACCCCCTCAATATATAGCTATGGCTTATGCCACTATTTTATTATATCCTGAATAAAGATAGGTAAAAAAAAAAGTGAGTACTCTTCAAACTTCAAACTGAGATGCTGAAATGGAAGAAGGGGGATTGAAAATACTCTGCTAGTGAACAAGGCCAAGTGGCACAAATACTGCCTCTCAAAGTTTGCAAAGTTACAGAGTGCAGAAAAAAGGGGCTCCTGAGGGGGGGGGTCTTGATTTCTCTTATCACTACCAAGAAACAGCAATTATCATTTGTCACCAAGAAAATTCTCTTGTCGTTTGTCACTTATTTTTTTGTAATATGGACAATTTTTGTTATTAAGGACTATTAAGGTCTATGTTGATTTGTTGCCCATGTTGATTTGTCTATCTAAGAAAAGGCCATGTCGATTTGTCAATTTAAGGCCTCAAGAGCCCTAAGAAAGGAATGCAGTAGTCTCAGGTCCTGATCCTGATACACCCAGTAGAAAGTATACCCATGAAAGCTGTCAGCCAAATATCCCTTTGCAATGTGTATGCTTTTTCTGTGAGGATGTATCTGCTACAGAACCACTTCATGAAGCATCTGCTTTCTGCCTAGACAGCTGGGTGAGGCAATGTGCACTAGCCCTTCAAGACCAGCAACTCCTGGCGTAACTGAGTGCTGATGACCTGGTAGCACAGGAGACAGGAGAAGTACCATGCTTCCTGCCTTGCTGCACTGTACAACAAAACAGCAGCTTTGCAAGATCACACTGACCAAGAGGATCAAACTACCAAGGCCAGCCATGACATTGCCCTTGCTGAGCTGTTTTCATATATTGAAGAAGCCAGAGATGATGAGAAGAAAACGGTCTTCAAACTTTCTTATTTAACAGCCTATATTCAACCCATATGAAAGGACTGAGAGCTTTTGAAAATCCATATACATAGTACATCCATAGTTCTAGGCTTAAAAATTGGATTCTTGCTCACCATTCTGGCCAGCTCTGCACAAGGTTTGTGAAGACAACTACAACAATGAAGCCATCTGCATGGCAAAGGCTGCAAAAAAGACTGAGTGCAGGAAAATTTTTGCAATGTAAGGTACTTTCAGTGGATCATTTGACCCAAGATTTTCAAAAGAAAAATGATAAAGGGCTAATGAGCTTGAAACGTCAGACCCCTCAATAAACAAACCTACAACTTACACTCCCGTCCCTGTTCTCATTCTGTTCTGGGTTAAAACTATACCTCGATATTTTCAAAAGAAGGCAGTTCCCCAGTCTCTGTTGTCATTGGTGTCAATGGTCCTGGAGGGAGTCATGGAGGAAATGGGTAACCCATTCCTGGAGGGGGAAAATGATCTCCTGCTACTAGACACAGGAGACATTGTGGACCCTGTAGTATCATATTTGGTTAGCTCAGTAGAAGAGATAGGTCAGCAACAATTTGAGTTATATGTAGATAGATTAGTAGAACAACGAATTCCTATCATGGAGCCCATGGCTTTGTTCAGTAGATCACACACCAGGGAGAAATCAAAGACTATTTGCAAGTTTCCTCCCTTAAGAAGGATTGTTCCCTCTCCTCATTTCTGTATATCATAAGGAAAGTCTTAGGAATAAGAATCAAATACACTTGCCAGGCTATTACAGTGGAGTGTTGGTGTTTCAATGCAGAATAAATGAAGTATAAATGACAGATGAGAAAGGACATCGGTGAGGCTATGCAAGGGTTTTTGCCAAGGAAGGGCATTCTATGGAAGCCATCCCTCCAACTCAGGCAGCAATGTTGCAGCATACAGTGTTGCAGCATGCATTGTTGCAGCATACATATATATCTCAGGGCTGTGTACCAAGGAGGACACTGCTGGGGCAAAGCTCTTGAAACATTTCCTGATTCACCATCTCCAGAAGACTGGGGATGGAAAGACCCTAGTGACTGGAAGCCATTTTGGTCAGCTTTGCCTGAGGCTACCACTTCATCAAGGAAGCTTGTACACTGTGGATGCAAAAAGGGATGTCAGGGCTCGAAAAAAATGTTTAGTTACCCAGGGCAACTAAAAAATGACTCTGGGCAAGTAAAATATAATCTTAGTTGCCCAATAGCCCACTTCACAAATTCCGTCACCAGTGCAGACCAGTAACTGCGGGATGAACTTGCACAGTTCAGTTGACTCACCTAGCTATGCGGGCCAAGCTGTGCTCCCTCCACCTGGTCTCCCGGTGGACGTGCAGAGGTGTGTGAGTGCCTATGACCATATGGCCGCTGACCCATTGCAGCCCATACACCTACGCTTACTTGTTTTTGTTGATACACTGTTACAAAAGTTGCCATATACTAAAATCTAGCAGATAACATGTCCTCTTATTAAGCATGACCAATCTTAACATGTCATTTAATAATATTGGATAGCTGACAGTATTATACAATAACTCAAATTCTGGGAGAAAAAGGAGAAAGTTAGAAGCCTATGGTTAATACATAAGGCTTCTGTGAGCCTGCCTGCCTAGCTCATAGTTTGGGCTGTTTTCTGCCGCTCTCTGTATGGCGCTGCTGTCAATTTGTGAACTGCCCTATTGGGCAAGTGAAAATCTCTATGGTGCCGATTTCAAACCCATGTTGTGATGTATATTTACAATAAAACAAGATACATACATATCAGTGTGATTTTGTTTATAATTCTGCAAATAAATTTGGGCAAGTGACAAATGATGTTGAGCAAGTAAATCTTGGCTGCCACTTGCCCAACAAGGTGGTCTACAGAACTGGGCAAGTAAGTTGGTAGTTTTTATTCAAGCCCTGAAAATAGAGGACATTGTAAATGCAAGAAGAGTTAACTGAAATGAGCTGCATTACGTGAAGGCAGTGGTAGGGACTGTGATGTAGATAACCAGAAAGAAAAATGGTAAAAGTTAACCTGATACAAATGATATATTTACACCAGGAGACTATTTTCTCAGGAAAATGTTGGTCCAATGACTTATCTAATAGCTCCATCGAATTTCTAGGCTCCAGAAACATATATGTAGACATCTGGAATATATTTCTAGCTCTGTTAGGTGCTGAGATATGCTGGTATAAAGATTTGCAGGGCTCAGTGGTGCGGCCATCTTTAATTATTTCATAACAAAATGGAATTTTTACTAGAAATTATTGCTCCCATGAGTTATTGAATATCTTCATCGAATTCCTAGACTAAATAAACATATATTCAGACATGTAGAACATGATTCTAGTCCCATTAGAAGCAGAGATATGTCTTTTTGTAGATTTACGGGGTTTAGCGGCAGCCATTTTGAATATCTCGTGTTGTTCAATGCCAGGAACTTCAGACTGCCCAGTAATGTTATTTAGGGACCCAATAGATAATAATTCAAGAGAGAGAAAGACTTTTCTGGGATTTTTTAATTAGTTTTCCCCATTGCCAGACTATTGCCCCTTATTTGGTGGCAGCCATTTTTAAATGGCCGCCATGGCCGTAATAATAATAATTCAAGATGGCGCCATATCTAGAATTAATCCTGGGACACTAATCTACAATTCTACCAAGTTTCATGCTTTTATGACAAAATGCACGATTGTTCTACATATCTGCCTCACTAGAAGAGAAATTGGGAGAGAGAGAGAGAGAGGCTTGCAGACAGCAGGGGAGCTTGTCTGCAGTATGGTGTGTCACTTCCTAAAGTTCCTCTTCCCACCCATCACCAAGACCACTAAGACTACATCCTGGTGTATGCCAGGTCAATATCAGTGACCACAGGTGTACTAACCTGACATGTATGTCAACTTGGTGCACACCTTGGGGTAATTCTTTTAAAATATTTAATCCCCCTTGTCCTAAAGGGAGAAAGAGAGTGAGAGGGGAGAGATTTTGATAGAAGGGAGAGAGAAAGAGAATGTGATACTGAGGAAGAGGGAGAGAAGAAGGGAAAGAGTGAGTGGGAGGAGAGGGAGAGAGGAAGAATGATCAAAAGAGGGTAAGAGAGAGAGTGGGAGAAAGAAAGAGGGTTGAGTGTGAGAGAGAAAAAGAAGGCTGGGAGACAGAGGGGCAGGTAAAGACTTAAAGAGGAGAGAGTCATAGTGGACAGGGAGAGAGACAGATAGAGAAAAAGAGAGAGGGGAGGGAGAGAGGAGACAGAGAGGGGAGAGAAAGAGGGAGAGAGATGAGAGTGAAAGAGAGAATGACAGAGAGAGGAGGGATAAGGAGAGAGAGGAGTACAAATGTGAGAGAGAGGGGTAGAGGGGGAGAAGGGAGGAGAGAGAGGAGAGAAGAGAAAGAAAGGGACAGGACAAGAGAGAGAGAGAGGAGAGAGAGAATGAAAGAGCAGAAGAGGAGAGAGAGGGAGAAAAAGAGAAGAGAGAGATGGAGAGAGAGAGGAGAGAAGGGAGGGACAGTGAGAGAAGAGGAAGAAAGAGACAGGAGCAAGAGAGAGAGGAGAGAGAGAGTGAAAGAGGGAGAGGAGAGAGAGGGAGAAAAAGAGAAGAGAGGGAGAGAGAGAAGGAGTAATAAGAGAGTGAAAGAAAGAGAAGAGAGAGGGGAGAGAGAAAAAAAAGTGTGGATAGAGGGAAGGATAGAGAGGGAGAGAAAGGGGGGGAGAGAGAGAGACAGTATGAATTTACAATTCATTACACTACATAAGTAACTACTTTTAATGAATTCATTAATTCATGTTATTAAAGTCAAAATAATACTTATGGATACTTACCATGCTGGGACAGAGAAGATGTCTCTGGCTGGGATATAATGTTGATATCTGGAGCTATCAGAGCCACCACCACTTTGGGAATGGAGGAGGAGAAGGTCCTACAGGATATGGTCAGGGAAACCCCATGTGGTGTGGTGGGAAGTCTTAGAACAAGTGTAGACTTGGCACATGGCTCAAAGATTATTCGTTTTAGGAGCTTGTCAGCTCAGTTTAATAAATAAACTAATTCAATTTACATTCTGATCAATGGAAAGATAAACTCAAAGATTCCCTTCCTGCTTCAAGCAAGCCTAGTTAACAATATGAAAGATTAAGAAAAAAACTACATGAAACAACAAATATAAATTATCTTTTAGTAGGCATAACTTCTTCCAGGTTACTTCTAATAATGAATCTGCACTACTAACATCTGCACTATTTAAGACATCTTATCATTATATTATATAAAATAATAATGAATGACAGTTATAAAATGTTTTGATATAGATTATTTGTGTACATCCAATTGTTTAGCCCAATATATTGGGCATCATTTAAATTGTTTTAAGTCTAGAGATGGACCTGTAGAAGGTTGATGTATAAAATAGGTTGAATAGTAATAGATGGTGTTGTTTTTAAAATTAAATGGTAAGGTTCGTCAAGACCCAATAAACTGTCTTAATTAATTAGTACATAGAGTTATTAATAGGGGTGACGCATGGAAACATGGAGAATACTGCATATTAACATATGAATAATATTGTGCTTAAATTAAATATGTTTGCTTCAAGTGAATGTGAAAAAAGACCTAGACCATGGGCAAGTTTATATGGAGTGAAGGGTCTAGAACTTGTGTGAACTTGTCCCACCATTCCCTGGACCACATCCTGGTGGCTCAAGTCAGTGAGTACACTGTGAATGCAACTAGGACAATGTACAACATGACTTCACTTATTATCACCCAGCAAAGGTCATTATTTTACTCTGGCCCAATTGACTTTGAATTCTTTTATAAACTGATAAAACATAATGTGATCTGTTACTGGAAAATGAGTCGAAAAACATGATATTTTGTAAATGAAGTTTTCACAAAGGCCCTTGCTCAGAATCTTTTTCATTTTTAGAGTATTTATTCATTGTTTATTGCTGCTAGGACTATGAACATATGTACCATATTCCATGAGTCTATTGAAAATATTCATGAATATTTGGGGTTATTCTAAGGAGTATATTTTACTACAGTGATTGACCATAAGGAAATATTGCCAAGTTCTATTTTCCATGCATTGAAGATATAGAAGTACTGTCCTTATGATTATCATCATTAGAATCAGCTTGATCTCATCTTCTCAAATATGATGGTATCTCAAAATCCATCTTTTGCAACTTGTGACCCATATTCCTGTGACACATCACATATAAGAGCATCAGAATATAGAAAACTTCAGTCCTAAAGTCATAATGATTATGAGTAAATTTAGTAAGACTCTTTTGTAGTAATAGCTGAGAATGCGGCTTTAATGCGTCTGCTATTTTATGATGGAACTTTTAGCATAACATATCCATATTTAACAGGAATTTCATAGTTCCAGGTCCATATGTCATGTAGATTGAATTTTCTCTAAAGTCATATTTTTCACGCAATATCCGACCCAGAGGAAACCCACACTTTTTTAACAGGAGTTTTGTCTGTTTGATGTCCTAAATAGACATAAACATTTCTGTAGTCTTCTATAACAAAGAGGAATGATATCAGCCTTCAAATGTAGATCTTTATCACTGATATTATAGGCCCTCCTTCTACCTTTAGTTCCATATAACTAGTGAATTCCAGTTTTAAATTATTTCGTAACCTAGAGATTTTCTGTCTGGTCTGAATAGAAGTAGGGTCCAAGCTCCATGTTGTTTGGTATTATTCTGTCAACGTTGGTATTGAAATTAAATGGAATATTTCGTGTTTGTATATTGCTTATCACATGCCATGGCTAATGTAAAACAATGTTGTTTATTATTTTATTTCATAAACCATTTCTGTTATATGTCAAAGTATTATCAATGTTATGAGAATTTAAGAACTGTTTTCACTGAGAAGAGCATTCCAATGATGTTATATTTATAGCAGAATAAAACCTTTTCAAATTAAAATAACCCCCCCGAAAATTGGGTATAAAAGGGAGGAAATCTTGGAAAATAAATTGTCTCTTAATTTGGCCACAACCTGGGCTTCTGACTACAGTTTTTAAAGTAAGAACCATGGCAGTTTTTAGAATGTGACATTATGGATTATGACATTATGTCTCCATGTCGCTTAAATATGAAAACAGATAGATAGCTGATATGGTGTACTATACCATTGTCCAAATTCCATCATTGCACAATACATATTTCACCCGTTTTTAGCAATTTCTATAACTATCAAACTCCCATAAGTTAAAACTGGCTCATCTTACCACTCATTTTTACCAAGCATCACAATCTACATATCAGGAGACCATAAGTGAAATGCAATAGATGACAGTTTAGTCCATTTAGATAAGAATCTGATTGGGAAGTGGTCATTGTCAGTGTGTATATTCAGTTGGTTTTTCATAATTTCATGAAGAATTCACTCCAAATGACATTGGAACTTGAAATAATATTAAGTTATGGATATTTTAAAGACAGGAGGGCCCTGCCATCTTAACATTTTGATATAAATAAAGTAATCTAAGTCACTCATTTTAGTCTCAAGAAGCAAGGGTTGTGTGAAGTACTTAATGATAGTGTCAGTACTGAACTGGAGTGAATGGTTACAATTTGGTGGGGATGCTGAGTCATATGGGGTCAGACCCAGTGGACAGTAGACCTATCCTGCATGTAGATTAGAATGTTTTCATTTCTTCATTCGTTCTTCTTCTTCATTTTCTCTTGAGTCTAAATACTGAGGATGGGTTAATTATTTTTAAAAAAATGAATATTTCAATATTTAAGTATCTTATTATTTTAGAGTGCTTTAAGTCAATCAGAAAATCATAGAAGGAGAGCAATGAAGAAGTGAGTATACTTCTTAGTCATCAGTGTTTCTTGGAACAAATGCAGAATATGGTTATTCCAAGTAGAATAGATATTTCTATGTTAGTCAAACGTCTAGATTATAGTATTAATTTAGATTTAACATCTATAGAAAGATGTTAATAATTCAGATGTTAATCAAACATTTGGAGTATTGTGTTCAATTTGCAAACAGGAGAAACGAGAAAGATGATTATTGAACCAATGTTAATTTCACCTTCATTTAACATCTACAAAAAAACATCAATAATTCAGATGTTAATCAAACGTCTGTCTTATTGCATTGAAAATCATAATGTTAATACAACGTTTGGGGAAAGATGGTTATTCTACCAAAGTTTATTTCACATTCATTTAACGTCCACAAAAAAACCGCCAATGATTCAGATGTTAATCAAACGTTTGTCTTATTGCGTTGAATTTCATAATGTTAATAAAACGTTTGGGGAAAGATGGTTATTTTACCAAAGTTTATTTCACATTCATTTAACGTCTACAAAAAACAATAATATTGTCAATAATTCAGATTTTAATCAAACGTCAGGCTTGTTGCGTTGAATTTCATACTGTTAATAAAACGTTTGGGAACAGATGGTTATTCTATCAACGTTTATTTCACAGACATTTAACGTCTATGGATAGACGTTAATATTTCAGACGTTAATCAAACGTCAGGCTTATTGCATTCATTTTGCTAATGTTAAAACAACGTTTGGGGGAAAGATATTCATTCTGCCAATGTTTATTTTACATACATTTAATGTCTATGGAAAAACGTTAATAATTCACACGTTAATTCAACGTCTGTAATAATGGGTCCATTCATCCATCGTGTTTTTAGTGTTTTTTTAACGTTTTGAAAAAACGTTCAATTTTGTGGCGTTACCTTGAGGTTAGATAAACGTTGGGATAAAAGCTGTTTGAAAATCATCGTTGAAAAAACGATAATACAACGTTTTTTTCCCAACGTTGGCAATATCCACCTTAAACAAACGTTAGCCAACATTAGTTAAACGTTTCTTGCTACCTGGGATTTGGTTTCTTTATGAACTTGTCTTTATCTTACTCTTGTTTAATATTTACTATTAATATTTGTTCTGTCCTCTTCTCGGGTGCGAGGGAGACTGCAGAACACAAAGTAGTATACCTGGGTGAAATCCATTTCTCTCTCAAGAGAAAATGGTGGAATCCGTGGACAAGGATCCAGCCCAAAAAGGTATTTTTATCCAACTCTGATTGAGAGAAGTTGTTTTTACACAAACAGAATCGGTCGAGACAGAGGAGCTTGAGAGGAAGCACCATGGAATCAAAGCCCTCATTTTGTCTCCAACCATTCTGCTTTGAAGAGGTATTTTTCCAGTAATAAGAGTTTATAAGCAATGCTACAGAAAAGTTGACTTGTGTTCGGTAGTGTTTGAGGTTTAAAAATGGAAATATCGTAGTGTTGACTACCCAACCGCTATCACTCTCCATGGCCAAAGGAAGAGAGAGAGAGAGGCGGCGTCCTGTCGGTCAGCGACGAGGTCCAGCGGGGGCCTCGGCTGGCCGGCCGGGCAGAGGAGACGTCGGTGACGACCGTACTTGAGAACTTTGTGTGTACTAGCTCCGTACAAAGGAAAGACATTTGAAAGTGTTCAGAAGCACACTTAAAACACAGAGACTTCTCTTACATAATATTTGACTAAAAGACTTTTTAGTACAGGACGATGGCCTCTTATATTAATGAACACTCCTTTAATAGAGCCACTCCTTTTTTTAAAAACCTTTCATCTTGACCATTTAGGTCTACAG
Organism: Sthenelais limicola; assembly: GCA_942159475.1. Taxonomy (NCBI): domain Eukaryota; kingdom Metazoa; phylum Annelida; class Polychaeta; order Phyllodocida; family Sigalionidae; genus Sthenelais; species Sthenelais limicola. The sequence continues at coordinate 49,957,092 of OW804097.1, forward strand.
ATATAATAATTTATAATACTTTTACCTTTACCCTATTATGATTTTGTGTGTGTGAATTATGTAACCTTATTTCTATTTCTCTTGTTTGGTTGGACTGGGTTGATCAGTGGCTAAATATTTTGTTCGAAAGAAAGCTTTCAACAAAAATAAAATATGGGACGAATGTAAAGAACTGAATTCTTTGGGTCGAAGCTCCGACCTATTTAGCCCTGATCATGGTCAGGGCATGCACGCCACTCATGGCCTGGCCAGGAGAGGAGGGGGAGATGAGCTACTCAGAGCTCACCCCACCCCCCAGCCCGACCTAATTAATATCCATTGCTCTGGGTTGATCAAGAGGGGGGAAGGGCTAAGAGGGAGGGGGGGCAGGCACGAGCCTTGGGATCTAAGAGTAAGGGGTGGGAGGGGGGAAGGTTGAGGAGAGGGATCCAACTTGCATGTGCACAGCTCATGGCCTCGGCATGGGGAGCAGAGGTCAGTGTGTGGGCAAGGAAGATCCTCTCTCTCCCTCAACCAATTAGAGAGAGGGGGAAGAGCAAGTGGAATAATTCTTGGGTTTGATTCTATGAATAATTCATGTTTCTGGAGTATAAATAAATGGATGGGTGAGGTCTCGGGCACTCGCTGAGTCACTCCTGCCTAGGCCGAACCCGGACGAACTGCTGCTACATCGGACTCTTGTCTCATTTCTTCTCAACACTGAACCTATGGGCTAAAACCCTTAGACTTCTCTACAATTGACTTAGTTTTTTAGTCTGTGGAAAGTGTTTTCGTGTAGTTTTATAATGGCAACTTCTAGTAATCGTACAGACATTGTTCCACTTAGTTCCTCTAACTATGCAACTTGGAAAATACAGTGTAAAATGGCTTTATTGAAGAACAATTTATGGGGAATTGTTACTGGTGTTGAAACAGAGCCTGCTGCTGGACATAATACTCTACCTGACTATCTTGTTAGGAAGAATAAAGCTTTAGCCACAATTGTGTTATCTTTTCACCCTACTCTGTTGTACTTGGTTGGAGAACCAGAAAATCCCAAAGATGTTTGGAACTTGTTGTCTAATCAATTTCAGAAGAAATCTTGGGCTAATAAGTTGGCTCTTCGTAGGAAGTTATACTCTTTGAAACTTCAGGAAGGTGATTCAGTAAATGATCATATAAAAGGTATGGTTGAAGTATTCAATGAGCTGTTATAGGGGATGCAATGGAAGAAGAGGACAAGGTAATATTTCTTTTAGCTAGTCTTCCTGATTCTTTTGGAATGCTCGTTACAGCTTTTGAAGCATTGGAGAAAGTTCCTGCAATGGAAACAGTCACCGAACGTTTGAGACATGAGGAGCGCAAGGTAAATGAAAGGGCAAATGATGGAATTCAAGAAAAGGCTTTGGCATTCAGGGACCAGAAAGGTAAAGGTAAAGGACCTAAGTGTTACCATTGTAAGAAATTTGGTCATATCAAGAAGAAGTGTCCAGTTCTAGAGAAGTCTGAATCTAAGAAGCAAGCACATGCTTTTAGTACTACTGATACTGATGTTACATTTGTTGTAGAGCATGTTTTGAATTCTAGTGATAGAATTGATTGGATAGTGGACTCTGGAGCTACAAAACACATGAGTAATAACCGGAAATGCTTCAATAAGTTGACTACAATACAACCTTCAAGTGTTGCTGTTGGAGATGGTTATCAATTGGATGCGGTAGGAGTTGGTGATGTACAACTTTCTTTGAAATTGTCTGACGGAACTGTGCAAAGTTGCACATTGGTCAATGTGTTATTTGTTCCAGGTTTGAAGTATAATCTTCTGAGCGTGTCTAAAGCTGATCAGGCTGGTTTGGTCACTACGTTTGGTAATACTGAATGTCAGATTAAAGCAAAGGAAAGGATAATAGCAACTGCTACTCAAATTGGTTCTTTGTACTATCTAAATCGCTCTTCTTTGCTAGTTCAAGAAGTTCTCACTGCAGATGGTCAGTCAAAGGTGAATGTTTGGCATCAAAGGTATGTTCATTTAGGTCTTGATAGTCTGAGACAGTTGGCTAATCATAAAATGGTCAGTGGTTTTACTTTTGATTCATCAAAGAGTCTGGATTTTTGTGAAGGCTGTGTTGAGGGTAAGAATCATCGATCAAAGTTTCCAAGTAGTGGTAGTCGTAGCACTGAAGTTCTAGGTCTCGTCCACAGGGACATATGTGGGAAGGCCAGTACTAAGTCTTTACGTGGATCACAGTATTTTCTGACGTTCATTGATGACTCAACTAGATATGTTTGGGTGTATTTCCTCAAGTCCAAGGATCAGGTTTTTGGCAAGTTTTTGGAATGGAAAGCTATGGTTGAGAAATCGTCTGGTAAAAAATTGAAGACATTTCGTACCGACAACGGAGGAGAGTACACTTCAAAGGAATTTGATGCTTATCTCAAGAAGGAGGGTATTCAGCATGAATTGACAATTCCGAAGACTCCTGAACCGAATGGAGTTGCGGAACGCATGAATCGAACTTTGGTGGAAATGACGAGGTCTATTCTTCACAAGATGGAAAGATCATTTGGGGTGAGGCTCTCTCAACTGCGGTGTATCTTCGTAATCGTAGTCCTACAAGTGCTGTTCCTGGGAAGACACCATATGAGGCATTCTATGGTAAAAAGCCAGATGTATCGAACTTGAGAATTTTTGGTTCTACCTGTGTTGCTCACATTCCTAAGGATGAACGTAGGAAGCTTGATTCAAAATCTAGGAAGTGTATTTATCTTGATTACGGTGATACTGTCAAGGGTTATCAAGTCTATGATGTTAACAGGTCAAGAGTTATTCATAGTAGAGATGTAATCTTCAACGAATCTGAGAGTGAAGAGAAGCGTTGTGTGCACTTGGAGCTTTCTGAAATGGAGGAGGATGTTCCTGAGAAACATGAAGAGAAACTCCCAGAAAGGAGGAGTTAAAGGAAGATGAGACCCCCCGAAGATCGGAACGAGAGTGTCGTGCTCCAGACAGGTTAGGTTGTTACTGTAGCCTGTGAGCCAAAATCATATACTGAAGCAAAGGAGCTGGATAGTCAAGGCAAGTGGCAAGCAGCCATGGATGCTGAGTTTCAGTCTCTACAGAAAAATGATGTTTGGGATTTGGTCCCTCTGCCAAAAGGTCATAAAGTCATCGGAAGCAAGTGGGTGTTCAAGACTAAGAAAGCTCAGAATGGGATGGCTGAACGTTACAAGGCCCGTCTTGTTGCACAGGGATTCAACCAAAAGTATGGCTATGATTATGATGAAACGTTCTGTCCTGTAGTTCGACCTGAGTCTGTGAGAACTATCATTGCTTTAGCAGCACAGAAAGGATTGATACTTCATCAAATGGATGTGATGACAGCGTTTCTCAATGCAACCCTAGATGAGGAAGTCTACATGAATCAGCCTGAAGGTTTCATCGAGAAAGGAGGAGAAGAGCTGGTGTGTAGATTGAAAAAGTCACTTTACGGATTGAAACAATCTCCAAGGTGTTGGAATACAGCACTAGATAGATATTTGAAATCAATTGAGCTAGAGCAATCTGCTGCAGATCCTTGTATCTATGTACAGAGAGGAGAAGAAACTGTTATTGTGGCAGTTTATGTTGATGATATATTGATAGCTACAGAGAATGAAGAATCAATGCAAAAGATCAAAGATCAAATATCTAAGGGATTTGATGTAAGTCATGTCAATGCGCATTTAAGATATATATTGTCCACTAGAACATTTTCTAGGGATTCAAGTAAGAGTATTACCTGAGGCTGGCACCTGGATAGGACAGTCTAGTTACACTGGAAAAATACTTGACAAGTTCGGTATGGCCAATGCTAAAACTGTAACAACACCTGTTGACGTCAGTCAAAAACTTCAAGTTGAAAGCAAGAGTACAAAGTTTGACAAAAATTTGTATCAGTCAGCGGTTGGGTGTCTGCTGTATTTGTCAAATTGGACAAGGCCTGACATTACATTTGCCGTCAATACAGTAGCAAAGTTTAGTTCTAACCCAACTGAAGAACACTGGAATGCAGTAAAGCGTATTTTCCATTATCTCAAAGGAACTACTAGCCATGGAATTTTGTACAAGAAGAATGTGGATGGTGAGGTCGCAGGTTATTGTGATGCAGACTGGGCTGGAGACATAGGTGATAGGAAGTCTACTTCAGGTTATCTCTTTATGTATGCCAGAGCACCGATTAGTTGGAAAAGCAAGAAGCAGTCTTGTGTTGCTTTGTCTTCTGCAGAAGCAGAATACATTGCTTTGTCCTTAGCTGCCCAAGAGGCTGTTTTTGTTACGTGAGTTGTTGAAACATCTAAATCAGCTAACGTCTGAAGCAACAGTTATTTTCGATGATAGTCAGTCAGCGATTGCAATGACAAAGAATCCTCAGTTTCACAGTTGTTCTAAACACATTGACATCAAGTACCATTATATTCGGGAAGAAGTCGAGAAGAAATCAGTTGTTCTGTCCTATTGTTCGGCAAATGATATGGTTGCAGATATTCTAACTAAAGGACTCGGGAAACAGAAGCACAATCACTTCTGTGATTCAATGCAGGTTTTTGCATAGTTTTATTCAATGTAGTGGTTGTGGGTTTCTTGTTTTTGTGTTCTGTTTTTGTGGTTTATTGCAGTCTTTGTCTGCAGTTTAGTATGACTAACCAGGTTGCCATTAGTTATTTTTGGTAAATGATTACTTCTTGTTTTTTGTCAATGCGCATTTAAGATATATATTGTGCTATTAGTATTGGCTGAGTGCACTGACAGTTTGAGGAGAAGTATTGAGAACAGTCAAACAGTACAGTGATGAAGGTTACCACTAGGTGACCAGTGACTACTGCCCTGACACCTATTGGGGGTTTGCCCAACTGGGGTGTAGCCTATACCCAAACAGCTCTACAGGGCCTAGTCCCTTTCTACCACCTGCCACTGCAGAGGCAACACCTCAAGACTAACTAAGTGGGTTGGACCTTCCAATAAGAAGAAAGCCCAAAAGAGGAGGAAGACGATGATGAAACACTTGACAAGGAATCAGAAGAAGAGCTGGAGGTCCGCCTCCTACCACCCTTGGCTCCGTCAGAACTTTCATCCGAGCTACTGACCCGTCTATGTGTCCTATGCCCACCATTCGATCCTTTCGTCTCAGCGGACTTCTTATGTCGTCTGCCAACGGGCACAGCGGATTTCTTAAAAGAACGTGAGGCCCTCCTTGGGACAACAGGAGAGCTAGGGGCACTCTCTTCGGAACTAGAGTCAGGTTGACTGGATTCAGTAACAGGTGGGGGAGCAAACTGGTTTTTCTGAGTCATAGAAGACAGCAACTTTTCTACGGAGTTTAACTTAGCAGTAGAGCTCGTTACATCTACCTGCAGCTTCGACATGTCTTTTTGTAACCCCACAACTGAATGGTCCAATTGTGGTTCGTTCTCACCAGACAATGGCCTGCTACGGCCCCGGCCATAAGCAACTCTACTCGAAGCTCTACTCTTGCCAACAGCTAACTTGCCTGAAGGCACTCCAAAAGTGGACCGCCCGGGGTCCATAAAACCAGTCACACCCCTACCTGAACCTCGTCCTCTACCTACACTGCTATTTAGGGAAGGCCAGTCACACATACCCACACCGCTGCCAAGGGGCGTCAGCGGAGGGGGAGGGCTCACGTCGCAGTCGCTAGTCCTATAACCCACCTCTTCTTTGAATACCCTACTTCACAAATTGGTTGTGGGTCATTACCACCCCTCCTGTGTGGCGCTGCAGTCAGACCACTGGACGGGCACTTTTCCTTTGACCCTATCTCTTCAACATAGTGCCCAACTTTCCCAACCATTTTGCTCCAACCTTTTTAAAGCTATGTCCAACGCACTGGGCAGGATTATAGAATCATATGTTTAGAGTAATCATGCCAGGTTAGAGGTCGATGGGCCCGCTAAATTATAGAATATGCTAAGTTTTGTCAGAGTGTTTCTACCTGAAACATGTACCCACGGGGACACACGCACATTTGACGGGTCAGTGAGCAGGATTGGTGGGGTCCAGTGGGCCACTTTTATGGGGAGCATTTCTGCCCGCATTAGGGTGAGGCTCTAATGAGTTGCACATGTGCAAAATGACTCAGAGCTGTCCCGCAGTTACTGACTGGGGAATATGTAAAGTCTCCTATTGCTTGGCAAGAATATGACATTTCTTACCTGTGGGAGCGGTGTGCTTGACACCACAGGCCCAACAGAAACGAACTTGCTTTTGCTTCTCTTTGTCAGACATGACAGTATACCAGAGTCAACACGTGGATAAAAAAATTCAGCAATGTATAGAAGGTGTTGACCCGTCGAGGTATGAGAGGTGAGTGACAGAGCTCTGATGACCCTCGCGAGACCGAGACCGTGGTGGGCTAGTCATGTGTCCCCTACCTTTACATGCATCTCACCCCACCTAGTGTGTTGCGAGATGGCGAGTAAAGGGGTGGTTGGGTAATTAATTGTATAGAATGTATGTAGGTAGCGCCACTCTCACTTGAGGGATGTGTCATGTGTCCAAAATCAAGTAAAGGCGATGGAACTCGCATCTGAATTGTAGCTCTCATATTGATATAATAGGGTGTGCCCCATTTTATAATTTTTAGATACTTACAGTTACCGTAGGGAAGTTGAATTAAAATTTAGATTTTAATGAGCAACACATATAGTGTAAATGATGAAATGCTGTCAATAAAAAATACAATACAATACATATGCACATAGGGTTGCGGGAGTAGAAAATATGGATCTTTTCATAAAGAACACAAGGACTTTGCTATTGCGTCATTGCTGACCTAATTACGGCAGGATGCTTTCCTGTTCAAATAAAGCTAGCTCAGCGTCCCTTAGTACGACTGACGCCAAACAGTAAGGACGTGTCCTTGTTTCTCTCTGCACTTTGTAACCATATTTCAATAGGTTATGGGCCCAGACACCTTCAACTGTGGACGAAATAGTCAGTGAGTACTTTGTGCAGATGCCGAGCTAAATTTTGTGAACTTTTGAGTGCACGAAAGAACTTTTATGTGACTTAGAAGTTTGGAGTTTTTCTGTGTACACTCAAATTGAAAATGGCGGCAAATACAGCATCTATTTCTTCACCCAAGGGAGGTAACTACCCAACATGGAAGTTACAGTGCCAAATGGCCTTGATGAAGGATGGGCTGTGGAATATTGTACAAGGGACTGAAACTCGACCAATCGGCGACAATGGCATAATTAATTAATTATGCTTGCATAAAACCCAAGCAAGAAGCATCGCCACATTCCGCCATCGGTGAATACATTTGTACTGTACAACTTCCTCCATGATCGGGGAACCCACTCTATTTCTCATTGTCCAATACCAACAAGTTACATGACTGCCTAAGTTAGAGCCTTTATTAGGGAGAGATTGGACCAAGATTTTTTAGCTCTTACTGGTATAATTAGTGCATAACAGACCTCTCACATTCACCCTTTATCTGCATGAGGACGTCGAAATCAGACATTGTTGTGGTCCTTACACCTTGTGGCAATGTGGCAAACTAACAGCAAGTGCCAGGAATGGTTTCTCACCCTCCCACGAGGTAGCGCCACCAGCAGCACCAGCCAAAATAAACCTCTGCTGGCCTCTGACTCTGGAGTGGACGGCATCGGCGGCGTCCACATGGATTAAAGCTAAAAACATAAATGATTTTGGACGCGTCGGGAGACGCCATAGGGGGGAGGGAAGCAGGTGGGGTGTTGATAGTGTTAATCGACAAAAACAATCTTTATTTATTTATTTATGAACGTAAATAACCCAAGACTTTGCGCCCCCAGCGCCCACCTGGTGCCATCATACCCTCTGGACCAACTCCAGAGAATGGTGATGCTAGGGTAAAGTTTGATAGTAGATGGGACAAAGCCTTGGCCATCATAGTTCTATCAATTGACCCAGCTCTCTTGTATTTGGTTGGAGAGCCCACAAGTCCCGTCGCAGTATGGACCAAGCTAGCGGATCAGTTTCAGAAGAAGTCATGGGCCAACAAGCTTCATCTGAGAAAGAAACTGTATTCATTAAAGCTGAAGGATGGTGATTCTGTACAGGATCACATAAGGACAATGACTGAAACATTCAGTGCACTATCAGTAGTTGGGGACGCCATTACTGATGAGGACCGAGTAGTGCACCTTCTCGCCAGCTTACCGGACTCCTATGGCATGCTTGTTACGGCGTTCGAGGCATGTACAGATGTGCCTAAGATGGAAGTAGTCACGGAGCGACTGCTCCATGAGGAGAGAAAGTATGAGGATGGTACTTCCTCACACAGTACAGCATCGGAGAAGGCAATGTTTGTGAGGCGGCAAAAGGGTCAGAAAGCGACTGCTAAAGGACCTAAATGCTACGGTTGTCAAAAGATTGGCCATATTAAGCGTGAGTGTCCCGCGCTTAAGAAGTCCGAGGGTAAGGACAAAGGAAAGAGCAAGTCACACAGAGCGCACAGCGCCAGGGAGGACAGCGGCTCTGACAGTGACTACGTCGGGCTGACTGTGATACACGCTCTGTCCGTCAAGGGGGCAGCACCAGGAGGATGGATCATTGACTCTGGAGCCACGAGTCATATGTGCAACGATAGGTCTAAGTTCCTTACTTACACCCCTCTTGATCAACCACAAGGAGTTACAGTGGGAGATGTGTATGATCTACCTGGAGTAGGGACTGGAACTGTCTCACTGGAAATGGAACTCCCTGAAGGTAAAGTGAAGACTGCTAAACTGAGAAATTCCTTATATGTGCCCGAGCTCTCTTTCAATCTCCTTAGTATTTCTCAGGCCACTCGCTATGTAGAGCGTACTGTATTTACTCATCATGGATGCCAATTTATTGACTCTAATCGTGAGATTGTGGTAACAGGAGAGAGAGTAGGAGATCTTTACTATGTGAACTGTAAGGAGAACCACCACATTGCAGCTGTGACACAGAGAGGGAACAAGCCCACTGAAGAACTGTGGCACAAGAGATATGGACATCTCGGCAATCAGAATATGAGGAAACTAAACGCAGAAAGCATGGTTGTTGGACTGGACTGTGCTATGAATGGTGATGTAAGTGTGTGTGAACCATGTGTTCAAGGAAAACATCATCGCACCAAGTTTCCTACCAGTGGTGCAAAGAGAAGTGAAGCAGTGTTGGGTTTGGTACATAGTGATGTGTGTGGGAAGATGAGTACCAAATCACTCAGTGGCTGTGAATACTTTCTAACCTTTGTTGATGACAAGACTCGGTACACCTGGGTGTATGTGCTAAAACACAAGGACCAAGTGTTCAATCAATTTCTGGAATGGAAAGCCCAGGTAGAGACTTCTACGGGCATGAAATTGAAGGCACTTCGGTCTGATAATGGTGGCGAGTATACCTCAACAGAGTTTCAAGCCTATCTAAGGAAGGAAGGAAAGAATCAGACAGGAGCTAACTGTACCAAAAACGCCGGAGCAAAATGGAGTTGCGGAGAGAATGAACCGCACGATCGTCGAGACAGCTCGCTGTATGCTGTCTGAGTCTACACTCCCCCGCAAGTTTTGGGCAGAAGCTGTGTCTACAGCTGTGTACTTGAGAAACCGGAGCCCAACCACTGCAGTTGAGGGAATGACCCCTTATGAGTCTCTGACTGGTGAGAAACCTCATGTAGGTATGCTGAGGGTGTTTGGCTGTCTAGCCTATGCTCACATACCCCGGCCCCCCCCACTCAGTGGTGATATGGACCGCACCCGCGTTCCCGATTTCTCCGGAAAAGGGGTACTTTCGGAGCAGCTGTCTCCGGCCAGAGAATCTTGAAAAAAGGGGTGTATTTTAGTGGTGGACCCGGAGAAAAACAGAAAAAGGGGTGTACTGAATGGCCCAGAGAAAAGGGAGAAAAAGGGATGTTTAAAGCCAGTCTAAAACTCAAGTCATACATAAATATTAGATCTTGCATAATCTATAACTGAGGTTTGAAATAATGTCCCCCTCCTTTGTCAACTCTCTTAAAAAGCTAATATACATTGAGGGAATATAATTCAGTTATTTGTTGTTAATCGAAATTCATGTAATAACCTAGAAATAGTCTCACATTCACAATTATTCCAGTTATACTCTAAAGAGCTACTGTAAATAATGTCATTCTAATACATCCGGAGATAAGTGGCGTGTTTGGGGGAGTTCAGATATTTCTACTCTTTCCGGAGATAAGGGGTAGAAAAACGGGAAAAAGCCATCCAAATCCTTGAAAAGGGGGGTCTAAAATTGATGCTTTTTCCGGAGATAAGGGGGTGTTTTTGAAATTAGGGAACAAGCCTATGTGTCTATCTAATATACTGAGTGGGGGGGCCGGGTCACATACCTAAGGATGAAAGGAAGAAATTCGATCCTAAAGCCAGGAGGTGCATCTTTCTTGGCTATGGTACCACTACCAAGGGATACAGACTGTATGATGTGAAGTGCTCCAAGGTGATTCTCAGCCGTGATGTCATCTTTGATGAGACAATGCATGGGGTTGAGAAGGAGCAATCTGCTGTGGAGAAGGAGCCCGAACCCGTGGTTAAGAAGGAGCCTAGCTGCTCTATCGAGACAACCATACTCCTTGACAGCAGTGACAACGAGTGTATGGTAGAGGAAGATGTGCCAGTGGTAGAGGAAGTTGAGCAAGTGATAGAGCCAGAGGAGCCAGCAGCTCAAAGGCCACGTCGTGAGAGGAGAGCACCTAACATGTATGGCGAATGGGTGCAACTGACTCACACTAATCCCCAACCAACTTCTCTACAGGATGCAGTGTCAGGACCAAACAAGAAGAAATGGCAGGATGCCATGAAAATGGAGATGGACTCACTCCATGGAAATCAAGTCTGGGACTTGCTTGGTTCAACTCCCAAAGGGCAGGAAGACTGTCGGCAACAAGTCGGTGTTTAAGGAGAAGTTGGGAGCAGATGGAACCATCGAGAGGTTCAAGGCAAGGCTAGTTGCACAAGGTTTTTCCCAACAGTACGGACTGGACTATGATGAGACCTTCAGTCCAGTAGTGAGGTCAGAGTCAGTCCGCACAGTGATTGCACTAGCTGCAAGAGATAATCTCCATCTGCATCAGCTCGATGTGACAACAGCCTTCTTAAATGGCACCCTGAAGGAGGAAGTGTATATGAAGCAGCCAGAAGGGTTTAAGGTTAGAGGCAAAGAAGATCTCGTCTGTAGGCTAAAGAAGAGCATCTATGGCCTTAAACAATCACCACGCTGCTGGAATGCTGCACTCGACGAACACCTGTGCAAGATTGGGTTCAGCCAATCTACTAATGACCCATGTATATACACATCAGAAGGAGGATTGGTGATTCTTGCTGTCTATGTTGATGACATAATCATAGCAGCAGGAGATGAACACAAAATGAGGAAGGTGAAGAAGGCCATCGCTGATGAGTTTACTGTGACCGACATGGGTAAACTCAAATACTTCTTGGGTGTAGCTGTTGACCAAGAGACAAATCCTGTGAATATCTGGATGGGTCAATCAGCTTACACTGAGAGAGTGCTTGAGAAATTCAAGATGAGCGAGGCCAAACCTGTGGCGACGCCAGTGGACACTAGCGTCAAACTCACCAAATCTAATGAAGATAGTGAGGCCGTCAACCAGTCGCTGTATCAATCAGCTGTTGGCAGCCTACTGTACTTATCTACATGGACAAGACCAGACATCACATATGCTGTGAGTAATTTAGCTAAGTTCTGCTCGAAACCATCAAACGAGCACTGGACGGCAGTGAAGCGAGTCATGCGCTACCTGAAGGGGACCATCGACTATGGTCTATGCTTCGAGAAGGGAAATCCAGGCGACTGCTTTGGTTTCTCCGACTCTGATTGGGCCGGCGACATCAATGACCGCAGATCCACCTCAGGGTACATTTTCCAGATCTGTGGAACCGCCGTAAGCTGGAGAAGTAAGAAGCAAAGCTGTGTAGCTCTCTCCACCGCTGAGGCCGAGTACATGGCTTTGGCAAGTGCTGCTCAGGAAGCAGTCTGGATGAGGCAGCTTGTTGGTGACTTAACAACCGCACCAACCACACCGATGCTGATCTACGAGGATAACCAATCAGCAATTTGCATGGCCAAAAACCCGCAGTTTCATGGTCGTGCAAAACATATTGGTATTAAGTATCACTTCATCCGTGAGCAAGTGGAAAACGGTACCGTAGACTTACAGTACTGTCCCAGTGAGGACATGGTCGCAGACATCCTAACCAAAGGTCTGAATAAGGAGCAGTTCCACAAGCTCCACACCATGACTGGAGTGAAGAGGCCTAGTGACAATTATTTTTTGTCAAACCTACTTCACTCTAACACTGAGAAGAGACTTCTTCTCAAAATCTCTATTTTTTAGAACTGAACTCTCATTATAACTGAAAGATGCTATAATTCTAAGTCACGTCCTAAGTCAAATGTTATTGCTAAGTCAGGTAGTTTGTCTACTGTGTTTAAATTCTGACTAATGATCTGATAAATAATAAGGTGCTAATACCAGGAGTATTTCTAGGATAATTGAAAGGTCTGTTACTAATTCTGTGAGTAAAACATATATATAGCAAATATGAATTGTGTGTAATCTTAAACTGTAGGATACTTCACAAGCAAGTGAGAAGGAGTGTTAAAATTATTCACTTTAGTTTCGTATCTTTTACGACTTTGCTATTGCGTCATTGCTGACCTAATTACGGCAGGATGCTTTCCTGTTCAAATAAAGCTAGCTCAGCGTCCCTTAGTACAACTGACGCCAAACAGTAAGGACGTGTCCTTGTTTCTCTCTGCACTTTGTAACCATATTTCAATAATTAGTGTCTTAATATTTCATTCCCAGTGATTTATTTGGTAAACTTCATTCAATATATCTTAATTTAGTGATACATTATTTCTGTTTTCCTACATCAATTTGTGGCCCCTGCCCACAGACTACCCTGAAAATGAATCAATTATCTATTCAAGGTCTTTGTGAAAAATTCAGACTTGGAAGGCCTTGACAAATTTTAATAAGATTGCAAGCCCCTGTAAGAACCGTTAAATCCATTCATACTTTTTTCTCTAAAACTGAACAAAGATTTTAAAATCATATATGGTGTATTGTAAAGAAGTCTAAGGGTTTTTAGCCCATAGGTTCAGTAAGATGAAGAAGTGAGACAAGAAGTCCGAGGTTGTAGTTCGTCTGGATTCGGCCTAGGCGGTGGTGACTCAGCGAGTACCTAGGTCCGAGTATTCACTTTATTTTATACTCCAAAATCATGAATTATTCATACAATCAAACCCAGGAAATATTCCACTGGCTCTTCCCCTTCCCTCTAATTGGTTTAGGGAGAGAGGATCTTCCTTGCCCACACGCCGACCTCTGCTCCCCCGGCAGAGACCATAAATGGAGTGCATGCAAGTTGGATCCCTCTCCTCAGCCTTCCCCCTCCCACCCCTTACTCATAGATCCCAGGGCTCGTGCCGGCCCTCCCCCCCCCCCCCCCTCCCTCTTAGCCCTTCCCCCCCTCTTGATAAACCCAGAGCAGTGTATAAGTAATTAGGTCGGGCTGGGGGAGGTGGGTTGAGCCCTGAGTGGCTCATCTCCCCCTCCCTCCTGGCCAGGCCATGTGTGGCGTGCATGCCCCGACCATGATCAGGGCTAAATAGGTCGGATCTTGGGTCTAAAGATTTCAGTTCTTTACATTCGTCCCATATTTTATTTTTGTTGAAAGCTTTCTTTCGAACAAAACATTTAGCCACTGATCAACCCAGTCCAACCAACAAGAGAATTAGAAATAAGGTTACATAGTTTACACACACAAAATCATAAAAAAGGGTAAAGTAAACGTATTATGAATTATTATATCTGTAGACCTAACGGGTCAAGATGGAAAGTTTCCAAAGGGAGTGGCTCTATTAAAAGGAGTGTTCATTTATATCAGAGACCATCACCCTGCACTAAAAAGTCTTTTAGTCGAATATTATGTAAGAGAAGTCTCTGTGTTTTTAAGTGTGCTTCTGAACACTGTTAAATGTCTTCCTTTGTACGGAGCTAGTACACACAAAGTTCTCCAATGCGGTCGTCACCGCCGTCTCCTCTGCCCGGCCGGTCAGCCGAGGCCCCCGCTGGACCTCGTCGCTGACCGACAGGACGCCCGTCTCTTTCTCTCTCCTCCTTTGGCCATGGAGAGTGAGAGCGGTTGGGTAGTCAACACTACAATATTTCCATTTTTAACCTCAAACACTACATAACACATGTCGACTTTACTGTAGCATCACGTATAAACTCTTATTACTTGGAAAAATACCTCTTCAAAGCAGAATGGTCGGGGACAAGGTGAGGGCTTCGATTCCATGGTGCTTCCTCTCAGGCTCCTCTGTCTCGACCGATTCTGTTTGTGTAAAAACAACTTCTCACAATGAGAGTTGAAATAAAAATACCTTTTTGGGCTGGATCCTTGTCCACGGATTCCACCATTTCCTCCCGAGGGAGAAAATGGATTTCACCCAGGTATACTACTCTGTGTTCTGTGATCTCCCTCGCACCCGAGAAGAGGACAGAACAAATATTAATAGTAAATATTAAACAAGAGTAAGTTACAGACAAGTTCAAAAAGTGTTTGTTACCCCAGAGAAACCAAATAAACATTGGTAGACTAATTATTTCATCCTGGTCAGTCCGAAATTGGCAGCGTAATATGGTGAGGCGGGGGAGGGGGCAGGGATATGCTCGAGGGAACGAGAGCCAGTCCTAGCGCCTGGAGTGGCCTCTCCCTCCTCTCGATCTAGGTCTTGGAGGGCTAGGGCTACAGGGTGGTGGGTTGGGGGTCCCATTGGGATATTCTCTCGGGGCTTAAGGTTCCTCAGACAACACAAAAGGCTGACTTTACCTCTTGGGGCGAGCCCCTTTCGGCGGAGGTAGATTATTCCCAGGGTCATGACTCCTAGGAGAGTGGGGATGAGAGTGGCTATACCCCAGATAGAACTTTCAGACCAAGGGGTGGAGGAAATCAGGGGGGAAACGGGTTTAGGGAAATCTGTCAGGGCGAGTAAGGGTATTTCAGCTCTTGGCAGGAAAGTCAATTGCTGATCTAAATGGGGGTAAAGGGATAATTTGCCATAAGTCAGATTAAACCCAGGGAGGGGCATAATCTTGGGGATGGGGAGTGTTATATGGGACTCATGGCGTTGGATGCTACTTACACGCCAATCCTTTCCAACCAGGAGACAACCGCCTTCTAAAATCACCCTGGCATGCCGATGATACGTTTGTATCACTGGTTTCTGCCCAGGGCACCTCAAGATTGTTTCCAGAGGTTCATAAATAGCCAGAATTACAGAAGGAATGGACTCTCCCTCTCCAAACACTTGGTTTGTTAAGTTATTTCTTTTTACAATCTGCGCCTTACAAAGGTCTGGCTTTTTACCTAAAATAATATTTGTTTCGCAGGTCGGGGTTAGATGCTCTATTGCAGCTGAGCAAATCTGGGGTTCAAACCCGATACAATGCTGAGGAAGAAATGACGCGCTGGATATGCTATCTAGGGCCACCTCCTCTTCTCCTACCAACTTTCTCAGGTGGTCAGCACCATATGGGACCGGAAAATACTTTAATCTATAGTGTAAAAATTGAGTGCCTGAAACTGCCGGAATTACTGTCTGGTATATTAGCTCCTGTTCGCCGTCTAATAATAGTCGAACGTTCAGGTGTCTATAATACCAGCGGTTATCTTGTGGGGTGTAATGTTTCCCTTCTTGTAATTTAGACAATATTTCTGATAAGTAGGCCAGTGGTAAAATCTGGTCTGTTAAGAATCCCCTTTCCAGCTGAATGCGCTGGCGATAATATAATTCGTTTTGACGGTGGTAATTTTCCACCGCCCTACTCACTCGCTGCAATAGAATATCCACTTCCCTTTTCATATGAATCCTGTGAATATCTTTACTGAAACCATTTAACTGTGTTAGAATGTCTGCCACTTGGCGGGAGATGTTACTTGCTGCAGCTTGGAGCTGCGCGATGTCCAAGCGGTTCTCTGTCATGTAGAGCCTTGTCTGATTCAACACCGACACCATCTCTTCCTGACAATGGGCCAATGCGCTCTCGCTAGCCTGAGCTTCTTGTACTGCAGATCTTAATTCGTTCACCTGTCCTACAGTAGCGGTGCCAAACAAGGCACGGCTTAGCGAGCCCACAAAATTGAATAGGCCTCTCTTCCTTCGGGTGTCTTGTTGGACTGGTGTTGGAATCTCTGCCTGGAGGAAACCCATGTGCTCCTCCCAGGCACTGACATCTCTGTCTCCCACAACCTCCGCCTGTCTGAGTTCTCCAATTCGCCTTCTTAGGACGGAGACCCAAGCACTGACAGGAGGGGGCGTGGGGGGGTGTAGAACGATCACTGTTGTCCAAGTCGCGGTCAGGGCTCTGACCTCCCCTTCCTCATACACCAACACCCCTTCCTCCTCAAACAAATCGCCATTAGCCATCATAGCCAGGGTGATTATGAGGAGGGACTGGAAGGTGTAGGTTGAGAGAAGTCCGTCACTGGTGGTGCCCCTGGGTCGAACTCCCATGGTTGGGGCTGTGGTGGGGGGTGACGGTGGGGGTGGGGGTGTAGGTGGTACATGTAAAATACTCTCTCTAAGTTAACTGAACTAACAGGGGACCACCTCTGACTGCCAAGGGCACTTACTTCAAGATACTGTGAGTGTTAACCCTCTTCCCTGGCTCATCTTTAAAAGAGCATATACAATATTAAGAAAGTCATAAAATCCTAATACACCCAAACATTGTTCATCTCAAAATTAAAATTACACCAATGAACAGGGAGTTGGCTTCTTCACTCGCTGGTGAGTTCATAGTGTTGAAAGGAAGCTTTCTCCAATTGAGGATAGGTTTCCTTCTGTGTCCTCCCATTGCTTCCCTGTCCCGGTCCATGCTGGAGTGTACCTCATCAATGGGTAGGACAGTTGGGCTTCCAATCATCCTTCGGCTGTAAGGGAGTTAGAAAGGGGCTCTCCAATGGTTTGTTGTACCCCTCTCCAGCTGGTATCTTTGATGCCACAACCACAAGATACTGGTGTGGTATCCCATGGCTGGCATAGCTCCATGTTGACTTGGCCTAGCTGCAACAGATGGTGCAGCAGCAGATGGGATGAGCTGCAAGAGCAGCAACTAGAGTGGTAACTGGGTTTGCAGTAGCAGATGTCACAGCAGATGTTGCAGCAGATGTTGGAGCAACTGGCAAGAGTACCAACCAGAGTGGCAACTGGTGTTGTAATACAGATGGGCACCAGCCACACAGCAGATGGTACAACATGCCCCTCTGCTCCAGCTGTGGAAGAATTACATGCACACACAATCCATCTGCTTTGCAGGACAAAAATAGAATAGGGGTTGTCCATTATATATAGGGTTACAGTGTAAGGGGAGTGGGACTGCCAGTAGGATGGGGAAATGGCTTGCAGAACCAGGTATCAGATTACCCAACTTACCCACTAGTAGAATACACATTGATACTGGGGAAAATAAGTGTAGGATAATCCCTGATTTAGCTTGGCTCCTGGGGCCTTCCCTCCATCTGTCTATGCCCATCCCCCCCCCCCCCCCCCACACCACACCCTCCCCCCCT
The DNA here is from genome assembly GCA_942159475.1 of Sthenelais limicola. Taxonomy (NCBI): domain Eukaryota; kingdom Metazoa; phylum Annelida; class Polychaeta; order Phyllodocida; family Sigalionidae; genus Sthenelais; species Sthenelais limicola. The sequence goes on from OW804097.1 coordinate 49,974,723, forward strand.
AGGATAATTAATACTCAGGTTTGAAAAAGAACAGAAAAATAAGTAAACCGACAGATGTTAATGGTTGAAAATGTTACATATCAACGCATCCCACAATCTTGACCTTTTTCCCCAGACCAGATCCCAGATCTGAAGTTAATTTACTGAGGCCAATGATATATTGATGCTGGCTTGGGTGGGAATGTGTTTCTGTACAGTCATACAGTCGTGTTCCAAAAGTATAAAACTAGCGTTCCAATCAAAACTATATGACCCAGTTGCATCATCCCCATCCCAACCATTTTGCAGGTCAATTCCTTGGAGGTACTGAAAGTGGTGGTCAGTAACCATTTTCCATTACTGCCAGAATACAAATTAATCAAGATCCTTCCCAATACTAGAAGCAAATCCCAGGTAATTTACCAAAAATATACCCCTTCAATCAACCAAACCCATTCCACAGTAGAGGCCATGCCTCCCACAGAAACCAATAAAGAAAAAAAATATATATAGGGGTTGTCTATCATAGGGTTATAGGGTAAGGGGAATGGGAATGCCAGGAGGATGGGGAAATGCCTTGCAGCACTAGGTATCAGATCTCCTAACTTACCCACTAGTAAAATACCAATTAATACCGGGGAAAATAAGTGTAGGATAATGCCTAAGTTAGCTAGGCTCTTGTGGCCTCCCCTCCATCCCTCCATGCCTATCCCAGCCCCTCCCAACATACCCTCCCCTCCCAGGATAATACTCCAGTTTGAAAAATAAGCAACCAACAGTAGAGTCTGTGCTTCCCACCAAAACCAATAAAAACCCATTCTGCCATTCTACTAAAACTTGCAGAATTTCAAGCACTAACCCTTCCCTTCAAATCCGTCCAAATATAAAGTGTTTACTATTAAAACGGAGCTGAGCTCATGGGGAAGCGGCCTATGTAATCCATGTTTGTATAGCATTAACCACAAGAGCGGCATCGACGACGGCGCGTGATCGCCGCAATCGTAACCACTTGCACAAATGCAAAAATATTGCTTCATACTAGATTGCTCATATCTCCCTCCAAAATCATCCGATTTGAATATAAAAAATATCCCACAACTCCCTAGACTGTTAGGAAGACAGCCCCGCTTTTAGATTTAGAATCGGATTGTTCGTTCCCCCGTAATGAATTAATTTACCCGGCCGCATCCAGTCGGCCGACTCGATTTAAATCACCCGTCTTTGTGCCCCACATTACAAACCAACCCAACCTCCCCCTAGTAACTGGAGATATTCCTCCCTCCATGTATATTAGGAGGAATACCCAGATCCGGACTAATCAGTGGGGGTTTGAGGGAAGGAAAATGGGAACACTAGGGTGATAAGCAGATGAAAAGTATGTACACACAACCTCCCACCTACCTTAGCATTAGGGCAGCTCCAAGCCCAGCTGAAGTGAGCCCCATCCTTCTCTTGCTATTCTTCAACCTTAAGGATCTAGGTTGAAGCTAGCATTTCTGTGCCTGCCTAGGCTAAGTCTCACTTCCAGTCAGAAGATTGGGTTGTTGCTCAACTTAGCAACAAGTCCCAGAAGTGGTTCGCCAGTGTAAAGAAGTCTAAGGGTTTTTAGCCCATAGGTTCAGTAAGATGAAGAAGTGAGACAAGAAGTCCGAGGTTGTAGTTCGTCTGGATTCGGCCTAGGCGGTGGTGACTCAGCGAGTACCTAGGTCCGAGTATTCACTTTATTTTATACTCCAAAATCATGAATTATTCATACAATCAAACCCAGGAAATATTCCACTGGCTCTTCCCCTTCCCTCTAATTGGTTGAGGGAGAGAGGATCTTCCTTGCCCACACGCCGACCTCTGCTCCCCCGGCAGAGACCATAAATGGAGTGCATGCAAGTTGGATCCCTCTCCTCAGCCTTCCCCCTCCCACCCCTTACTCATAGATCCCAGGGCTCGTGCCGGCCCTCCCCCCCCCCCCTCCCTCTTAGCCCTTCCCCCCCTCTTGATAAACCCAGAGCAGTGTATAAGTAATTAGGTCGGGCTGGGGGAGGTGGGTTGAGCCCTGAGTGGCTCATCTCCCCCTCCCTCCTGGCCAGGCCATGTGTGGCGTGCATGCCCCGACCATGATCAGGGCTAAATAGGTCGGATCTTGGGTCTAAAGATTTCAGTTCTTTACAGTATATCGTCAGGAAATGGACAATTCACCTTCACCAATCCTCTCAAATAACCCAAATTTCAGACAGAAATGAGCTTCAAGTTTCATTCAGTTTAAAGGGGAACACTGGACCAAGCGCAACCGACCCCGCCCCCTATAGGGCGGATTTAGACCACCTTTAAACCTCCTTTCGTTGCTCCATTACCCCTGGTATTCTCAGTTAGACAGAACTCACACCCATCGACCTGTTTTTTATGTTTTCCCATCTAAATGGGTACCATTACATTGTCTGTACGGCAAGTCGTGTTCCTCTTCATGCCTTTTTAGGGGACGACTTATGTATAATCTGGTACAGGAAAGTTGCAATTTTAAATATAAAGATTGGTTTAGAATCCCACCCCTGTCGGAGCTCTCACACACACTGCACCTTCACTCACACACTACACTCACTCACCAGCCACTGCCCCTCCCGCTGCCTGCCACTGCCTACCACTGCCTGCCACTAGTGTGTGTGTAGCCTTGCCTCAAGGCTACACACACACTAGGCAGGTAGGCAGTCAGGTATCAAACACTAACACATGGGAGGAGTGAAGGATGGGTGGTTGGTGGGCATGCAGTGTCATTCAAGGTGAGAAAAATGACAACTATAAGAACAAAAACAGACAATAAAATAAGTAGAGCAAGCAAAAGTACTAGCGGGTAGAATTTCTGGACTGTGTATAATGCGTTTTCAGACGTTGAGAAAAACTATAATATGATGTTCTGTACATTGTATAATGTAATTCACTCTTTTATAAGTCTATGAGGAGTAATTGTTTGTGTTAAAACTGACTATTATCCGGAATGCTGACAGCTTCCAGATTCCCAGAGTCCTATGTGAGAGTGACGTCAGCGAAGCACAGCAAACTTCCGTCACTCTGTAGCTAGTGCTATTGTATACAGGCTGCTGTACTGTAGGCTACTATTTTGGTGCTCTCAAATCACTTCTTTTCAACATTGCCTGACTGTGAGGCCCATGGATATTACACTAGAACTAATGAGGAATGAAAAGACCCTATGGATCTCTTCTATTACATTTTCAATGGAAGGATAAAGGAAGGTGCAAAAAATAAACTTGCTCCTTCTCATTCCTGATCACTACCAACTTGTTGTTGACTAGTCAGGTTGACAGTATTGCATGCATTACTATGGAAAGCTATTTATATACATATCCAAAGCTAGGTCCCCATAGGCAATTTTCAATGATCTGATCATTATTAGAATCCTAAAGACATGATTAACCCATGCGTAATGCTACGAAACGACTTTTCATTTATTCCTATCATCAAATTTACTGGGTCGGTTTCAACAGATAATGCACTAAATGAAAGCATATTTTCCGACATTTATGATTAAATTAAAGCTTAAGAAAAGAATACATATATAAAAAAATGCACAACAAGGATAACTCATGAAGTCAGAGTGAAATCGATTCAAGATATTCTATTTGTTTTCAAAAATTAAAATCAGGTATGAACATTTATTAATACAAGCTTCTTTAGATGCCATATATATCATCAAACCACTTGTTTGCAATATAAAACACGATAGAACGTTAGACACAATATATCTAATGATTAATTTAAAGTTTAACAACCATAACCGTGGTCGTTTCGTAGCATTACGCATGATATAGTTTTTTTCAGTTAAATCCTCATAATTATCTTTACCAATATTAGGATCTAGTGAATATTATTTTGACCATGGAAGCTTCGAGAATAGACTATGTAATAGACTAGAAATAAAAAGGATTCTTGGGTATCAAAATTTCCTCAAGGTGCACCGCTTTCGTAGGATTCGACCATATATATATTCTAGGAGGAAACAGATGACTGAAAAATGATGTCTAGTACAATAATTGATTCTCATGATGTAAAGTATATTTAATTCGAACTACTCCGTCCTTAGTTGTGGACTGGCCGGAAGATCTACTTGCTCACGCGGATAGAGGATCTAAGCCAAATTCTGTAACTGTATATTGATTTGTCTGAATAAAAATTCTTATATATATATATATATATATATATATATATATATATATATATATATATATATATATATATATTATCCTATCTAGCCTTTTAAGAAGATTTTTCCTACAGCAATATGTTTACAGAAATAGTATAAAGAAAATAGAAAGATGTCTATGTAATATTACCTCACAGGTATATCTTGAAGTATGTTTGTTTATTCGGGAGATCAGTCATATGTTTATAAATGGCTTTCCATACATACCCTAGAGTGAGCACTGTTTACTGTAAAAGTAAGTAGACCGTGACCATAGTCTGACCAGCAGATCGGTAGTTAGCCAGCCCGTTTTAGTGTAATACATCTAGCAATATGGAAGCACCCAGAGCTAGCTTGGGGGAGAGCGGGACAGAATTTACTTGGTTGAGTCTGGCAATATCATTACACAGAAATGCCTAATATAATGAAAGATACCAGTTATTTACCATACTTGAGCTGTATGACCAGCAATTGTTCCAACCCAGTGTTTTACTTTAAAGGATTTCAATAGTAAAGAAAAGTAAACTTCCCCAGGTTCATATATGCTTTATCAACCCTGCCGCAATAAAAAACGAAACCTGCCACGCATCTTGACCGCATAAATTGACTAAAAACTAGAAGAACAGATATTTTAAACAAACATGGTTGAACCCAACGTAGAATAAGAATAAGAATGACAAAATAAGAATGACAATGACAAAATATACTCAGGTATACCAATTTATCATTTTTCAGCCTATTAACATATTTTACTAAATGCCAATTGTACATTTTCTGACGATCTGACCCATATACTGTTTTTTGCACAAACCGTGTGCATCTTCCATGACAAAAAGACAAAAAGGCCATGTTATACATAATAGGTTTTTATTGACTTATTACATAGAAAAGATACGGTGCCCAACAGCTGGCAGGTTGTCTATTAATATACACATGATGCGACTACCAAATCAGGTAACAACACTATTCTTTCATATTCATGGATGGGTGGATGCAGCAACAATACAAGACAACCCTGCCCTGGTCGATGCATCTGTAATATGTTGTATTAGTATTGCATATTAATATCCCAGGCAAAGGGTAGTGCAAAAATCTACAGCTGAAACATTTTTCATCATCTGCTGCCCCTCCTTCTCATTTACAGTGAGATGTTTGTTGAAATATTCTTCATCTTTTAAGGTAATGGCTCCGAGTCTTCATCTTATAAGGTAATGGCTCCGACTCAACACAAAAATAAATTTATCTACTAGGGATTTGGAAGCATGTATGGAGAACCGTCTAAGAAGAATTCAAGTACAAAGAGGAAAATAGGGAGTGGGGGTATGTTTGTGCTTTTCATTGACCATGAAGGGGATGAGGGTTTTACAGTGTTCGAATGTGTGGTAAAGGACATCACCTTACCTCCCATTCCCACCAAATTGTGACCACAGGAAATATAAATGGTTGACAAAAAGGTATGGACTTTCTTGGACAAGAAAACATTTTTTCAGCTGGTAATAATGGATTTTATATTATTATTGTTATTGGAAAAAAGTTACATTTGAATTATAGTTAAAGCAGTCCATTGAACTTATACCAATGTAACCATCCTTTATTATTTGTTTAATTATTTATTTATCTAAAGACTTAGGTGATGCGGGGGAGCGGTACTGTAGAGTTCTCCCCAACAGGGAACTTGCATGTGCGCAATTTTGAATCAGGACTCGCATTATGGGAGCAGTATGTTAAGAGTAAAACATAGAGAAAACATCCTATGTTTCGCATGAAATATTTATAAGTGCTCCCATGTAAATTGCCGTGTGCTATACATGATAGGATAACACAATTATGTTTCCAGTCTACCATTGAATGTCAAACATTGTTCATACATACAAGCTACAATATTGGCGAAACATGCTGCCAATTCTGGAGACAAAGAGTTCAATTCAATTTAACAGACATGCACATTGGCACATGCAAATCCCCTACTGGCAGACTTTCACATTTCTATTAAGCACAAGAGTTGATAAGAGGTGTTTGAGGATAGACTTAGAAAGGTTTTGTCTTGCTAGAAAAGCATTTTGGTATAGAACAAGGCCCCTTCACTATAGGAATAGCATAGGTCAACAAAATATGATTGTATTTTCAAAAGGACAGCCTATTCAAATCTATGAATTCAAACACCATAAAAAGTGCCAAAAGGGACATATATATAAGAAGAAAATCGGATAAAACAAAAAAGGCAAAAAAGGACTCGAGAACAGGGAAACTTAAAAACAGTTGCCTGGTAGGTACACTGTACAGCCAAAAAGGACGAAACATATAATGTATACGTTGACGTACTAAATGTAACATATATATTCATATCGGAAGCAACTCCCTGCCTATAGCAGTTAAACTATGTTGGAGTTTTAGCCAATAAAATATCTCCCACCTTTTTCCATAATTTGCTATGTACAATTGTATGTTTCTACTGCTCAAATTTCTTCAACCTGGACAACCACAAGCAAACACAACTTCACTATCCAAATAATGATCACCGTAACGTTATTTACGGTCGTCACCCCTTCTGACAAAGCACGACTCCAACCCTAAGTTGTAAGTTCATTAACTTTGACAACCGTGAAAATGAAAAGAGGTGAAACTGGAGAATTTGTTTGAAGTATAGATACAGTCGTCAAAAGAGAAGCAATAGATTAAAGCTTCACAAGCTAGGATGTTATTAAAGTAGTTGACAGTGAGCATTATCAGGACAGTGAATATAAGGCAGACACGCTTAGAAAAGGGGTTGACTGACAATCTTGTAAGGAGGTTTCAAAGCAATTCTTGTGTCAACCAGTTTGAAACCATGTATTCCTTTATGTGGAATAATTCCACCAACGCTACAGACATTGAACTGCCTTGCCAAGTGGTATTATTCGTATTTATACCATTTTATAGTACAAATAACATTTAAAAAAGTGATTTAATGGTATAGGATAGGACCATTATCCCCAGTCAGTATAGTTCAGGAAAAATACACCCATACATTGTACGTCTACGTACTTTTTCATAGCCAGGACCAGTAGCCTATTGACTGACAGAACTAAAAGCTGCATTCTCAGCAAAATCCATGAGAAGATTCGTTGCTACCTTCTTTCATTAACTGATCCCAAACACAACATAGGATAGGAAGATTTGTTTCTGAGAATGAAGAAAAGGGTTATTTTCTTCGGTTTTCTATGAAAGGTTCCCAGTGGATTCTTAAGGGGTCAGAGTGAAATCCAATATATTTAATGGATTAATTTTGCCCCCGATAAATGATCCAGCAGCACATTAGCTGAGAATGCAACTTTAATATATTTGTATGGGTTCCTTGTGTCTTGCCAATTTTCGTCTGCTCAAGGGTCTGTGAGACACATAAAGGAGAGCTGCCTGTTTCATTTCCTTGTCTAGACTACGCCAGAGGTCTAAGAGAGGCGTGGCGGGCGGCAGAAGAAATGCCATTGAATAAGTGTACATGTTATCAAAAGGTTGCTTCGGGCGAAGACATGGAGAAAATGGAGAAGTACACAATGATACACTGGAGAAGAATATCTGCTTTTTACAATTTGAATCACTTGATTGATAGGCTGAAAGAAGCTGAGGGGAGGGAGTGTTGTTTCTCTTACATATCGACATGACAAGTAGCAAAGTACAGTAAAACCTCATAGTCAGGAGTCACGCTAAAATAACTACGCGAACTTCACGAAAGCTACAAACTGTTTCACATGCTGCCACCAGCTGTAACTGTTAATGATTAAGCTTTTGGTGACTTCAAAGAAGTTTACAAACAGGTTCGTGACAAGTTCATGGAAAAAGTGATAGCAAGGTGTCCAGGTTAGGTCTATAATAAAATGCGCAGTTAAGATTGGATCTTATTTTTTTTGCAAAATGGGTGTCCATGTTGGAGAGGTGTCTACATGTAGAGGTCTTACTGTATCCATAATACAATGGCAAGAAAAACAGAGAAAGTAATACTCATTTCTACCAGTTGTTTTCACTAAATGATTTGGTAATGTTCAGTTTTTGACAACACTGCTATCCAAATTTACGAAAGAGATGGGGAGTATTATTCATATCAAAAGCATTTTTAAAATAGAATTATGAATGAATATATCCAGAGAAATTTAGTCAAGAGATAAAATTGTACGGCACTACGCGAACCCCCGTCCCCCCCCCCCCCCCCCCCCCTCCCGTGAATTATTTGAGAGAACGCCACCGAACTGTCTAGACCACAAAAATATTTTCACAAACCTTCCTCCCCTTAGCTCCCCACGCGAAGATAAAGATAATAAAATTCTACGTTTTAAACTAAATTCACACCTAGGACCGTCTTTATTATTTATTTACATCATTTGTCTATACAACACACCGATAAAGGCAGTTTTTTCCCCTAAAATGTAATATTTCCAATTCCGCTGTCCTAGACACCACCGAGGACAAGTATAGATTTGACAACTTGAATTTGGTCTCCTTGAAAATTTCTTATCCAACATGAATAAAAATTAAATTGCACACAATTCCCTAGTTTTATCCTGATCGGGTTAGTTTTTAAAAAGAATATTCCTCAACAATCGGTTGTGTAATTGTGCTTCTTTCTTATCCTCTCATTCTGATGGGCAGAGAGATCTAACAGAAAACTCTTTAATTTATTTCTTGGAAAAATACTTTCAATAGGGCTAAACTTCAAGGATAATAGCCTTAAGACCATATAAGAAAACAAGACTAGGAAAAAGGCAATGAGAAAATAAGTACAGAAGGCGGGAAATAGAGGAAACTACATTAACGCCTTTCCAAATCTAACATCCTAATAAGATTTGGGAATTTAAGTTCTTGTCAAACTTGCAAAAAGTATTTGATTTATTGCAAATGATATGCAGAATGATGAGTCATGATAATTTGAATATGATTAATATATGACTTTTGTATGATGTTTTTCGTTTGTGTACATGGTTTGACAAGGTTGAACATACACATTTTCACTTCTTGATGAAAGGTGATTACGGTGAAAATGATGATAGATGCGACCTTTGCTACATAGAGATAGAAACTGTCCCACAATTCTTCATTCCGGCGGCTAATGAAACTCCTCTATTGTGAAGTAATATTTGTTTGCCAAATACAAACAGGTAACTTCAAATCCCAGAAACTAAATTAAGACTTAACCAACAAATATTGATTCTATTGGTAATAAAATTCTACATTCTAATGGTAACTTCATAGTACATTGACAAAAATAATCTATACATTTCTCGATAAAAACACTCCCATTAAAGTAAGAAATGTGCGCACTGTAGGGATGCGTACAATGAAGGGTGGTTCACAGAACACCAATGAATCCATTTCCATTCACCATCTGATCTCTCTGCCCAATAAACTTTGAAGACAACATCTAAAATCTAAAGAAACGAAGCACAAATCGTACAGGTTTTACAGCGATGTGACGCAACAATGCAAGAGTCCATTTTAAATTTTCAACTCCTCAAAATGTCTTACGTTAAGTGATTAGCACAAAGTAGAAGCTTTCATTTTGTCTTTATACAAGGGTTCATTTCTCTACTACATTTCAACTACTGCATAAGTAAAAAGAGGCTATACATGCTATGTGATGCCTGTAGACTGAACATCTTTATCCTTCTGACTTCCAGCGCTACCTCTCTTATAATTCAACGCAAAATATAGGACAAAGTTTCAGGTTACTGGCTCAACGATGCGGACAAGGCATTTTATGAAAATCAACCCCACAACGTAAAATTTTGTCTCGCTGATACATCATAATCATTATTGACAAGCAAGAAAATAAGGTTTCAAACTAAAAAAAAAATGAACCTTGCTTTCTAAAATTTGAGACCAGCAAAATGTAAAATAAGAGCAGCAATGAACAAATACAGCGCAAAAAAAAATCAAAAACCAACAACCATCTCTTGTATACTCTCACTTCTTTTTAAAACAGCATAACTTTGCATGATGGATATGCGCTCTATGTATGAGGGGAACAAATGGTGAGCTATTAATAGACTGCTAAGCGATATGCGGGAACACAGAGTATTTTCCAATTTCAACACCAGGGGAAATAAGGCGCTACCAGTTGTCGATTGCTGAACTTCCGGTTCCTGTATTGTTTTTTACTTTCACACATTGAGCATTCTCACAGTTAGGGCATGCTGCTGTGAGAATATTAGCCTCAAACTTAATTGGAAGCGTACACTCCTCCTGATGTCTGTCAGTCTTGACTGAATTAAATAAGTTTGAAAGTTAATAAGCTCAATTAAATTACAATAGTCTCCCCATGTATCATGCTGGTGGAATGAGGGAGGCATAACATGCTCCCTGACAAAATTAAAATAAGTCAACCAAAGAAACATGTTAAGATATTAAGATAAAAAACCCCCACAAATATAGGCAGTTAATATGGCATCAAATTTGCCACTATTTTCTCTTCTAAAACTCAACATTCTTGTATCTTATTTTTCAAAGCTACTCATATTCTTGCACTACTAGCACAGGAACCGGAATTTGTACAATCAACTGTTACCCATGAAAAACAAAGACCTAGGTGGCGGGACGATCTGTGTTTAAGAGAATTACTCAGTTGTTCACATCAGCTCAGCAATTGCTCAATTACTTGGGGGTAGCTCATGAGGAAGATGAGGAGGATGATGGTTTAGGTGATGTGGCTCCGGCCTGGTCGGCTGACTCGCTCAAGGTAACCTTGAGGCCAGCAATATCTTCCAGACTTGTGAACTGGTGTCGACAGGGATACGGTAACCCCCTGCAGCCGCTGAGTTCGAGTAGCTCCAAATTTGGACATCCATCGATTATTTTACTGAAAAATAAAAGAATCAATACATAAATATGCATGGAATAGAATTTGTATTCGTTTTTATTTGCTTTATGCCCTTGGCAACAGCCATATCAAGGGCGGGGATGTGAGGTGGAAATGTTGGATAAACGCTGTGGGATTCAAAACCAGTACTTTCTCAAACCCCCGGCTTTGAATCCAACACCTTAATTACTACACCACCTCAGCCTCCTAGGATGTGTTTCAATCGTGTAGGTGTATAACATGGTCAACGAATTTGGAATCGTAAGGTCTAACATTTAATACAATGTAACCTAACTTTCTAGATATTCGCAAACTGTTCAGAAACAAGAGATCTTAGTAACAAATTAGGACAGATAACAGTTGAGTGGGGAAATCGGTATCGGGCGAATTAACATTTTCCTTCCATACACTTGCCAAAGTATATTAGTATCCATAGAGCCATAGGCATTACTACAGTCAAACTTGGGTAACCCTCTTAGCGTGGGTATATAAAAAAACACAGATATTTATTTATTTTCAGATACACACATTTAGAACAATATTTAGTTACTGGCTCAATTACGCAATGATGATGGTTGGCGTTCCAGGTCACATCAACGTATCTGAACTATATATTAGATAATATACTACATGTATACTATGTATTATATTAGATAATATAATAAAACATTAATCCATCACCAGGTTCTGCGTTCTTAAAGAAAATTGATAGAGGCAAGAATTGGCCAAAGTGCAGATTTAAAGATTATCAAGGCCCATTTGACAAGGTTCAAGACCCTCAAATAAACTCCTCCTTGCCCTCAGAGAGATTATAAAACTTGCCCAAATTTAGATACAATTTAAATATATTTAAAAACAATAAATGTTGGTACTTACGTTATCATGTCGGTACTGACTGAATTTCCTGTAAGGTCAAGTTTCTGGAGACTGTGTCCCCACTGCGAAAGAAAATGAAAGATAACATGAAGATATGGGATATGTCAGATAAAAGTGATTGAAATTAATTGAAACGTTTATAGAAAACACAAAAAGTGAGCGCCCAGAATAGAATATATTTCGTATGTTGTACTTAAATGCTTTAAAGATTTTTCACATTTAAATTTTTAGAGCAATATACCATGTTTCTCTGTTCATTGAGTGCCTGAATACGTGATGGCGTATTCAATAAAAAAATTTTTTAAAAACTTATTGGTGCTATCTTATTACAATCGGCAACTCTTTCGTGCTATCTCTAGCCATGGATCATCATTCTTACCTTGAGAATGACATCAATGATATTGGCTTGGAGAACAGCTTTACTGTGTCCGAGTCCCAAAGATTTGAGGGACACAATGGGTAAAGTTTTCAATCCCGCTGTTGTGATATGCACACATCCACTCACGTCCAACTCTTGCATATCAAACGCATTCCCCAAGAACCTAGAATACGGCAAAAGAAAATAAAGTTGAAACTTCTTGCATATAAAAAAGTCAGTTTATACGATCTAGGGAACATCACGGAAACACGTCGACTTGTGACTGACCAGCAGTCAAACTTAAATAATATAATGTCTGCTACTAAAAAACTGATTCCTTTTAGTTAGGACCATCTCATAACTCATTCGAGGCTGGATGTATACTTTAAGAGTGGGTTAACTTATAAAAAGAAATTATATAGTTTTATACTCACTGTTTGAGAACGTCATCTGTGACGTATCTGAACTTGTTGAAGCGATCAGGACATCGCGACACATCTAGGCTCTCCAGTTTTGAAAAACCTTGAGGACCAGTCTGGAAACAAAGAAAGATATAATTATAAGATGTTCTGTATAACTTTACTCATCACAAATAAGTTGTTTCAGCAGAAACACTACTGGGAATAATTCAGCTCAACTACCTATGTGGGTAACAATACAGATGTCTGACGGAAAGACTTAAGAGGGCAACAGAGAGGAGACAAACAAGAGAGAAAGAGAGACAGAGGGGCAGAGAAAGCGAGAGAGAAAGAGAGAGAGGTGTGGGGGGGGGGGGGGAGAGGTAGAGACGTACTGCTTAAATGATGACTGGGATATTGGAATAATCAACAACGTTAATGAATACAGTAAAATACAAATGGAAGGCGGAAAATCTGAAAAAATATTAATTTACCTGGTCTTTGCTGTGATGCTCTTTCACTTGGAAGAGAGAGTTGCCGAGGAGGAGGCTGCGCAGGTCTGGGCAGGCCTCCTGTAGCCGCGCTAGAGGGATCTTCATCAGGTAGGTAGAGAAGAGGCAATTGGACATGTCCAGATGCTCCAGCATTGGGCAATGGTTCTACACAAAATAAAGTTAATGTTTTTTTACAATTTATCAGATCAGGATATTTCTAGTTCACCTTGTAAAATCATTATGTATTTCATTTAGCTATGTACTGAAATGGGGAGGTTGTACGACACATAAATTGAATTTAATGGAAGTAAATTGTACCCTGATCCCAACATCATTACATCTGGATTCTCAGGTATTTAAATTATGGGAAAAGAGACTAACCATGAGAGCCTCGAGTAGCTGGTCTGGCTGTTCTATTGTGTTACTGCTGAGGCAGAGGCGGCGTAACCTCGAACCAAACCTCTCTGTCAGGTGACATAGCGACTGGCATGACTTGGGCTCCTGCTTCCCGGAGACAGGCTGAAGTAGACAGACAATAAAACAGAGAATTAGCACAACACATGGTATACATATATGTATTATAAGCAGGCCATTGAATAATACTCTGAAAGAAGTAACTCAGGTTACTGCCAGAAATATGGAGCAAACCAGAAAATGTACCTGACTGTGGAATAATGAAAAAGTTTCCAAATCAAATCAAATCAAAACGTAAGGAATTTGGTGAATAGAACTGGCGCAGGAATAGGGGACTTGGGGCATCTCTGTGGTTACTAACCCCCGCCAGGTATTACTAGCCGCCCTACAGCTACACCACTGAGATCACTGCGCTCAAAAGTAAACAAGCGCACGTGGCCAGCACATCTCCCTCTAGTAGTACAATCATCCCCTATACACACTATACTACTGCCATTGATCCATCACAATAAACATGCAGGAACACCAGTTGAGCACTAAAGTTTGGCCTGCCTCCTAATAAGAAATAAATTGGCAGAATAAAGAAGGTAGACACTATCTCTGCTACATGCCTTCTGTAAAACGCCACCCTGTATTGTGTAGACAACTATTTTGCCGTCTTCTGCTAAAGCCCAAATACTGGAACCGGACGGAAAATTCATGGATCTGTTAACCCCAGTTAAAATAACGTTTTTTTTAAAAATGGATTTGAGAATCCCTCAGAGCTCTTCAGTCTAGGTCCAAACCCTCAGATCAGATAAGAATGTTATGTCAGTGATTAGACGCCTAGTTCGCTAATCGGTTGCCTGGCCTATAGGATTTGGCGTTCTAATGGGAATATTATCACATTTTTCGGTCCTATTTAATGGAAATATAAAGGCACTTTGCGGTTTTAGGCGAGAGGCTTTCCCTCCGTTTGAAGGGACCCTTTCAACTTTGGGCCTAGACTGTCTTCAACAAATCAAATAAATAGAAGTAAAATTGGTAAGTACCTGTGAGAGGTCTAAGTCTTCAAGCTGTTGGCAGCTGTCTGCCAATGTACGAACTGCGTCTGAAGTTAATTTGTGACATTCGGAGAGGTTGAGTACTTCCAAGTTGCGGCAGTTTCGCGTCAACATCTGAAAGAAGAGAAGAAAAGCATTAGTTTCCGAATTTTCGTAAGAATAATAATAAAGAACGGGAGATAATCTCTATGTGTTTGTTTCTTGGATCCACAAGAATACAATAAAGAAGCTAATTGAAATTATCTGAGAAAGCGGTAACTCAGTTTGGTTTTCAGGAACTTGACAAGGTTACATATGACAATATGTCATTTTAAGTAACTGCCCCGAATTTGTTTTCATCATTAATTTAGAAGATCCAGACACAGATAGGGGCAACCATATTCGTCAATACATCGATGGATTTGTCAATTCATGTAGCAACATTAGCTTAATAGCACCAGGTTATATAATTTTTTTCAGCATTCTTTTTCATTATTCATTATTCAGAGAAATTCTTTTGGCACATAAAGAGTTTCTCCAATTTTCAGGTCGGCAATTAAATTTTTATTACTAGTACTTAGAGACATTTAGCTTTCCGAATTGGTCGATGGATGGAATGGATGATGATATTATTGAAAATGATTGGGAACAGTATTTTGAACTGCAATTGCGCAGTTTATCTCAAGTCTTTGGTAACAATAATCATAAATGTATTTGTTGTGGTTGGTTCTTATGGCCTTCAACGTTTTAAAAGGTTTCTACATTTGGTGAATCTCTTTCATTGGGTTGAAAACCGGTCTTGACTATACTGAGTTGTGATGATTATTATTCTGATGTTGTTCTGTTCTGTTGTGTTGTTATATGGTATTATATGAAAAATGAGTCACAATCGATACAGGGTCAACCAGGGAGTTATAGACCTACTCACCATTGTACTTGCTGATTTTCACTGATTTACACTCGTGTTTAGTTTAGTCAGTTAAGAAACTGTAATTCTCTTTCTTGGAGATGGTACATGGTTTAATTTTGCATTTTAATATCGCTTTTTAAATGTAGCTCAGTAGTCTAGTCCAGGAACATACTGGAAAACCTGGAGGTCATCTTTCAGATATATGTTTCATTTTGTTTACACTTGTAGGTGCAAATAAATGATATATTGAAGCGAATTGGACAATAGATGTTACCTGCATATCTTGGTCTGTGAGAGTGCTCCAGCCAGTAAGATTGAGGTTAGTGCAGTCACCGAGCCGGTTCCTACAGAGCCACTGGAGGGACTTCTTGTACTTCCTCACACACGGCCCCGACAAGTCCACCGATGACCACAAGCTGGGGTGGTGACTCACTTCGTACCACATACGGCACACCTTAGAGGCTCTGTAATAATGAATTAGTTAATAATTATAGTCAATATTGTCTGGGCACACACTGAAAGACCTGGCTATAGTAGTCGGCAGATGTGTACACGACTGTTGTCAACTGTTTTAATGACAATAAAAGAATTCCATCAGTCAATGTCGGTACTCCTATATAATTTTCATATGAGATATGGTTTGCGAAGACAAAAGTCACATTTTATATGTGCGCCAACTTATAAAGGATTGCGCTACAAATAGTAAGATTGATATTGTGGCTGACTACCGTGTAGGTTATCATGAAGATCACTACTAATTTCATGGATATAAAATTATTATATACTTATAGCTTAGACTAACCGTGAGAGGAAAGGCATCTGTCCCTCTGTTTTGATGACTTGTTGGAATATACGTAGTAGCAACATCAGTGGAACAGCCTGGCCCCACTGGTTGGTTTTCATGGCTAAAGGATCTGGAATGAAGCGAATGGAAATATCGCTCTTTTCATCGTCTCCTTCATCCTCTGTCGTTGTACACTCCTCAACAACCTTCTTCTTCCTTCCTCGCTTCTTTGGCTCTTCTGTTTTGTCATCTTGAATGTTGGTCTCCTTAGACTTTTTCCTTGGGGACTTGGGTTCTGCTAATTTCTTTTCATTTTGTTTCGTTGTCTTGGCAGGTTTTTCCTCTTCTTCGGCTGGTACTTTTTTCGGCCGTCCTCGGCCTCTTTTAACGGTTTCGTCTGTCTTTTCCGCCTTGGTCGGTGATTTTGTCTTCTCTTTGGCCTTGCTTTTTACCTCCGTCTTCTTTTCTTCTACTGGCAGCTTTTTCTTTGTCTTTTCCTTTGTTGGGGTTTTTTCTTCTTTTTCAGGAGCCTTAACTTTAGGCGGTCGCCCCCGACCACGTTTGGGAGTTTCTTCCTCAACCGTTGGAGTCTCTTCCTCTTCAGACTCGTCTTTACTTTCAGAAGGTTCTACTTTAGGTGGTCGCCCCCGACCTCGTTTGGGCGTTTCCTCCTCAACTGTTGGAGTCTCTTCCTCTTTAGACGCGTCTTTACTTTCAGAAGGTTCTACTTTAGGCGGTCGCCCCCGACCACGTTTGGGAGGTTCCTCCTCAACCGTTGGAGTCTCTTCCTCTTCAGACTTGTCTTTACTTTCAGAAGGTTCTACTTTAGGTGGTCGCCCCCGACTACGTTTGGGAGTTTTTTCCTCAACTGTTGGAGTCTCTTCCTCTTCAGACTCGTCTTTACTTTCAGAAGATTCTACTTTTGGTGGTCGCCCCCGACCACGTTTGGGAGTTTCCTCCTCAACCGTTGGAGTCTCTTCCTCTTCAGACTCGTCTTTACTTTCAGAAGATTCTACTTTTCTACGATGTCTGGACTTCTTCCCATCTGTTGCTTCGCTGTCTTCGCTGGCAGCCTTAGCTTTTGGAACAACTTCAGGTTTCTTTCCTCTTAAACGTTGTCGAGATTCCACCTTTGTTTCTTCAGCCTTCTTCTCTTCTATTTTCGAATTTCCTTTTTGCTTCTCAGCCTTTTGGTTTTTGACACTCACTTTTGGTTCAACTTTCCGTCTCTGTGGAATTTCTTTCTTTTTGTCTGTGGCACCCCTTCTTGTGGCAGGAGGTGATGTGTCCTCTTTCCTCTCTCGCAAATTTCTTTTCTGTTCCTGTTCCTCAGCCACTTGTCTTCCCCTTGTCCTTAATTTTGGTTCTTCATCTTCATCTCTGCCACGAGGGCTTTGGACTCTCTTCTCTGGTTCTTTCTTTGCTGGTGTTTGCTTCTTTTCTGATTCTTTCTTTGTTGGCGTTTGCTTCTTTTCAGGTTCTTTTCTTCCTGGTGTCTGTCTCTTCTCAGGTTCCTTTTTTTGCCCACGTAAACTTTGTCGTGCTTCAGGCTGCTCTTTCAAGTTTTCTTTCTGTTCCTCTTTCTCTTTTTTCGGACGACCGCGCCCTCTTGTACTTTGTCCAGCTTTAGTTTCGGGTTCGATTTTGGTTTCTGATACACTGCCACTCTTCCTTCTGGTTGCCCTGGATTCGACCACTGTGACTTCCTCTTTTCGTTTCTCCTTTTCTTGGGCTTTTCCAGATTGCTTTTTCGTCGCCACTTGAGCACGAGACATGCGAGGAGTTGGAGGAGCAGCCACTTTTTCTTCTTTCTCTAAAGTGTCCAAACTATCTGTTTTTGCTTTCTTCGCCCCTTTCTCGTCTTCGTCTTTTGAAGAAAGAGTGTGTTTGCGAGGCCGTCCACGACCTCTTTTTGATGGTGTATCAACAGCCATTTTCTCTTCATCCTCGTTTTCCTCCTCTTCCTCTTTTTTCTCTTCTACCTCTTTTTTCTCTTCTTCCCCTTTTTTCTCTTCTTTCTCTGTTCCCTCATCTGGTTTTTCTTCCTGCTCCACTTCTTCCTTTTCAGATTCTTTTTCAGTTTTCCTCTTCTTGGGCTGTGGTCGGTCTTCAGATTCAGATGCTATTGCTCCTTTTGTCTGTGAAGGTTTTTCGGGTTCTGTCTCTTTGGGTTCTTCTACTAATGGGGTCGTAGGTTCCTCATCCCCAGCTTCATCAGGTAATTCTTCTTCCATCATATCCTCATCCATACTGTCATTTTCATCAGAAGATTTAAATGAAGATTTCCTTTTTCTATTCTTCTTATCAGCTTCTGCCTGGAGCTCCTGCATCTCCTGCACCTTTTTGCTTGGTTTTCTCGCCCGTGAGCTCTTTCTCTCTGGTATCACAGCTTCAGGTTGGGGCTTAGGTGGTGCTGTCTCTTTCTTCAGTCGCTTTCTCCCATCAACCTTGACTTCTTGCTTAGCTTTTTGCGCTGCTGTAAGGAGTTTTTGTATTCCAGTCTGAGCCTTATGTGTTCCTGCTTGGGCCTTTTGTATCCCTGTCTGGGCCTTATGTGTTCCTGTCTGAGACTTGTGTGACCCTGCCTGGGCCTTGTGCGCCCCTGCCTGGGCTTTGTGTGTAGCTGAAGATTTGTGGGTGGCAGTAGAGAGGTCTGGCTTACTAGGCTTTGCTTGGCTCTCTGAGTTCAGGTCCATTTTATTAACAGTGGATGGACCATCTGTGGCAGGCTGCTCTTCTTCATCCTGAGCAAAGATGATTGCTGGGAGGGAGTACTGACAATCAGGGAACGTCATACCACTGGAGGATGTAGTGAATCCCTGGTCTGTGGCGGAGGAGTTGGCAGCTGGAAGATCAAGAGATATGGATTTTTTCTTTTTAACTGGTTCAGCTGCCCTTTCGTCGTCAGAGCTGGATAGGGAGTAGCCATGATCACGAGTGATCTCTTCCCCAGCTTCTTGTTTGTCTCCATCTTGTTGAGGCGCTGTGATCAGGCCCTGGCTAGTCACTACCACAACTTTCCCACCCTGAATGCTGGTGTTGAGGCCAGACACTGAGGGGAAGAGGAGGGAGGTGCTGCTCTGCTTGAGAGGGCTCACATAGCAATGATCATGGTGGATAGCTCGCACAGCAGTATGCATTGTGGTGGTGGCTGTTATTTGGAGAATTTCAGCCTTTTATAAGATACAACTGAAATTAGGAAAGAAAAACGTATCAATATTGTGGTGTCATCAGGATCACAGTGACTGCGAAAACTAATCAGTTAATAGCATTGTATTGTAAACATTTTTATACTTTTGTATGTAGCTATAAGTACGAATTGTAAGAAACTATGTTAGATTAGCAAAGCAATATTTCATCGAATTATTAAATAATTGTAGTACCATAGAAATGACAGAAATAACTTAATACAGCATTAAAAGAGGGTAAAAAAGACGAGTGAGTAAGTGAGATTGGTTGCTTTAATTACGCCCTTATCAACACATTGAAGGGTTTTATCAAAGGCGGTAGAGCTGAGAGGGAGGCAGTTTATGATCATACCCAGGAAATAGAGATAGAGTAGAAGGGAGAGAGAGACAAAGAAAAGAGACAGAAAGGCACTTTATGGTCATACCCAGGACCATGTAAAAGAGACGAAACGTAAAATAATGTAAAATGTTTTTGTAAACATTAGGAGAGAGAGGGGGGGGGGGAAGAAGAGAGAGATAGAGGGAAAGAGAGAGAGAGAGAGAGAGAGAGAGAGAGAGAGAGAGAGAGAGAGAGAGAGAGAGAGAGAGAGAGGGATGGAGGGAGGAAGAAGAGAGAGATAGAGAGGGAAAGAGAGAGAGAGGGAGAAAGAAGAGAGAGAGAGAGAGAGAGAGAGAGAGAGAGAGAGAGAGAGAGAGAGAGAGAGAGAGAGAGAGAGAAAAGAGAGACGCAGACAGATAGACACACACACATAAGTCATAATAAGAGGGGGGATGTAGGCAACACAGACAGAGATATCAGTGGGTAAATGGTACGATGCTATTCTCCCTAATCTACCCCCTTGGTTACCAGATGGAGTAATAGCTATATATTATCAATATCGGAACAGATTTTAATTTATATCAAAAGAATTATAACAATATTGGAACATTAGATATGGACCTAAATTTATATAAGGGAAAATACCAAAAATATCCATATATCCGCATCGTGATAACAGTCAAACTGGGGTGAAAGCACACGTGGCATAATCAAGTGATCGGTCAAACGTAGGAGCTTAGACTAAGTGGGCGGGGTCAAAATAAAGGGCGGGGTACTCAGGAAAGAAACTATTGATCCAAGGTCTTAAAAGATATTCAAAAATAACAAGATGCATATCACATGTATTAATGAGTACGGTATTCTCTTATTGACAACTTTTATTTTAGAGGTGCACACACTTGGATACATGTTTCCCCTTCATCAAAGAGGAGCAACAATCATCAAGTACTGGTCTAATATAATTATACGTTTACTGTAAATAATTGTTCACAGATTGTGTTTTAGGCATTCATAAAAATCCCTGACAAGTACCGATTCACTGCTTATTAGGTACCGGTATTGTGATAGTAAAAATTGCATATATTCATTAAAGTAAAACTAAGCCACCATACTAAGAAACGTACGAATCCCCACTGTCAATGAATGACTTCGTGAAGGATGTTCATGTACGATACCCATTGTCATTATCCAGTCAATGTCATACTTAAACATAAATATTTACACTTATAGCGTATTTGTAAATTTAAAACCGAATATGGCATTTATTTTTAAGTTCATATCTTATAGCGGCACAATCTATGTGTAAATTCTCAGTGTACAAACAAGTACTAAGTTAAGAAATTATCAAGTTAAGTTTGGGAGAACTGTCTATTTAAAAAGTCTATTTAATATTACAATTAGTGTAAACTTAATTTATATACATGGTGTTTCCAATGGAAACGATTTCTCAGGCTCAATTACTTCGGAAAAAAATTGTCGTTAAAAAAAAGTTGGTCGGGAAAAAAAAGTTGGTTGAAAAAAAATTGTCGTTAAAAAATAGTTGGTCAGAAAAAAATTGTTGTTAAAAAAAAGTTGGTCGGAAAAAAAAGTTGGTTGAAAAAATAGTTGGGTCGTCTTTAAAAAAAAGTTGGTCGTTAAAAAAAAGTTGGTTTTTAAAAAAAAGTTAGTCGTATAAAAAGTAGTAAGCTAGGCTAGGCTAAATAGTTTGTAACTTACTTTTAAAATTTAGAAAATGTGTTGGGCAGTGTCCATTTGAGCACCTGAGGCAGGTGAGGGGGGTGGTGGGCAGAGGGATGGTGTGGGAGGTTGGAGGGCCTTCTGCAGACCTATCATGGTTGGAGAAGCATCTAACTAACAGCCAATCAACTCCCTTGGCTAAACCTAGAAAGGCTGTCAATCAGCCTTCAACAACGTCTAGGTGTGAAATCTATGACTGATTGAAAGGATTAGATATGGCATCCGAGCCTGATGTCACATCTAAGCTTAAACACCTCACAGACAGTTAAGCAAGTTATCAAGATGTAGATGCAATACCGGTATCAGTGATTGGCACTTTTCATACTGACTCATACAAAAACCCTATATCAATTGTTAACTTGTAGCATGATCGTGGAAGAGTCACATAAATAGATTCCAGTGTCAATCTAGTAGATTTTAAGAGTAAAACTTGATATCTTAGGAAAATGTTAAAGGAATACACAAAAATTCAAGATATCAACTAAGAAATTGCCCAACCCAAGTTTAACCTTTAGTTTAGGCGTGATCATTGTCAACATTGACATCTGACTCCGACTGGAGTCGGTTAAAACATATGAGACATTTATAGAAAGCCCTGGGGCTGAACAGACGGATAAACGACCAATCTCGATGGGAGAATACACATTTACTCAATCTACGTTGAACATAATCAATGTTTATTCTATTTCTAATTGTAACATCTAAAATTAGAGCCTTTCAAAAGATTGTGACAGTCCCATCTTTGGGTCTACACACTCTAATGAGCTATAATTAACTTGTAAACATATCAGAAAAGTCTACTGCCCCGGCTGAGGCTATCACAGAACAGTGAACCGACAAGATTACAACTGGCATTGACATGTTACGTTGACCTAATTGTGATTTTGAGACTAACATCGGCCAACTTAGGCCAGTTAGGGAACCAAAGTCGGGAACGGGAACAGGGTGAATGCTAATTGCTTGAGGGTTTTAAAGTTGGAAATAAAAGTGTGTAGCTAAGTTTGGCGAGTTATACTACGGTTGTGGTTAACCGCATCCGACCCAACTGACTCGAGTCAAGCTTCTGCCTGGGCCAAAACAATCTCGCCTCCCTCGGCCTTGGCCCTGTTCGTTCCAACCCAGAATTCAACTGGGAAGGTCGCTAATTTTTTTAGAATATATAGCGTTGAGCCAATCGCTTGGATTTAGATATTTATGTAAACTTATATCGCATGAATTAGTGAATAGTTTGGAGGCTTGTTTGAGGGAAAGGTTTTTCCACCAGTAGGCATATTTGGGGAAATTGAACAGGAGAAGCGACACGGGTATAGCGGCAGTTTGAAACGACGCTATCTCGGCTGGGGAGGCGCTGTGGCATTCGCTCGACATTTTCCATTTTTTAACCGATGAAACTGAATCAAAACCAACTAAACTTACATGCTAGAGAAAGAAAGATATATAATTTTTGCCATGGCAAACTCACCTGGGAGAAATAAATCCAAATTAGGCTATAAAGGCCATACAAACGTGCATGATCGCTACGGCTTGGGCAAAACCAAGCTTGCCAACTGTTTACAATAGATGGCGGCCTTGACCTTCATGCGAGAAAACGGTAGCATCCACCCGCTGCAACTTCTCGTGCTCTACCAGATACAACGGTTGGTATGACGCTGCGCAGTTTAAACGCCGTGTCGTGCGAAATTTGGGCTTTTGGTGAAAACTTGCGAGGTAGCACCGGCTGGCCGAATGAAGCCACACGCAGTGGGCGGGGCTTAGCAGGCTTTTACCAATCAAGTAATTACTTTTATTAGTGAGTTTTTAGTACAGACAGTCCACTACTACCTTTATTGACTTAGGACAACCAATTTAAGGTTAGGTTTAGGGTTATTTTAAGTATTGATCATTGTTCGATCACATTTTCTAAGATTGTGACAGCACCACTGTAGCCCCGCCTCCCGGCTACAACAGCCAATCAGAGATGCAAAGTCACAGAAGCCACTCTCAGTCAGCCGGTGCTACCTCGCAAGTTCTCCCTCCTTGCGAAATTTGGCCCCCTGCGAAATCTGGCCCCCTCGCGACGTGACGTCATGAGGGGCGGGGCATAGCTGTCGCTGGCGAATGGGTCTGGCCAATCAGATTTAACTTTACAGCATCGACAAAGCCATCCACCACGCAAGGAGGGAGAACTTGCGAGGTAGCACCAGCTGACTGAGAGTGGCTTCTGTGACTTTGCATCTCTGATTGGCTGTTGTAGCCGGGAGGCGGGGCTACAGTGGTGCTGTCACAATCTTAGAAAATGTGATCGAACAATGATCAATACTTAAAATAACCCTAAACCTAACCTTAAATTGGTTGTCCTAAGTCTATAAAGGTAATAGTGGACTGTCTGTACTAAAAACTCACTAATAACAGTAATTACTTGATTGGTAAAAGCCTGCTAAGCCCCGCCCACTGCGTGTGGCTTCATTCAGCCAGCCGGTGCTACCTCGCAAGTTTTCACCAAAAGCATCCACCACAGCTTCGTACTGACCTCCAAATCAAAACAAACATTCATTTCACGTCGATCAGATCAATAATATTATATTATAGGCCTATCTGTCTGTCTACTCATAGTGACATAGATGTTTTAAGAATGGACCCGCTACTGTTGTGCGCGTAGCTTCGGATCTTTTGGTAGGAATTGTTGCTAGGCAATAATTCCCCCGCATTAAACAACAACCATGAGAGAGAACGTGGTATCCCACAACCCCACAGCCGGAAGTGCTCTCCTGGCCTCCAGGTGGATGGTCAAGCCTCCGGGCTGCGTCCATTCTGCACCCACACACGCTAGAGACAAGACTGAATATAACATTTGTGCGTGCTACCTGTGATGAACGGCGCTGGCGCCCCCTTCTCCCCTCGAAGAACAAGGACTAAGCCTAAGGTTGACTACTGTGCAATGGCAAACCCTCAGAACGAACCTAAGAAGAACAAGTCTAAGAAAAAGTCCAGGGCAAAGAAACCAGTTAGGCTACTCAGAAGCCCAGGATGGAGACCATCTACGAGGAGGACTCCTCATCCTCCGAGGAAGAGTCTGTCCACGAGGAGGGAGAGGGGGGACACGATCACGACACGAAACAGTCTCCTCCTGAGTTTAAGACTCCTATAAGGCCCCAAAGAAGCCTATGACAGCCAAGAAACAGCTATCCAACGTCGTTTCAAGCCTCTGTAGTGCCCTGGTCGAAACATCCAAGGCGAATGCCACTCCATCATCGAGATCCTGCCACTCCTCACGTGGTCAAGCGTCCTCCAGCGCACGTGCTAACCCCGGGGGACACCGCTCCAAGCGCCGCAAGCACCATTCTCCCTCGTCAGACTCATCCAGCGAGTCCACCTCCTCGGGCTTCACCTCTAGCTCCTCCTCCTCACCCTCTCAAAGGCGAAGCAGAAAGAGGAAAAGACCTGCAAAGAAATCAAAAAGAGAAAGGAGGACACCTGCAGCTAAACGCCACCCATTCAGGGAGAGGTGCCACTCCAGTTCATCGAGCTCTAGTGAGGATAGCGACATACCAGAGCCATCCCACCTCAAACGATCTTACAAGCACCACAAGCTAGCATCTAGGGCGCTAGCCAAGCAGTACCGCTCAAAAGGAAAAACCAAAGGTAATTCAAAAAAGCTTTATCTAACCCCTGAAAACTGCCTCCCCCCCGACCTCGCCACTAGGGTGGACTCAGAGAAGCGAGACCTTAACGTTGTGGAATATATATGTGGCCTAAACCTGATGGCCGCAAGCATGAATAAGGATGGGTGTAGCCTCGATACACTCTACCATGTTAACATACACATCGCCGAGGTAGCTGAAGATGCTGTCTCCCGATCTGGCCAGGCAACAGTCATGTGGTCCCAAACAATCATAGATCACATCTGCTCTTCCAAAATTAAATGGAAGGACAACACGTTTATACAACAACAGCGGGGCCGAATCGCTTGGAATAGTAAGCCAATGCTCCCAAAATCCAAGAAAACTCGCGGAATTACATCACCATGCACACCGTATAACTCGGAGGAGTGCCCTCATAACGACTGTCACCAGGAGGGTCCAGCACTCATGCTACACTGCTGTGGATACTGTTATTTTAATACCAAGATTAAGGAGTTTCGACACCCTGCAAAGTCGTGCAACAACAGGAAGGCCAGCCAGGGCCGTGATAATAACAACTCCGGCCAGCAACACAAAGGTAAGCGTGAGTGGTCACGCTCAGGCACCTCCGACTCAGCTCCAACCAAGCCAGCTGAATCAAAAGGAAAAAACTAACTACCCGTCCCCACACCACCAGGGACAATAATAATACCGGTGGCCCCGAAACGTACTTCCCCAGGTTTAATAAGACTCTTACCGTCAGTGATACATCTCCTTCCCATTATCAAAACAAGGCCGCCATTGCCGGAACAGGAAGTACCCTGAACTCTCTAACGTGCCCGGACATAAACAACAAACATGGCCGCCACACTTCCGGAAGACTCGAAAACAGCATCTCAGACAGTGGAAAACCTACATGTGTGACTCCCAATGACAACTTGGATCTACATAAGGACTCTATCTGTGATAATAACAATGTTATAAAGCATGTGGGTGGTTTGGAACGGCGTACGTCGCAAACTCCCATCAGGAAGACTAAATCTCTCGCTGGCCCGCATGGGCACCACTCCCCAGACGGGGAGACTGACTACTCGGATCCCCTCGATGGTCATAATATCGCACCCGAGGGACCCGTACACACAAACTACGCCGATGTGGAACAGCATACGCTGCACTCGGACGAAGAAATAGGAATAATAACCGCCTCCATCATTGATGCCACCAACAAACCAGGTACAAACAATTATGCTCTCGGCCCCGATACCAACTCTCCAATCCACACTGTTGACATAACCCCTCGACAGGCCTTTCTCGACGGCCTGGCCCTGGTTAACAACTCAATCTCCCGTGACAACCCACCACCTAACATTGACTTCTCAAACTACTCGAACTGGCCCTACCCTGCTCTTGTGCTCCCGGAGCAAATGGCTAACACATACGAGAAGGTCAGATCAGCGGGATTACCAAATTGGAAAGGAGCAAAAATACAAATAAATTCGAACATGGACATCTCCTCCTGGAAAAAATATGGCACAAACCACCAAGACGACCTGGTTATATACAATGGCATCCTGTACGGATTCCCTATCCAATATACAGGAGGCCCCATCTACAATGACAACACCACCGTCAACCACCCATCGGCCCTGGCCTTCCCCAGTCACATTGAGGAGTACCTGAAAACAGAATGTGAACTACAAGCCATGTCGGGCCCCTTCAAGTCACCTCCCTTCGTGCCCTGGCTACACACAAGTCCACTGATGACTAGGCCCAAGTCAGAACCCCACAAAAGACGCATAATTGTGGATCTTTCATTCCCCCACGGGGGCGTGAACGCTTGGGTCGCCAAAAACTTCTACAACGCGCTACCTGCATCACACAACTTACCAACTGTTACAATGGCATGTGACCTCATTAAAAGCATGGGAAGGAGGGACGTGGCCTTGGCCGTGTTGGACCTCTCCCGTGCTTATCGCCACTTCCAAACATGCCCCTTGGACTGGCCCATAATGTGCGTGACCCATGACAACCTCACCTACGTCGACAGAGCACTTCCTTTTGGCTCAAGGATGTCTTCTTATGTCATGCAACTTGTTGCCTGCTTCATAGTGAGGGCCCTCAACACCATGAATATCAGTGCGCTCATGTACCTAGATGATCTCATCATAATGGCCCCATCAAAGGAAGACCTCACACCTAAGTTTGCCGCCGCCAAACAACTCCTGGCGGAACTAGGTCTGAAGGTGGCTGAAGAAAAAACCCAGCCCCCTTCCTCTGAGGTAAAATGGCTAGGTATACTCATCAACACTCGCCTCAACACCATCTCTATTCCACCGTGTAAATTGGCAGAAATAAAACTTTGTTTGGCAGCCACAGCCAATAAACACGTCATCAACACACGTACCATGCAAAGTGTCATAGGCCGAGTCGCCCATCTTGCTAAGGCTGTTAAACCAGCAACACTATTTATGCAAAGACTCCTGCATGCCCTGAGGCTCACCAAAGGAGGCCCGATCTTCATCTCACCCCTCGTGAAGGCCGACCTCAGATGGTTCGACCGATTCATGGCCCAGTATAACGGCGTCTCCATCATACCCGAAGGGTCGGTCTCACTAACCATCTGGGCAGATGCCTGCCTCACGGGGGGCGGGGCCACCAATGGCTCACAATACTACGCACACCAACTCAAAGACTCTGACACGAGGGATAGGAGTATAAACCAAATTGAAGCTATCAACTGCCTCGCTGCTGTGAGGGCCCTCACGGGGCCCGCAGACAGGGGCATGATAGTCAGAGTATGTTGCGACAACCAGGCTGCAGTGGAGTCCTTCAAAGGGGGAAAACCCAAGGACCTTGCACTAGCAGCCTGCGCCAGGGCCCTCTGGTACGAGTCAGCGGAAAAAGAAATCTCCCTGGAATATGTACATATTCCGGGCCGCCTCATGGACCTACCAGACGCCCTGTCCAGATCCCACACCTCTCGTCTATTTTATGATAAGGCCCAATCTTTAATTCAAGAACTCGACCTTAAACAAATTACCACCAGTGACTCAATGTTTGACATCTCTGCTTTCTTTTAGGGAAACGACAGGCCAAGCTAGCCAGGCTTGCTGTGGCCAGGCAGAGAGAGGCTCATAGGCCCGGGACAAACGCTAATAGGGAGTCAGCGATCAAGCTCTACGTCGCATTCTGTGTAAAAGTAGGAATAAAATACGATGACCCATCACCTGCCCACATATGCTGGTATATCGAGTACTTGGTCGCGAGTGCCCTGACCCCGGATACCATAAACAACAATATATCCTCACTCAGAACCTTCTTCAAGATGGCAGGCATCGACCCAGCCCCTTTGTGCGATTATTCTGTGACCACTGCCCTGAAGGGAGTGAAACTATCAGTTCGTCACATACCCAAACCAAAGGGGGCTGTGACCCCTGACCTTCTACGACTGTGTGTGAAATATGCCTCAAAGTGTGAATACCCCAAACAGGTGAAGGCAGCCGTAATCATCATGTTCATGGGATTTCTGAGGCAGTCTAACCTTTTTCCCCAGTCAAAGAAATCGTTCGACCACACTCGACACGTCACCCCATCGGACATAACTGTCGAGGAGACCGGTGTTACCATCAACTTGAAATGGTCCAAGACCATGCAGTCCTCAAAGACAGCAGTGAACGTGTTCCTCCCTGCAAAACCTGGTGACCCTATATGCCCCCGCAGGGCTATTTCAAGGCTTATAAGGTCGACGGGCAACGCCCCCTCCAACTCTCCCCTATTCTGCTTCCGGGACGGGAACCCCATTACCACCGGATACATGAGGAGGGTGTGGGCGTGGCTCGTCTCATGTGCTGGCTCGAATCCCTCCACCTATTCAATGCACAGCCTACGCAGAGGAGGCGCGTCATACGCCTACCATCAGGCGGGAGCGAGCCTGAACGACGTCATGACCCATGGTACGTGGGCCAACGCTTTGAAACAGAAGCAGTCCGTGCAGGTACAGACATGCAATGCAGAGGATGTGGGCAAGGGCATTAAAGTTATCTATGCCCGCACCTCTGAAAAAACAGAAAATCAGACAAAAAAAGGGAAAGGAAAGGAGAGTAAACAGACCCCAGTGGCCAAGAATCCCACCAAGTCCACACCCAAGATTGCCAAGGCTAACCACAAGAATGTAAAGGAGACTAAGCGGGCTGCAGAGAACAAACGCCCGCGCAGCCTAATTCTGAGGTGGCCAAGGCTCCCCACCAGGACCAACAAAATAGAGGACAAAAGGTTGAGAACAGGAGTAAGGATGGAGGCAATGACAAGGAACCTCCTTGTCCTGCATCTCCCATACCTCCACCTCCACCTCCAACAGATCCCTCTACAGCAAAAACTCCAGCAACCCCCTCCACCTCTGGTGCAAAGGCTACTACCCAGAGCCCAAGTGTGAGAGAGTTAGCGGGAGAGTATGAAAAAAGGAGGCTGAACAGGGATTTTGAAAAAAGAAACCTTATTACAAGCCCAAGGCTGACAAGGTCTGGCCAACCCTTGGATGGTCAGACCACAACAATAGAGCAACAGCAGATGGAAGAACCTGTAAAAACATCCAACAGGTTTGAATCCCTCACTAACCAGGATGGATCATAAACATACCATCCTGCAATGGAATTGCAGAGGTTTTAGAGCCAACCTGGAGTCATTGCAACTTCTTTGCAAAGACTTCAACCCAGTGGCACTAGCCCTGCAAGAAATAAAGACAATAAAGCCACAACATACAAAACTAAGAGGCTATGAAGTATACCTGAAACTCCCTGATGGTGATACACCAAAGGGAGGAGTAAGTCTATTCATAGCCTTTGAACATCCACAACAGGAAATACATTTAGACACCCAACTGCAGGCTGTTGCTGCTCGTATAACCTTAAATACACCTGTCACACTCTGTTGTCTGTACCTACCACCAGACAAGAGTGTCTCTCAGACAGAACTAACAGGAATAATTAACCAACTCCCATCCCCATTCATATTGATGGGTGACTTTAACGCTCACAATACTGTCTGGGGGGACTCAAAGATTGATGGAAAGGGGAGAATGATTGAGAGAATCATTGACCGCAAGTCATTGTGCCTCTTCAACAGGAAGGAAGCAACCTACCATCATCCTGCTTCTGGAACATTCTCCTCCATTGACCTCTCTTTGAGTGACGCTTCAGTATTTGCTGATTTTGACTGGAAAGTACATCATGACCTTTCTGGTAGTGACCACTTTCCAATCATTATCCAGACTGAACGGAAAAACAAAGACACCGAGCGTCCACCTAGGTGGAACATAGCAAAGGCTGACTGGGAGGAGTACCAAAAGAAATGCAAACAATCATTTCATTCATGGCCACTGATAAAGGAAAGGGAAGAACATCCTGCCGAGTACTTTGCCAATAACCTTAGGGAAATCAGTGCCATGTGCATTGGGAAAACCTCCATCACACAAAAGAGACAAAAATGCCCCTGGTTCAATGAGCGATGCCAGGAGGCCAGGAGGGAAAGAAGAAAGGCCCTCCGTAAATTCAGGAAGACCATCACACCTGAAAATATGCACAGTTACCTCAACACTAGAGCCATCACAAAGCAGACTTTCAAGCAGGAGAGGAGAGAATCATTCCACACCTATGTGGGTTCACTCTCCAAATCCACTCCTATGCGAAAAGTATTCCAACAGATTCGGAAGCTTAACGGGGACCCTCCACCTACAGTACGTCATCTTCAGGATGGACCTGTAAAGGTGGAGACCCCTAAGGAAATTGCAGACACCATGGCTGAGCAATTCAGGAAGGTGTCATCTAGTGACAACTGCTCAGACCAGTTCCAGAGTCATAAAACTAAATGTGAGAGACAGAAGCTCAACTTTGAATCCCGTAATGAGGAAAGCTACAACAAGCCTTTCACCAAGGATGAGTTGCAGCATGCGCTCTCACAGGCAAAAGACTCCTGCCCTGGACCAGATGACATCCATTACCAGATGTTGAAACACTTACCAGAGGAAACCATGCACCTTCTTCTGGAGGTGTACAACGACATCTGGGTCACCGGAAATTATCCACCATCGAGGTCAGAGGCAATAGTTGTGCCAATTCCTAAACCAGGAAAAAACCCAACGTTGGCCTCTAGCTACCGTCCAATAGCCATGACCAGTTGTATGGCCAAAACAATGGAAAGATTGGTGAACAACAGGCTAGTCTACTTTCTTGAATCGAAAGGGCACCTTTCAGTTCACCAATCCGGATTTCGTTGAGGACGCAGCACAACAGATCACCTAGTGAGCCTGGAGAGCTGGATCCGAGATGGGTTTGCTAACAAAGAACATGTGGTCAGTGTCTTCTTTGACCTGGAGAAGGCATATGATACCACCTGGAGGTATGGGATCATGAGAGACATTCACAAGCTGGGTTTGAGAGGAAGACTGACTGGATTTATTGGAAACTTCCTGACGGATAGATCTTTCCAAGTCCGCCTAGGGTCAGTCCTCTCCGAAAGTGAAGAGCAGGAAATGGGTGTACCCCAAGGCTGTATCCTCTCAGTGACCCTCTTCAGTGTTAAGATCAACAGCATCACTAAACAACTTCAACCTAGTGTTGAATGCTGCTTGTATGTGGATGATTTTGTCATCTGCTACAAGGGCACCCACATGCGAACAATTGAACGCATACTACAGCAGGCTCTGACAAGACTAGCTGAGTGGAGCACCAACAATGGCTTCAAATTCTCAGCAGAGAAAACTTGTGTTGTGCATTTCTGCCGAAGGCGAGGGTGCAAAGAGAAGCCAACACTATATCTCCAAGGACAAAATCTGGTAGTCCAGGAGGAGGTAAAATTCCTTGGCGTGGTATTTGACAGGATTCTTTCCTTCAAACCACACATTGAATACCTCCGGAGGAAATGCCAGAAGGCAATGAACCAGTAAGGTCTTTATTCCGAGAAGCTGGTGTACCAATGAAAAGAGTAATGACTGAAAAACCACCAGAGACTCCACCATGGGAACAAAAATTACCCCTGGTTATCCTGGACCTTGACACAAACAAGAAAACTGAGACTCCTGTGCATGTATTTGTACTTACTATTAGACAGCCTAATCTATGTATAGCTAGGGATATGTAATGCCCTGGGGGCATAGGCATAATGCCCTGGGGGCATAGGCATAATGCCCTGGGGGCATAGGCATAATGCCTATAGACTCAGGGTGCAACAAGATCCAAATTATCAACCTGCCCCCAGGCAGGAAATTTAAAATCTACCTGTTCATGAGATAGTAGGTGGAAGCTAGAGAATCGTTAAAATCAACCATAGATAAATCTAATTGATTTCTAATTTGTCTGAACTGGATCAATCTGTAGACAAGTAAATTCTCATGGAAACTTGTACTAGTTGCTAAAACTTTACGTGTCTTGCAAACCAACAGATCTAATTATGATAGAAAGTTAAGGTTTTTAGCCAAACTACGATTTTCGAGGGCTGGGAATCTAACAGAACAAGACAACCTACTACTGCCTATTGCTTTAGTATCTTTCGATACTAGGAGGGAAGCACAGCTGATTAGCGTAATTGTTAAGTTCTTTTTTGCTTTAAATTGTACATTTTCTGAAAATCTGACCCACAATTCTAATGCTTGAACTGAACTAGTTCCCGAATAATAATATATCCTTGCTGACAAAATAGCTTTCCAAACCTTATAGTCAAATCAACATGTCATATCATTCAACGTGGCTCATAGAAGT
Organism: Sthenelais limicola; assembly: GCA_942159475.1. Classification (NCBI taxonomy): domain Eukaryota; kingdom Metazoa; phylum Annelida; class Polychaeta; order Phyllodocida; family Sigalionidae; genus Sthenelais; species Sthenelais limicola. The sequence continues at coordinate 50,007,567 of OW804097.1, forward strand.
TTATTGAGTTCCCTTTAGAATCAGTCTTCCTCCCCCTCACATAAACAAAACAATTATACGCTTCACTGCACTCACCTACCCGTGCTCTCAGCTCGGTCTCTTTCAAACCCTCACTTCTTCACAGACCTTCCTCACCTCAACACATGTATATCTTTTAAGGGTGTCAAGAAGGAATTAATATAAAACACTTCCTCCCCCTCACATAAACAAAACAATTATACGCTCCACTGCACTCACCCACACACACACCTCATTCATTGCATTACCATACCACAAAGTCAGACAGTGTAGATTGAACCTATACATAGATTTCACATGACGTCACCCAGTAGGCTGGAGTATCACAGTGACCGCCATGTCCAGGGTCATCGCTACGCTGGCCGTCTATGGCGGGGGTATCAAAACAAAGTTGATAAACCCCATAAGGGTAGATACTTGGGTAATTATACACTATAGGCAGATTATCTAACCTATCATGAAGGTATTGTTGTGTCAGATTAAAACTGGTAAAGGTTAAAACAGCCAGAAAACGATATTTTCAAGTATCGCAGCATACATAGCCATCTATCTTGACCCCAAACATGGCCAGGGCCATGACGTCGGTGAAATATATGTATACATTACTAACAGTTGTAAATATGGGCGCCAACAACCCTCACTAACAACAACTGATAGGCTCTCAAAACATTATGTAACCACTAGTTATGGGCTCTTCTCACTCTCAGTTGGTGATCTGTCACTCACACCTCGTCACAAGCCACCTCTGCCTAGACTTACACAAGCCACATTATGTAACCACTAGTCATGGGTCCAGACTCGGAAATATGAATCTTGACTACCGCATGCCATATATGGAGGGTGCATGCCATATATGGAGGGCGCATGCTATATATGGAGGCACCAACCAAAACAAATACATGTGCTCACAAGTAAGGTCCGCCCACTTCCGGCGTGACAATCCCTATGTATGTATCCCTCTCCTGCAGTGACACTAAAAGGAGGCAAGCCTCATTCCAACGAACTAACAGTTTTACACCATAAAATCCATGCTTCCCTCCTAATAATAGGGTATGACACAAACCAATATCCTTTTGATCTAGATGGCTGCTTTAAATTATCAGTCACCATGGCAACAGGCTTTAGTGAAATTTAATCCTACAACAATGTAAATTTGGTCCCCTGTGAAAGCTTGCACATCAGAGATTTTCAATTATATTGGGAAGATATTAATTTTTTATCCCATCAAATACCAAGCAACATATGTACCAATTTTCAATTTCCCAATATTTTTCATTTTAACTATGACTGATTATATGTAGCAAATTGGTTTGAGATAAATAATAAAACACTCTTTGGTCTGGACAAAACTAAACGTTACTAGTAGTGTTGTCTTCTGAGTTTCTCTTCCAGTTGAAGACTCTGACTTACCTCCAAAATTCTTCAATATTTTCATCAAAAGTGATGGAGATCACTATTTAGCACTCATAGAACATACTCACCATAAATTACTCACCTTCAAATACACAGCTTCTTTAAATTATGACCAGTATTTGTGCTATGCCTACCTTCCTGAACGACTGAAAGGAGCATCATGTGGTGGGACCATTGACCAATCTGTCCACTTTGCACCAGCTATTTTTTTCTTATTAAAGGCCAAGCCAGGAATCGAACCTGGGTACCACATGAGCTAATTTTACTCAGATTTTATTGCCAATCTTTAATTAGATGTGGTCGAGACATTACAAAATACAATTTGTTTCGCAAGATTTATTACATGCCCTCAAATTTACTTTTTGGTAGTCTTCCTCTGATACCTGATGCTGGATGGCTGTGACCTGTACAAGGAGAGGCATAACACAATACATGACCTAGGATATCCACATTAATAGATGTTCAATAAAGATTCACTATAACTAACATTCAAAACTATTTAGTACTTAAACCACGGTCAGTCTAATGACATCGTGTTGCTGCCTGAAATATAGCACGAGGTACGAGTGCTATATTTCAGAGGCAGCAACACGATGTCATTAGACTGACCGTGGTGTAAGTACTTTATAGCACGTAAGGTCGTCAGATTTCTAATTGAACAGTCATAAATCGGTAGACACACAATCCCTCTCTGTACTCGGGTTGTTGTGACATCTAAGGTTCTATGTGCGCCGCCGCCTCCACGGGGGTAACCACAAATATATTGGCACCTCCCCACAAGGGACCATGGTCATCCCCGTCATCCCTATACCCACAACACATGTTGGCCAGTAGCAGTAGCCATGCCTCCAATATGCCTTTGCATTTTAAATGATTTTTTAAAAAAGAAATTTAATCAAAACTGATACCACTACTTTTGGAAATACCCTTGATCATCCTTAAATACATCATAACCCTATGAACAGCAATTGCACCCTTTATGAGGAACCTGTGATGCCATGGAGTCTACTGCCAATACTGGGCCCACCACAATACAAGGCTATATATAACATCATTTTTTACAATGTTGTTGCAAACTGTCGCTCATACCAATCATACCAAGTGGTTAAATGTAATATGCTCTTTACTATATTGTGAGTTCATGTCTCCCCCATTATTCCAAAGCATTTAAAAATGGGAAATAAAACAAGTCGATTTGGTCATTTGGGGGCAGTATCTCCTTGAAGAATAGTCATAGATCCATGGGGAAAGTACCAAAATGAATTGCTAAATCGATATTACAAATTGATAATTTTAATAATTTTAAGAAATGTCTTTAGCTCAATTCTTGTTAATTCATGATATAAGCCAATATGATACAAAGAATATTCTTGAGCGAAGCCCTTCCAGTCTGGGTTATATCATTGCATTGGCCGATACCATTGCATCATTTACCCTACTATTGCATTCCTTTCCCTCCATCTCCCTGACTCTCTTTCACCTCTCTTTCTCCTGTGTGCTCTCTTAGTTCCAAGAGTGGTATATTTTCCTCCCAATCATGCTCTATCATTTTCAGCGTGCAGGTAATAAATGAGTGTCATGGGTGTGTGCCGTCTAAAATGACCGTTGCTTTGATTACAGCAGAGGCCCTCCTGGGGGTGTTTGAAGTGCCGACCTGAGACACCCAAGAAAGGGTGCATATATCCGATCTAAGACACTACCGTTTATGACTGTTTAATTAGAATCGGACGACCTAAGTGCTATAAAAGGGCATAAACCATGATTATCAAAGTTATGAAAGGGAAACCCTGTATTGACTGTACTAAGTTTAGTATTGTTATATACGGTAATACAAGCATTGATAATATATTAAGTTCATACAGCAGGTGAAGTCTCTGTTCTCCACTACATATACCAGACTTGCACCCCAGCAAGAACAAATCCGAAACATAAGTATTAAAATATGCTCACTTTATTCCACTATATCCAGCTGTCCATCCTTCCTGCTAATGTTAATGTCTGAGTATATTTATGTGTGTTACGAGTTAAGAATTAATTTCATTGTTTTATTGTTTAAGTAATTAAGGTGCCTAAATAACGTATGTAATTGTATAGAATGAACTTGGCCATATTCAGTCAGTGGCCATGTGAAAAGAATCATCTTGGGTCCATGCAATCCTTTACGCCAGACCAGCTACTTGTGCGGTACTATCATATTATCATATTTATTATCCTAATTAAGTAACCTGTCCATAACCCATGAGGTGCCATTACTCAGGAATTTATTGCAGTCATTAAGGTAGCATGTGAAGGCTCAGGTGGCACCCTCCACTTATTATTATTCAACCAATGAACGACAACCACTTGGACCAGGCACTCACCTGTATGCTTGGATTATAATAATCATTCTAGATCTTAGGATCACAGCCTTGAGACTTACTCTTTATTCTTCTTATTTTCCTATAATAATTCTACAACTATTCCAACATCATGAAAGAGACTCATACTCTTGGGACAGGTGGGGGTAGGGTATTCGTGATCTAAATAAATGAAATTTGAGATTTCTATCAGAGATATCAGGGAGGGCAGCTTTGATAATATACCTTCCAACCTTGCAGCAATCAAAACAGTCCCTCAGGTGTCCCTTAGAGCTCTATATTAGGCCCTTTACTATTCTTAATTTTCATTACTGAATGTCTGGTGTTTTTTGTTGACCATTGAAATGAAACTATTTGGAATGTACATTGTAATTGTAATACTTTTTGCCCAAACATTTCTGTGGTTGTGAACCGGTATCCTGATACTCTACACATCTGAACTCGTTTTATATTTTATATCTTCTTCATATTGCGTCTTACTTTATGTATTACTTATTTGCTTATAGAGCGGTAGATAAGCCGATTATAGTATTATGTAAATCCCTAAGAAATATGAAATTTCTATTTTGTTTTGTTTAGCTCTGATTGAGAATATTGTGCATTGCATATAATGTTTTGGCTAAATAAAAAAAAAAAATATTTAAATACAAATTAATGATTTGGGAACATACCTAAAGCACTGTAAATACCAACTCTATGCCGATGATACCTTGCTTTACCTGTCTGACATCTTAACTCGTACCCTTACAACTAAAATGCAAGAAGACATAAACCTTGAGACTTGATCGAGTCCACACCGACAAATAATTAGGATACACACTCGATAGACTTTTGCACCAACCTCATGACAAGAATCTCCTTAAAATCATTTCTCATAAAATCTACCTTTTTCTCACAATTCACCACCAACTGACTCAACGTCCCTAACTTGGGGTGCAGCACTATAGTTAAGTTGACCTTGAAGTAAAGTGGTCACTTTGACTGTTTAGTACAGATTCACTAGACCATGACCACACAAGTAGTGGACATGCCCATTTCAGTGTCATACAGCTACCAGTATGGAGGCGCCCAGGGTAAGGCTTTGAGAGAGTGGGAAAGAAATTACTTGATTGATTCTGACAATATCATTGCACAGAAACCAGTATTATAATGTGAGTTCCCACTTATAAACCATAATTGAGCTGTATGACCTGCAATTGTTCCAGTCGAGTGTTTTACTTTAAAGCTGAAGAGTTACACAGACCAACTACATATTAAAATGAAACAACTATAATTAAGTACTATAATTAAGTACTAGTTAACAAATTGACTGTGTTACACCCTATTTCCTCTCCTCTCCCGTTTATCTTCACTCCCCCTCCCTCTTCCTTCCCTCTCACACTGTCTCCCTCTCCTCCCCTCTTTCCCTCTCTCTGTGCCTCTCCCTCCACACTATGTCCCCTCCCCTCTGTCTCTCTCCCTCCATCTCTCATCAACTCTACTTCCCTTTTTCCTCCACCTTTCCCCCCCACTGTCTACCTCTCTTTCCTTCCCTCTCTGTCTCCCTCCTTCCAATCTATCTCCTTCCCACCCTCCCTTCCTCTCTCTCTCACCACTCTCGCCCTCTCTATTACCTCCCCTCTCTCCCTGCCTCTCTTTCCTCCCCTCTCTGTCTCTGTCCTCCTGCTCTATCTCCTTTCCTCCCTCCTCTCTCTCCCTCCCTATTATCTGCCCTCTCTCCTCTCTATCTGCCTGTCTGTCTCTCCCCTGTCTGCCTCCCTCGATCCTCCCCTCTTTCTCTCTCTGTGCCACTCCCTTCCCTCCCCTATATCCCTCTCCCTGTCCCTTGACCCTAGCACTCCCTCTCTTTTCATCTCCCTGTGCCTTTCCACCCCTCTCCCCTGCTCTCACAACCTGCCTATCTCTCTCATTTTCCCTCACTTGGCCTCTCCATATATCACTCTCTCCCATGCCCTCTCTCTCTCCTCCCCTCTCAGTCTACATCTCTCCCTCCCTCTCTGTGCCTCTCTTTCCCTGCTCTCTCCTCTTCACTTTTCTTTGTGCCTCACCAACATGTGTTCCCCATCCTCTGTCTCTCTCTGTTTCTCATTCCCTTGCTTCCTCTCTTTTTCCCCCTCCCTGTCTCCTCGTCTGCCTCTCTCCTCCCTCATTCCCTTCCTTACTCTCTTTTTCCCCTCCCTCTTTCCCTCTCTCCACCACACTCTCCCCTATGGTCTGTCTGTCTGCCTGTTTGTCCTTCCTTCCCTCCCTTTGTCAATCTCTCTCCCTTTCTCTCCCTTCTCCTTCTGCCTCTCTTCGCTCACCTCTCTCTCCCTCTCTGTCTTCTCTCACCCCTGTCTTTTCTCCCTAGCCCCCTCTGTTCTCTCACATGAGAGAAATGAAACTCTCTCTCAGTGCCTCTAAGAGAAGAGAGAACTGTGAGAAGAGGGGGGAAAGATACAGACAGGTGCAGAAAGACAGGAGAGAGAAGAAAGAGAAGGTGGGAGCAGAATAGACAGGTGAGAGAAGAAAGAGAGATAAGAGAACAGAGAGAGAATGAGAGAGGGGTGGAACAAGGAGAAGAAGAAGAAGAAGAAATGTGAGAAGAGGGAGGAGAGATAGAGACAGGTGCAGAGGGGAGAAAGACAGGAGAGAGAAAAAAGAGGAGGTGGGAGCAGAATAGACAGGTGAGAGAAGACAGAGAGATAAGAGAACAGAGAGAGAATGAGAGTGGGTGGAACAACAGAAGGGAAGAGATACAGGTTTTAGAAGAGAGAGATAGTGCCTCTCAGTGCCTCTAAGAGAAGAAGAGACAGCTGTGAGAAGAGGGGGAGAGATACAGATAGGTGCAGAAAGACAGGAGAGAGAAGAAAGAGAAGATGGGAGCAGAATAGACAGGTGAGAGAAGAAAGAGAGATAAGAGAACAGAGAGAGAATGAGAGAGGGGTGGAACAAGGAGAAGAAGAAGAAGAAGAAGAAATGTGAGAAGAGGGAGGAGAGATAGAGACAGGTGCAGAGGGGAGAAAGACAGGAGAGAGAGAAAAAAGAGGAGGTGGGAGCAGAATAGACAGGTGAGAGAAGACAGAGAGATAAGAGAACAGAGAGAGAATGAGAGTGGGTGGAACAACAGAAGGGAAGAGATACAGGTTTTAGAAGAGAGAGATAGGTACATGAGAGAAAAGAAAATGAGACAGGTGAGAGAAGGGGGAGAGATACAAAATTGTAGAAGGGAGAGAGACAGGAGAGAACAGAGAGAGGGGATTGGGAGAGGAATAGCTAGGGGTGAGACATTAGAGGGGAATGAAGAAAGTGAGAGAGAAGGAGGAAGAACATGACAGAAGGGGATATTATGGGTTAGGAAAGAGACACAGATGCATGAGACCGTTGAGAGAAGAGAGCTTAAATGGATATAAATATTAAATGCATTAAAGAGGCAAAATATTAACCACACCATGCATTGGAATGATATAATGTAAGGAAAAGTGATGTTACCCCAACATTCATAGAATGTACATGTATATGTGCGCCTTGCATTAACGTTTGTTTATGATCTACCATAATAACGTATAACACAAACGTTAAATAAAGGTTTAATTAATTAATACCTTTAAGTTTTAACATCAATTCAATGTAGATTAAACGTTTATTTTACTATAACAATAACGTTCTGAAATGCGTTTTTCAACCCTGCATATAGGTGTGGAAATAACATTCATTTAACTACCAGGGGAAAAGGTTTAAAAAAAATCATTTTTTTTACCGTTCATTTCACTTCTGTAATACCAACGTGGGATTAATGTTATTTTAACATTTGTAGCGCCAACGTTAGGCAAAACGTTTATTTGACTTTGAATTGAGTCCACATAATAAACGTACGTTATTTTAATAGACTCTGCATGTTTTTCTAACGTTAATTGTATTGAGGTCAATTTTAGCTTAGTTTTTCGTTCTGATCAAAGGAACTGGCAGTTAAATCTATCAATTTAAGAGTAAGAGTCGGAGTGAGACTGAATCTCTATCTATGCATTTGTTATATTCACACACACAGTCCCAGGTGACCCACTCTCTACAGTCGTATAACTAAGGCGGGGCATCATCCCTTTTTTAGGATGGGTTGCGTTATAAGCCGCATTTTACACAAAACCCGCATCTAACATGAAAACCCCGCATTTTACACGAAAACCCACGCATTTTTTTACACGAAAACCCCGCATTTACACTTTGAGTTTGTGTATTCTATAATGTTGGGGGGGGGGGAGGGGGGGCTCGTGGGGGAGAGATGTAAAGTATGGTTATATTTTTGCTATTCACTATTTGTTACTAGATGTAGAAGTAAAATAATAAGAGTATTATTGCGTTGACAGGTTTTTTCTAAGTCACAACACCTATGGTATACATAGGGTACATAGAGTAATGAAGGGTAGGCCTAGCAATAGATTACATTTACACACCCCAAGTGTAAAATGAAAACATGAACCCCCGCCCCCACACACTAACGTGTTGGAATACACAATGTGTAAAACGCGTATTTCTCGTGAAAAATGTGGGTTGTCTGTAAAATGCGGCTAATAATGGCAGTCTAAATGAATCAAGCAACAGCGGGTCGAGGAAGAAAACACCCACAAACACTACCATACTAATAACTCCCACTCTCCACTGTACAGTAGGCCTATTCATTTGTTTCTATTCTTCTTCGACAGGTAATCTCAAACAACAATATACTGCCTAACAGCTTACCTTGTCTACTAAGATGCGATTTGAATTAGTAGGATAGCTGTAAAAGAAGAAATATTGACTGAAAGAATTGATTGAAAGCATCTCCAGAGCGATCATCTGCCATCTTTGCCGGGAATTGTAAGCGCGGCTGTCATTGGGTGCATGAAAACGTGACTTCCGTTTAGCTACGCCCCGCCCCTCATGACGTCACGACGCAAAGGGGGCCATATTTCACAGGGGGCCAAATTTCGCACGACACGCCATGCTTCCTGGTGGAAAAAGGGAAGGCAGCTGAAAAACAGGACAAGAAATATAGAATTGTCATAGACTACAGAAAAATTAATAAATGTATAAAGAACGAATGTAGGATCTTCCCATCAGCAGATGAGACGTTGGAAAACGTCGGGGGACTGGGGGGAAGATTTTTCTCCAAACTGGACTGCCATTCAGGATTTTTTCAGGTGCCCTTGAGGCCCGAAGACAAGCCTAAAACTAGTTTTGTCACGCCTAGAGGAGTGTATCAGTACAGAGTTATGCCAATGGGGCTTAAAACTTCGCCCAAAGCGTTTCATTCGGTAATTGAGAGCGTGCTGAGATATGTCCCAAATGCACTGCCCTACATGGATGATGTGATTATAGCATCGCAGACATGGGAGGAACATTTGCGGCACGTGGAAGAGGTATTGCAGGCCTTCAAGGGGGCGAAACTTAAATTCAGGGCAGAAAAATGTGCGTTTGGGTATGAAATAATGCAATTTCTGGGGTTTGTGGTGACAAAAGACGGGCTACAACCAGATCCAGAGAAGGTTCGTATAATACGTTCATACCCAATACCAAAAACTGTCAGGGAGATGAGGGCCTTTAACGGCCTAGCAAATTATTACAGGACATTTATTCCTGGGTTTGCGGACAAAATGGTCCCCTTGTACCAGCTAACCAAGAAACTTGGTAGAAAAGAGCGTTTTCAGTGGAATACAGAAGCAGATAGAGCTTTTAAAGCTGTGAAGCGATCAATGTGCGAAGATGTCGTTCTGAGGTACCCTGATTATGCTAAAGGGTTTACCATATGGTGTGATGCAAGTCGGGTTGGTGTTGGCATCGTGCTGACTCAGTTACATGATAATTGCTTCCATAGGCCGGTTGCGTTTGCAGGTAGAAGTCTGTCTTCAGCAGAACAAAATTTCTCTGCGACAGAAAAGGAGCTGGTGGCCGTCCGATATGGCTTGGAAAAGTTTAAGCACTACGTTCTGGGCAGCCACTTTGATGTATACACTGATCATGCGGCATTACTGGCCTTAAATGCTAAACAGGACCTTACAGGAAGAATGGCACGGTGGATCGACTGGTTCAGCAATTTTGATTTCACAATGAGGCACATCAAAGGGAAATGCAACATCACAGCCGATATTTTATCGAGAATGCCATATTTTGGGGATGGCATAACAGCTAGAGAGGAGCTGGGGCGACAACAGAGGCAGGTGAGGTTTAAAGCAGTAAATCACATCCGATTCTATGATGAGGATGAGGTACTGGAGGCATCACCCATCAGGAAATATAGAAGACCGTCGATCTTGAAAAATGGACGTCTCAGAAATAAAAGGCGGGACGAAACGGATGACACACCTATCATTCAGGTAAGTGCACCAGAGCAAGAGCCAGAGCAGGACGCAACGCCTAATAATGATGAAGATGACTTCACTCAAGCCGATGGCACAGTAGTGATGCACTTGGGCGCGCCAGGCGAGCAGGTAATGACTATGGTCACTAGGGATAACCCACCTGTGACGAGGAAAATGGCCCAGTGGCTTGAGGAGAGGAAACGGGCCAATGAAAACTCCGAGGAAGAGGAGAGTCAGCCTGATAGTCAAGAGACGCCAACGCTGGAGAGAGAGAGAGATGCTGAAGGGAGACCACCAGATGAGACAGTCCTCATCCATAAAGGAGTCTCAAGAAGGAGAAAAACTCTGGGGGTCCCATCGCTGGTTGGTAAGTATCAGAGGGAGAGGAGAAGAAAGGGAGTAAGAGCGCGTGAAGTGCAAATCACTGATACTGCGTTCTATGAGAAGCTTATCATGGAGTATGGGACTTTGGGGACGAGAGAAGTATTCGAGAAGGAGCAGATAACTGACGAACTTTGCAGCGATATGACAAATTACATAGAGAGAGAAAAGCTTCCTAAGGATAACACAAGAGCCAGAGGCATTTTATTACAACACGACTGCTTTTTGTTATCAGGTGGTATTTTGTACAGGGTGCCACCAAGAACGAGAAAGGCCCAGATAGAAGAGAGGGCGCAGTTAGTGGTCCCACAGTCAATGGTGGAGAAATTATTACATCAAATACATGACGTCAGTCTAGGCTCACATTTGGGTGTAAAGAAGATGCTTAGCATAGCTTCACCACGGTACTACTGGCCATCTATGGCTAGGGACATAAGCGAGTATATCGGGTCTTGTCAGAAGTGTTTGGAGGTAAAACCGAATCCTAATCCTATCAAGGTGCCAATGACTGTTAAGGAGCTGTCGCAGGTACCATGGGATGCTATCGAGATTGACACTATAGGCCCACTGCCTGAATCAGGCAGAGGCTATAAATATGTGCACACGGTCTGTGATGTGGCTACAAGGTTCTGTGTGGCTTGGCCAACAAAGGACATAAAATCTGAGACCTTGATACCTGAATTCTTTGAGCACGTAGTGGCTGTCTTGGGCGTGCCATGTACTCTTTTCAGCGATAACGGTTCTTCATTCACGAGCAAATTGTTCAGAAATTTCTGTACAGTAATGGGGATTAGGCAAGTCTTTGGATCAAGTTACTATCCTCAGACACAAGGTTTAATTGAGAAATTTAATCGTAGCCTTAAGACAGCCCTAAGAGCATACGTGGATAAGGATCAAAAGAATTGGTGTCATTTTGTGGCCCCAATTGTATTTCCGATGAACGCGTCGGATTCAAGCACGACAAACTACCCAGCTTATCTACTAATGTATGGAAGATTCCCACGACTTCCCCACGAGAATGTGTTGAAAGAATACGAGGGAGAAATGAGACCCCTTTTGGAGCAGCTGGGCAAGGTCGTGGAGAAACAAGAAGTCTATGGGGACCTGGCTCGGGAGGCATTACTAACGTCACAGGCAAAAATGAAGGAATATTATGATAGGCAGGCAAATGCACACAAGTTAAAATCAGGATCTTTGGTATACATGAAGGTTAATCGCCTCCTCCAACCTGGCACTGCGTACAAGTTGCAGAAGAATTTCTGTGGCCCCTTTGTCATTTGTGCTAGACCCACAGGGTGCACAGCTAAACTGAGGAGGATGGATACTGGAGCGACATTGCCTAAGCCAGTGCATGTCTCTCATTTGAAGCCAGTCAGTGTAGCTAAAACCAGTCACTTTATGGAAAGGCTCTTGTCCCCTGACTTGGTACCAATGCATGAATACGAAGAGGAGGGCCCGTTAGATGAGAAGGGGTGGCAGGACATTACCTGCACGGAGGAGATAGGCCACAATTGGCCGGAAGATGAGAGAGAGGAAGAGCTATAACATAGGGATACACATTTAAATAGAAGAATAAATGAAATGAGTGTAGTACGTAATGCCTTGGCAAGGGCGCGTCGACAATATATAAGCATGAAAGGCTTGTGCGAACGTAATGTTTACATTCTTAAACAGCTGTAGTGGTTATATGGCTGTAACCACGAGGCAAGTGGTGCGTGAGTAGCGACAGTGGTTTCATATGAAACTGGCTCTGGGGAGCAAATGGGGGCGGGCCGCGTCTGGTACAGGGAGTTATCTCGTAGAAATTGGGTTTAATCGGGGATGGATAAAAAGGGGTTGGGTTGGAATTGAGAATGAGAAAAGGAGAATAAAATCTAACTCCTCCTAGCTCCTGTTCGGGCTCAGATTCGCGTTAGGCTGTCATTGGGTGCATGAAAACGTGACTTCCGTTTAGCTACGCCCCGCCCCTCATGACGTCACGACGCAAAGGGGGCCATATTTCACAGGGGGCCAAATTTCGCACGACACGCCATGCTTCCTGGTGGAAAAAGGGAAGGCAGCTGAAAAACAGGACAAGAAATATAGAATTGTCATAGACTACAGAAAAATTAATAAATGTATAAAGAACGAATGTAGGATCTTCCCATCAGCAGATGAGACGTTGGAAAACGTCGGGGGACTGGGGGGAAGATTTTTCTCCAAACTGGACTGCCATTCAGGATTTTTTCAGGTGCCCTTGAGGCCCGAAGACAAGCCTAAAACTAGTTTTGTCACGCCTAGAGGAGTGTATCAGTACAGAGTTATGCCAATGGGGCTTAAAACTTCGCCCAAAGCGTTTCATTCGGTAATTGAGAGCGTGCTGAGATATGTCCCAAATGCACTGCCCTACATGGATGATGTGATTATAGCATCGCAGACATGGGAGGAACATTTGCGGCACGTGGAAGAGGTATTGCAGGCCTTCAAGGGGGCGAAACTTAAATTCAGGGCAGAAAAATGTGCGTTTGGGTATGAAATAATGCAATTTCTGGGGTTTGTGGTGACAAAAGACGGGCTACAACCAGATCCAGAGAAGGTTCGTATAATACGTTCATACCCAATACCAAAAACTGTCAGGGAGATGAGGGCCTTTAACGGCCTAGCAAATTATTACAGGACATTTATTCCTGGGTTTGCGGACAAAATGGTCCCCTTGTACCAGCTAACCAAGAAACTTGGTAGAAAAGAGCGTTTTCAGTGGAATACAGAAGCAGATAGAGCTTTTAAAGCTGTGAAGCGATCAATGTGCGAAGATGTCGTTCTGAGGTACCCTGATTATGCTAAAGGGTTTACCATATGGTGTGATGCAAGTCGGGTTGGTGTTGGCATCGTGCTGACTCAGTTACATGATAATTGCTTCCATAGGCCGGTTGCGTTTGCAGGTAGAAGTCTGTCTTCAGCAGAACAAAATTTCTCTGCGACAGAAAAGGAGCTGGTGGCCGTCCGATATGGCTTGGAAAAGTTTAAGCACTACGTTCTGGGCAGCCACTTTGATGTATACACTGATCATGCGGCATTACTGGCCTTAAATGCTAAACAGGACCTTACAGGAAGAATGGCACGGTGGATCGACTGGTTCAGCAATTTTGATTTCACAATGAGGCACATCAAAGGGAAATGCAACATCACAGCCGATATTTTATCGAGAATGCCATATTTTGGGGATGGCATAACAGCTAGAGAGGAGCTGGGGCGACAACAGAGGCAGGTGAGGTTTAAAGCAGTAAATCACATCCGATTCTATGATGAGGATGAGGTACTGGAGGCATCACCCATCAGGAAATATAGAAGACCGTCGATCTTGAAAAATGGACGTCTCAGAAATAAAAGGCGGGACGAAACGGATGACACACCTATCATTCAGGTAAGTGCACCAGAGCAAGAGCCAGAGCAGGACGCAACGCCTAATAATGATGAAGATGACTTCACTCAAGCCGATGGCACAGTAGTGATGCACTTGGGCGCGCCAGGCGAGCAGGTAATGACTATGGTCACTAGGGATAACCCACCTGTGACGAGGAAAATGGCCCAGTGGCTTGAGGAGAGGAAACGGGCCAATGAAAACTCCGAGGAAGAGGAGAGTCAGCCTGATAGTCAAGAGACGCCAACGCTGGAGAGAGAGAGAGATGCTGAAGGGAGACCACCAGATGAGACAGTCCTCATCCATAAAGGAGTCTCAAGAAGGAGAAAAACTCTGGGGGTCCCATCGCTGGTTGGTAAGTATCAGAGGGAGAGGAGAAGAAAGGGAGTAAGAGCGCGTGAAGTGCAAATCACTGATACTGCGTTCTATGAGAAGCTTATCATGGAGTATGGGACTTTGGGGACGAGAGAAGTATTCGAGAAGGAGCAGATAACTGACGAACTTTGCAGCGATATGACAAATTACATAGAGAGAGAAAAGCTTCCTAAGGATAACACAAGAGCCAGAGGCATTTTATTACAACACGACTGCTTTTTGTTATCAGGTGGTATTTTGTACAGGGTGCCACCAAGAACGAGAAAGGCCCAGATAGAAGAGAGGGCGCAGTTAGTGGTCCCACAGTCAATGGTGGAGAAATTATTACATCAAATACATGACGTCAGTCTAGGCTCACATTTGGGTGTAAAGAAGATGCTTAGCATAGCTTCACCACGGTACTACTGGCCATCTATGGCTAGGGACATAAGCGAGTATATCGGGTCTTGTCAGAAGTGTTTGGAGGTAAAACCGAATCCTAATCCTATCAAGGTGCCAATGACTGTTAAGGAGCTGTCGCAGGTACCATGGGATGCTATCGAGATTGACACTATAGGCCCACTGCCTGAATCAGGCAGAGGCTATAAATATGTGCACACGGTCTGTGATGTGGCTACAAGGTTCTGTGTGGCTTGGCCAACAAAGGACATAAAATCTGAGACCTTGATACCTGAATTCTTTGAGCACGTAGTGGCTGTCTTGGGCGTGCCATGTACTCTTTTCAGCGATAACGGTTCTTCATTCACGAGCAAATTGTTCAGAAATTTCTGTACAGTAATGGGGATTAGGCAAGTCTTTGGATCAAGTTACTATCCTCAGACACAAGGTTTAATTGAGAAATTTAATCGTAGCCTTAAGACAGCCCTAAGAGCATACGTGGATAAGGATCAAAAGAATTGGTGTCATTTTGTGGCCCCAATTGTATTTCCGATGAACGCGTCGGATTCAAGCACGACAAACTACCCAGCTTATCTACTAATGTATGGAAGATTCCCACGACTTCCCCACGAGAATGTGTTGAAAGAATACGAGGGAGAAATGAGACCCCTTTTGGAGCAGCTGGGCAAGGTCGTGGAGAAACAAGAAGTCTATGGGGACCTGGCTCGGGAGGCATTACTAACGTCACAGGCAAAAATGAAGGAATATTATGATAGGCAGGCAAATGCACACAAGTTAAAATCAGGATCTTTGGTATACATGAAGGTTAATCGCCTCCTCCAACCTGGCACTGCGTACAAGTTGCAGAAGAATTTCTGTGGCCCCTTTGTCATTTGTGCTAGACCCACAGGGTGCACAGCTAAACTGAGGAGGATGGATACTGGAGCGACATTGCCTAAGCCAGTGCATGTCTCTCATTTGAAGCCAGTCAGTGTAGCTAAAACCAGTCACTTTATGGAAAGGCTCTTGTCCCCTGACTTGGTACCAATGCATGAATACGAAGAGGAGGGCCCGTTAGATGAGAAGGGGTGGC
Organism: Sthenelais limicola; assembly: GCA_942159475.1. Taxonomy (NCBI): domain Eukaryota; kingdom Metazoa; phylum Annelida; class Polychaeta; order Phyllodocida; family Sigalionidae; genus Sthenelais; species Sthenelais limicola. The sequence continues at coordinate 50,023,296 of OW804097.1, forward strand.
AGGACATTACCTGCACGGAGGAGATAGGCCACAATTGGCCGGAAGATGAGAGAGAGGAAGAGCTATAACATAGGGATACACATTTAAATAGAAGAATAAATGAAATGAGTGTAGTACGTAATGCCTTGGCAAGGGCGCGTCGACAATATATAAGCATGAAAGGCTTGTGCGAACGTAATGTTTACATTCTTAAACAGCTGTAGTGGTTATATGGCTGTAACCACGAGGCAAGTGGTGCGTGAGTAGCGACAGTGGTTTCATATGAAACTGGCTCTGGGGAGCAAATGGGGGCGGGCCGCGTCTGGTACAGGGAGTTATCTCGTAGAAATTGGGTTTAATCGGGGATGGATAAAAAGGGGTTGGGTTGGAATTGAGAATGAGAAAAGGAGAATAAAATCTAACTCCTCCTAGCTCCTGTTCGGGCTCAGATTCGCGTTAGGCTAGTAAGAGGGCGGAAGGCTGAGAAATTAATGTCATAGGCGACTAAGGAAGCTTTGCTTATCCGGCAAAATATTAACCACACCATGCATTGGAATGATATAATGTAAGGAAAAGTGATGTTACCCCAACATTCATAGAATGTACATGTATATGTGCGCCTTGCATTAACGTTTGTTTATGATCTACCATAATAACGTATAACACAAACGTTAAATAAAGGTTTAATTAATTAATACCTTTAAGTTTTAACATCAATTCAATGTAGATTAAACGTTTATTTTACTATAACAATAACGTTCTGAAATGCGTTTTTCAACCCTGCATATAGGTGTGGAAATAACATTCATTTAACTACCAGGGGAAAAGGTTTAAAAAAATCATTTTTTTTACCGTTCATTTCACTTCTGTAATCCATTCACATTGAACACTGGGGCCTGGGGAAAGTTTCTGAGAATAGGCCTCTGTACTTGTAAAGGAATGAACTGATTAACCACTGGTTTTGCTGGAGTCTGTAAAGGTGTCACAAAGTTATCATTTAATCCTGGTGTTTCAAATGGATAATAAGGTCCCTGATTAACTACAGGAGGCTGTTCAGCGACAGCTTGGGGTGTTAACACTCTTTCACGTTGATTCTGGTTATTTTCCTCCAGAACTTCCCCTTCATTTACCACGTTTTCATTGACATTGTTCTCAACATTTAAACCAACCTGTGGCTGCTGTCCATCGTCGATAGCCTGACCTTGGTGATCTTTCGCTGGATCATTCACCGCGTCGTCGGGGTTGGGCGCTAAATGTTCCTCTAGCGCTTGGTCGCCGGCTCTCTCCTCGTCGACTGGATTGTCTTCAACTAACCGTTCCTGACCAATATTATTCCCAGCTAGTTGCTGCACATTTCTGTTCATAATATCGTCTAACCAATGATTATTCACTACTCCTTCCTGTTGAACTTGTTCTGGCTCTTCTATCTGTTCACGTGCTGGAGGAGGGGGTAGCGGAATTGCTTGTGGATTTATTTCTACTTGTCTTTCCTGCTCATCTTCCATAGCATGAGGCACTTCATAGGGATGTTCCTCGAAAACAAGTTGTTTAGGCTGTTGATTTAATATTTTACCACGATTTTCTCTCAATTGTCTTCTCGTCACAATCGCTTGAGGGATGGCCGCCAATCGTTCCACCGATTCCTTTAGTCTGTCGAACAATGCCAACTCAGGCGAATTCGGAGCATCTTCCATGCTTATTATCTGATGAAATGTTCAAATAATCTCTCCATATTCCAGGAAAGAACTCGCTTGTTCATGTGAGATTTTATAAGTCCAAGATCGAGCGGGTTGTCCGCCAGTGTTAAGGTATGAATGGAAGAATATCAAACGAACGTGTGGTCTTCATGAGAAGAACTAAGCAACTGATTTAATGAACTAGAATCTGTACACATGTTCCTACAGGATGTGGGAAAGAGTAGGGGGCGGAGCCCTTACGTAATACCTATGGCTTAGCATGAATAAGTAGACTTGCACAGTACTGGATAGCTAAGTATAATTAGCGAATTTAATAATGAGATATTATAATTAATGGGTGATAATTAGATAGATAATGAGGTTACACAATGTTACGTAATGTTACATAACAGTCTTGTCATAAGAACAAAGAACGGTAGTCAACTGGTCCATCATGACCTTCGCGTCGTCGCTCTGTCCCAGCGGGACTGCGGTTTTGACGGTTACCGGCGGCTTAATGTCGGAAAGCTCCAATCCATCCGCCTCGCCTGTCTCGACGTTGAAACCCGCACGCTCTATGAGCTTGCGAAGATCATCCTCGTTGTAACACGAGCGCAACCCTAACACAATAGCTACTAGTTTCTCAACCAAGCTTTGTGTGTCCGGATTGACAATCAATCCGTCGGCACGCATACTGTCTATGTGTGCAACTACTTGCTCTAGTTGAGGAAATGAGTCATTCGCAAAATTTTGCGCATCACCCTGACGTCTCGTTAACATCTGGGCGAGAGCCTCGCATGCTTGCTGCTCGGCTTCAGCCTTGGCCTTGGCCTTGGCTGCCTCCTCGTCGCCAGGAGTCATCGTCTGACTCTTAGCATCGGGGATCCTTTCGGGAACTTCCCTACTCGGCCCTAGGCTCACGCCACCAATGTAGTGAACCGCAGATTCGTGGGCACGAGTTTACGAAATTCCGTAAAGAATCACGAATACGAGGAGATTCGTTTGAACCTGGTTTATTTCCCATAGGTATACAGTTACAAAGGTATTGTCACTGAAGCAAGGGTGCTTAATTTGAACAACAGAAGTATCTCGGTCCGCGGCGCGGCTCGAGTCCGTAGTGTTAAGCGAAGCCTGGATCCCCTTGCGGAGGTAGTAGTATCCTCCGCCTACCGTCCGTCGGAGGGTGTCTGCAGTGTCGTCTGCACGGTGGTCGTATGTCGCCCCCTGACGGAACTGGCCGGAACTGGTGGTAGTCGTCTCCGGCGCTGGTAGAAGTGCCCCCGCTGTCGTAGCCTGGTTGGTGTTCGGCGATAGTCGACTGTATTCCGGGTGGCGGACCCACTACATATATATATAAATATACGTACTTTAGGAAGTGTTTGTGTGGCTGTTTTTCTGATTTGCCCACTAGGCGGAATATCAGAGGCGTTAACAGATGGTGTATTTGCCGGAGTTGCAGGCGGATCAGGGCTTACTGATATGTATAACCGAGGTAGGCGAGGAGGAGGAGGAGGCAGGAGCTGGGTTATACTGTCGTCAAAATCATTGACGACATTGACTATTTTACAGATGTGATTTCTGACTATTTTCTTAGGAGCCGATGGAACAGGAGGTATTACACCGTTTTCAGGGGTGTAGGTTGACTGTTAATCGCTGGCATCAGTTGTAACAGTGAACTCTTTAGAGAAGTCTGGATAAAGGAGAAAAGAATCGCTTGTCAATGCATCTTTTAGATCAACAAAAGCATCCTCACATTCTTGTGTCCACTCCCATGTAATTCCCTTCTTCGTCAGAGCATACAGAGGCCTAGCTCTGGAGGCATACTTCTCAATAAATTTTCTGTAAAAACCAGTAATACCTAGGAATCGCCTCACTTGTCTAGGGGTTTGTGGGGAAGTAATTTCTGATATAGCTTTTATTTTATCAGGATTGGGACGAATACCATATTCATTTAATAAATGACCCAAGAATGGCACTTCTTGTGCAGCAATAATACACTTGGATGCCTTAAGCTTTAGCCCCGCCTCGACTACTCTCTTGAAAAGCTCTTCCATATGAACGAGATGGTCCTCAAAAGTTGTGGAAAAAGTGATCATATCATCAATGTAGACAAGGGAAGAATTAAAGGTTAAACCCCTCAATACCAAGTCTATTATCATTTGACATGATCTGGCCGCATTTTTGAGACCCATACTCATTCGTTTATATCTGAACTTTCCAAAAGGCGTCAAAAAGGCTGTCTTATCCCTGTCGGATTCTCTGATGGGAATTTGGTGAAAAGCCATTTGGAGATCCAAAGCAGAGATAAATTTTGGTTTTACTTGACCTACAGCATCCAATGTATCATCTATTCTGGGTATTGGGAGATATTGGGGAAGTGTGGAGGCGTTGAGGGAACGATAGTCACAGACCAACCTCCATGAATTGGGGGTTGACTTGGCGACAAGAAAAGCTGGACTGCCCCACGACCCTGAGAAAGCTGGTTCTATTATTCCTAGTTCCATCTGGTTGTCGACAGCTTTCCTCAATTCCTCTCTCATGGTGGGAGAAAGCCTGAAAGGCATCTGTTGAACTGGAATTGCTCCTGGAACTAAATCAATTTCGTGTTCTACCCAATTTGTAAACCCCAATTCCCCAGACGGACCCACAAAAGCGTCTTGATACTTTTCCAGAAGTTTATCCATTCTGGCTTTCTGGACTTTTGTGAGATTCGAGCGAGAGTAATCCACCTGTGGTACAAAATGATTAGGGGACTTATCAATCTGGCTGGAATTAACAGAGGGATTAACAGAGTGATTAACATTGGATTTTACCTGATTAACCTGTGTAAGTACCTTATTCGCCACCACCATAATATTGCTTCCCATAGGGTCTACACAACCGACTATGGTTCCTTTACTGATTACCACTCTTTCCTCACCTGTGTTGATTAAACGAATAGGAATTCTCCCATCAACTATCCGTACACACGTCTTGGCGATCAACACTTGAGAAAATCTGTCTAGAGTAAATCCAGTAAACCTAGCAAAAATATTATTCGGAATATTTGCCCTGGCTACCTTACCATTAAACATAACCTCTGTTTCTCCAGGTATTATCAGGTCCTCGGTTAAACACACTTTATCTTGATATATCATTGGCTTCGGATCTTTAAAATCAAGTACAACCCCATATGATTTAAAAAAATCCCTTCCCAAGATACATGCTTGTGTTAACCCTGGTACAACATGAAAAATACACTCATAATTTGTTCCATCAATTCATCATAGTCTTAATGTCAAACAATGCATCTACCATTTTTCCCGCCCCAAAAGTACATACTACCATTGAGGGTTGAATAGCTATAATTCTACCTGAATCTTTAAATCGGTTATAATATTCAATACTCATACAGCATCTGTCGGCCCCGGTGTCGACAAGAGCTGTAGTACATGATTTCCCCACACATAAATATACACAATTATCACTAGATAGTTCGTGATAACCCGAATCAGTAAACATACCTATTTTTTATTTCATTTGTGCCGCACATATGGAGAAAATCTGTTCCCTGGTAGAAGTCTTTGGAGATATAGGTTGGCATTTGCAATTGTTCTTGTTCGTCGGCGATTGTTTTCCTACAATACCCCCAGCATTGCAGGAAAGCTTTAGTTTTCCGACTGGCAGAAAGATGGGCACTTGTATGCCTGGTCGTCGGTCATCTGTTGATTCTGCACATAGTGGACTTGGGTTTCCTGCTGTGTCGGCAGATTCCGTGCTGTTATGGCCTGACCTTGCTGCCAACTCTGGTTCGTAGATGGACCGCTAGCATTGGAATAATTATTCCAATTCTGGCCAGAGTTGTAGTTTCCCTTGTTGTTTTGCTTACCTCTGCCATTGCCCTTTTTCCTCGTATTGTTGCCACATTCTCTTGCAATATGGCCTCTTCCCCCGCAGGTATAACATACTGGTCCTTGGGGTGTAGGTGTACCAGTGGGAGGAGGAGCAAAGCTAGGAGGCACTGGAGAATTTACCATCTGATTATATAGAGGCACTTGTGGCATTGGTGGAGGCATGCTTGGAGGCAAAGAATAATTAACTGGTGGTCTAGAAGCATTTCTTACAGCCATATCCTTGATTTGATTAATAGAAATTTCCAAACTGCTCATTCGATCACTAAGAGAATTGTCCTGGACAACCTTATAATCGTTTCTCCCCCCTTTGTACATAGCCAATCTATCCTTCATCGCCTGAAACTCGGCGTCTCTTGGAGAAATCTCCACAGAATTCACTTTTTGTGCTGAAAGTGTTATCATGGCTTGGGTTAAGGTTTCCATGTTCTTTTGGCATTTAGCAATCGAATTATGTTGTTTCAACTCAGCCGAACTTTCTGCTTGGATCGCCTGAGAAACAGCCTGTGCAAACGTATCAGGACTTGCAATCATAATTAAATGCCTTATGGCAGGAGTTAATCCTGAAACAAAGGTCGGTCGTGCATTTTGTTTTCTCGTCATAACTTAGAATTCTATGGGCCCTAGCAGCTCTATGTGCATACGTTTCCACAGATTCGTCTTTCTCCATTCTTAAATACATTAAGTCTACTTTTTCATCATCAGGAATTCTTGAAAAATGCTCAACAAAAGCTTTCTTGAGATCTGTCCAATTCTACTCTTTCTGATATCCGAAATCGACATACCAGTTCAAAGCTCTATTGGTTAAATGCAAAAGGAGATTATCACTGGGAGCACTTGCTTTCCCAGGTTCCGCATTTTCACAATATCTCTCGTACATTTGCAGCCAAACAACAGGATCTTCCCCTGCTGTTCCTCCGAATTTCGTTGGAGCAGAATTGGTATGCATTCTAGCTGCATTTATATGAACAGGGGGTCTGTCTACAGTGTCTTTAACATCTCCAATGCTTTTAGATATCTTTTCTTGATCTCTCTTCATTGTACCCATATCTGTTTTAACTGCGTTAAGATTGTCCAAAAGGGTTTGAAGTTGTTCTTCAGACATTATTGTTTTCTCTTCTGTATATTCACAATAATAATAATCATAAACTCCCTGCCTCGGGTTCGATTCCACCAGTGATAAATTACTATATGTCTTAGATCGACTTTTAGAGTTCATGTAGGGGATAGCTAGCTGGATAGATCTTCGTTGCTGGCGGCTAGGGTTATATGAATATTAAATATGATTATATAAGAGTTATATAATCAGGGCGAATATTAATGTTCCAGTAATTAATGTATGACGATTGTTCAATATTATGTAATAGCCTATAGCGAGGCAACAGCAGTAGATATGAGTCAGGTAGAAACAGGTTGGAAGAAAAGCACTCACAAAGTCCAGATTCTAGTTGTTTTTGAAGATTGCTTGTATTGCTCAAAGTTATATATCCAACAATGAGGGTTAAGTCCTGTAGAGTTTCCTGGAGAATCCTAAGTATAATAAGGTATAGGCAAAAGGCCTAGTGTTGTGTAGAGATGGGTCAGAGCTACTGGTTATAACCTGAATGCCTTCTCATTCCACACACCACCCCTTATATACCTGCTAATGTTTGTTTGTATTCTCCAGACAACTCTCAGGAACATACCCTTAATACAGTATAAATCATGTAAATTCATGTCACAGTGGAGGTAACATAGTTACAGGTCTCCAAGGGTCGCCCTAGTTATAATCCTCTTAAAGCTACCTCTAGGAGACCTCAAAAACCCTAGCTATACACAAACGGGCGCCATCTTGCTTTTGACCCCTTAATAATAATCATATATAATCAAATGATAGACTCAGAAACCCAATAGATTCAATATATTATTTTAACACTATGGTCAACCAGGAAGAATTAATTGTAGATGGTCTTGACTTTTTCAGTATTGTATTATTGTACATGTATACTGAATCCTAATTGAATATACAACATAAAGGTGACCTAGGAAATTACCCATTATAAAAAAGGTCTCCCAAGCTTACACAAGCCGTAGATTGTATGACCTAGGCCTAAGGTCACCATTTATGTTTAAAATATAGGCCTATATTTATCTCAGTACTGAAAAAATGGAAATGGTTGACAAAAGGATAGCTATTTGACTATCATGATTGACCCAAAATCACAAAAGGCCTTGGATTAATTTGAATAAATGCTTCGGCTTTTGACCTTTTCAGTATTGCATGGGTTTGACCTTTTCTTATGCCCTAGAAATTTTTGGGGGGCCTCAGTCAGAGGCAGGCTAATGTTGCCATTTTAGAAATCCTCACCCTCACTATTTCATAAAACGGAACGTATGCCTTTTTTTAGCGGTTCCTGGTAAAAAAAAAAAATTCTCTGAGGTAGGAAGTAGAATCTAACATTATCTACCCATAAACTGGACGCAGGATTCACCCCCCTCTCTTAAGCTGGACGCAGGACTCACCCCCCTCTGTTAAACTGGACGCAGGATGCAGGGGGGTGGGGGTGCACACCCACGCGGTCGGGTTTGTTAAAAAATCTGGCTGGTGACTGCAGCGAGGGAGCGTCAGTAACCCAGCGACTGACTACGCCCTGTGTCAACCCGGACGGAGGCAGATCTGGAAAAGCCCTCGTCAGCCATTTTGAAGGGAAAGATTGTTCTCTTCATGTGTTTTATATACAAGAGTGTGACCGTATGAGTGCATTATTATTATTTTTTTTTTATCACTTACCTCTACAAAAAGTTGGACTTACCTCTACGTAAGAGGGACTTGTTTCGACTAAAAGGGATTTTACCAAAACAAACTGTTCCGTAGTGGGTTCAAGGAGTTACAGCAGAGACAAACTTGTCTAGGTCAGGTGACTATTGTGTTTCCAGTCATATTTATTGGATACTTACATGAAAATGGGATTTACCTGTAGTAGTACCAGTAAAGAACTATGTGTTCCGGACTCAAAGATTTCTAATCAGTCACATTTAGACCAAGAACAATTGTTTATACATCGGAGTTGCGACGATTCAGATAGGTTATATTATTTGAACAGTGTACTGTACTATAAACTGTATGTCGTTCTCTTACATGTGCTGCTACTTACTTCTATCAAGAACCAGAACCAAAGTGGTGTTGGTGTTTGTGTATTCCAACAGGTCGTATGTACTCATTTACCCTGCATTTTATGTTACTTTTTTGTATTGACTCTTGTACTTCTGCATATTCTCTTGTAAACACCTTTTACTCTTATTATGCTCTGCATTCTTATATCTTACTGCCACAAGTTGTAAGGGTTGGCAGAAGCTCTCCGAGCTCCAACCGCGGCAGGTGTTTGAGGTGTAATAAAGGATTTGGCTGGCGAGGACCATAAGAACCTGGTTGTGTTGTTATTTCTATCTAGTCTCATAGCCACTACGATACGAGGGAAATAGCCAGACACTACATATGTAATATTTTTATTCTTAGACTTCCACTACTTTCGATCACCCTAGATTCCTTTTCTGGACGAAATTACGAGATCAACGATGGCTGTAGTGGCAAAACTATGTAGCATTTTACGCACAAAAAGCTAAGACAAGACCAAATTCAGCTCTGCAGAACATTTATTACAAATAATGTCAGTTTAATTTTAGTTGGTTGAAGAACCACTCGGTGGCTAAACAATTTGTGACAAGAGAGAAAGGTGAGAGATAATAAAATGAATGAAAATATGATGACAAGGATGTGAATAACATAGGGAACACAATTCAGATGAATTAATCAATTGATTCTGAAGGTTTCTCTTTTTGAACACATTTTCTTTCCTGTTTATTTTAGGTAATAAGCAGTCCATATCAGGAAGGATGTAAATCCTTAAATTCACATCCGAAGGAATTAATCAGATCACAACATGATAGGACAACCTCCAGAGTTTTTTCTCTTACATTAGTTCAAATTTCGGGTTTTTATTTCATCCAGTATACATGTTAAAAACATCAAATACAGACAACAAAGTAAGGATTTTCAAAACATTGTAGGATACAGTAAAAATGAATGAACCCATATTTCATATCATAATTATCGAAAGGAAACTCAAATTATGTTTTCAAAAAAAGCTTGTAAGAGATCAATGTCTTCTTTGCTTGAGACCAGAATGGCAATCTAAATGTAACCATGTAAACTGAGGGATCAAATTTAATTCTTAAAAAGAGAATAAAAACCCATCATGAAAGATAGTCCACAGGGAAAATTTTTCAAAAATATGAAGTACATAAACCAACAAAAAGACAAACATCCACAGAGCAGACAAGGATGTACTTTTACTTTTAAACTCCCTCTTTGGAGGCAAGTTAACTGTAGTATCTAAAAAGAGTGGACATACATATATATACAAATCTACATTCACCATCCATTAGCACTTAGTTTCATGTTTGGGTTGGCGCACAAAACAAGTATTCATTGGGTTTCATCTCACCTTGAGTCACCGCTCCAGCAGTGACCCAACAGCTGCTACAGAAGGCATTACTCTCCCTCACAGTCACTATTATATGGAAAGGTTGTTTACAATGGAGGTATCCATGACACGATAATAAGAAGGTCAGCGAGGAATAGGCCTTAAGGTTATTACATACTCTCCCAAACTTGAGAAGTAACCAGACGTCTTTCTATTATCATTAAATATATCTGAAGGTATGGAGAAGGGTGGGAAAAGCGATACAGAAATTCTGGGTGAGGCCTAATAAATTACAACGAGCCAGTCCGAGAGTTCTGTTCCAATGGTATTAATAATTATAAGAATAATAAAGAATCCAACTGTCTTGAGTCAATATCTCATTTTCTTTTAAATAATATGACCTATATTCAACCAATTGATGTTCCACATTTAGACCACAGCCAATGGACCATGAGTCCAGAGTAGATGATTCTCCTTGCTTAGTTGATGTTGATGGGTACCATGACTTGGGGTTGATTGTGTGCTTGGGGGATGGTCTGGGGGAGCATGGGCCGGTCTTCTAGTTTGTCATACTCCAGCCGGAATTCCTTGGGCACTTTCCGACAGTTTTGAACGTCAAAAAAGTAATATGTTCCCCGCTCGAAGAGATTGGTCTTCACTTGTGGTTCCATACCGGGAACTCGTGTGATCCACACCCGCTCCTCTTTATGGTACCGCCAATCTCGGCTATATCTGCAATAACAACATCAAAGTGGTGTCATTTACTGTCATGACTGAAATTTTATTTAATCTATGGTACAGATCACAAGATGAATTGACTTTCCCCTCGTCTTCTGTCACCCATTCCTCCAAGGGCAGCCCAAAGTCAAATCAGTCAGGTTACACCACATTTGTGGAGGAAATGGTATCACTAGTGTAGTTAGTTATAATTCTTATTAGTCATAAAGCCTGGAAATATCTGAAGATTCACATAAGTTTATTTTACTCTTTCGTATCGTGGTAAAGCAGTGTAAAAATCAAGATTTCTCATAATGTGCTCATATTTTTAAAGAAAACTACACAAATGTAATCTGAATTTGCCAACTTTAGTAGAACTGACGGAACAATATTAAATACAGCTTTGGATTCCGAGGAAACCGCATTTTTAACTATTTAGAAATCTCATGAGAAGAAAACATGAACAAGAAGAAGTTAATCTTTAAAGGAATTAGGTCTAGCAGGCCCTTTTGCGTTAATCGTCTTAATCCTTCAGTATTGAAACTGAAGGGGGAAGTTAGGTGGGAAATTTGGCTTAAAAGTGTATCACTTAAACGTGGAACAGAAAAGTCAATTGGAAAGTCGAAATAGTCAATCAAAAGTAAGAATAGTCAATCAAAAAGTCAAAACAGTCAACCATAAAGTCAGAAAAGTCAATTGGAAAGTCAAAATAGTCAATCCAAAAGTCAGAGTAGTTAATCAGAAAAACAGAAAGTCAAAATAGTCAATCGAAAAGTCGAAATAGTCAATCAAAAAAGTAAGAATAGTCAATCGAAAAACCAGAAAAGTCAATCATTAAGTCAGAATTGTCAATCATAAAGTCAATTGGAAAGTCGAAATAGTCAATCAAAAAGTCAATCAGAAAGTCGAAGTAGTCAAAGTCGAAATAGTCAATCGTTAAATCAGAATAGTCAATCGTTAAGTCAAAATAGTCAATTGAAAAGTCAAAATAGTCAATCGAAAAGTAAGAACAGTCAATAAAAAAGTCAGAAAAGTCAATCAGAAAGTCGAATTTGTCAATCAAAAAGTCAAAATAGTCAATCGCTAAGTCAGAAAAGTCAATCAGAAAGTCAATATACTCAATCGAAAAGCCAGAAGTCAATCAAAACGTCAATGGCATTTTGCCGTTAGGAGCAAGACCCTAGACAAGGCAAATGGAAAAAAAATAATAAAAAAATTCCGTCCTAATGGGATTTTAATGACATTTGCGGTTTAGAGTTTCAATGGCATTTTGTGGTTAGGAGCAAGACCCTAGACAAGGCAGATGAAAAAAAAATAATAAAAATTGTTTTCGTCCTAATGGGATTTTAATGACATTTGCGGTTTGGAGTGTTTCGATGGCATTTTGAGGTTCGAAGCAAGATCCTAGACAAAAAAATAATAAAATTTTTTCGTCATAATGGGATTTTAATCACATTTGCAGTTTTAAGCGGTTCAATGGCATTTTGTGGTTAGGAGCAAGACCGATGGACAAGGCAGATGAAAACAAAAATTCCGTCCTAATGGGATTATAATGACATTTGCGGTTTGGAGCGTTTCAATGGCATTTTGCGGTTAGCAGCTTTAAAATATTTTTTCCCCAGCAAGATACTAATGTTAATAGATGGCCCATTAGGGTGTTATATCTAACTGATCAAAGCGGCCATCTGAACGCCCATTGAGAGTTGTGATTTCCTTCAAAGAAACCCATCATTACTCATCATTGGGGCCATAAATCAGTCACACCTAGCTGTCACCTTGGACTCCCATTTCTATATTTTATTCATAGTAAAATAGGCGGGCTAGATTAATCGATCAATCATTCAAAGTTATGACAAAAAATTTCCCGCCTGAATAAATGAAGCCCATTCGGTTATGAAAATATATCAATTACAAGTTGGCAGTCAAAACTATAACAGTTTTATCTGGATCTCATGATCCTATCGGGACAGATTTATGCCATCAGCTACGGTTTAACAGTTTAATTATTTAGCATTCCTTCATTTTAGAAGTATATTATCTGTTGCAGTTTGAACTAATTACTCATGAGATGCATGAATTATATTATTTCTATGAGAAGGTGATTGACTTTTCTGACTTTTTGATTGACTTTTCTGACTTTTCAATTGACTTTTGTGATTGACTTTTGTGATTGACTTTTCTGACTTACGATTGACTATTCTGACTTAACAATTGTTTTTTCTGACTTTATTGACTTAACAATTGTTTTTCTGACTTTATGGTTGACTATTTTGACTTTCCGATTGACTTTTCTGACCTTATGATTGACTTTAATGTTGACTATTTTGACTTTTAGAAATAGTCAATCGAAAAGTCTGACTATTATTGACTTTTGATTGACGATTTTGACTTTCTGACTGACTATTTTGACTTTCTGCCTGACTTTTCTGATTTTTTTAATGAATATTCTGACTTTTCGATTAACTATTTTGACTTTTTGATTGACTATTTTGACTTTCTGATTGACTATTCTGACTTACGATTGACTATTCTGACTTAACAATTGTTTTTTCTGACTTTATTGGCTTTTCTGACTTACGATTGACTATTCTGAGTCAGAATTGTCAATCAAAAAGTCAGAAAAGTCAATCATGAAGTCAGAAAAGTCAATCATAAAGTCAGAAAAGTCAATCTAAAAGTCAAAATAGTCAACCATATAGTCAATCATACAGTCAGAAAAGTCAATCGAAAAGTCAAATAGTCAATCGTAAAGTCAAAATAGTCAATCAAAAAGTCAATTGTTAAGTCAGAAAAGTCAATTGTTAAGTCAGAAAAGTCAATTGTTAAGTCAGAATGGTCGATCGAAAAGTCAGAATGGTCAATCGTAAAGTCAGAATAGTTGATTGTTAAGTCAGAATAGTTGATCGTAAAGTCAGAAAACTCAATCGAAAAGTTGAAATAGTTGTATATAGACACACAGCACAGCTGTAGATACGTCGCAACTGCCCTCCTGCTAAATAATTAAACTGTAGCTGCTGGCATAAATCTGTCCCAATAGGATGGTGATTATAATATTCTTATAAACAGTACATAAGGATTATTTTTTAAGGTTTCCCCCGCCGAAGGCGCTCATACTGGGAAACCTTATATAGGTTCCAGTTTTTGCCGCCTGTTCTTTGCACGTCCGCGTCGCCCCCTTATAAGGAAAACCCCATTCCGCCTATTCCCACCTTAATTTCCGACGCACTTGCGTACACATCGCAGTGATTTTACGCTCCCGCAAATTGATAAAAATAGCTATTTCTACTCGAAGTAAGTTGCCAAAAACAAGAAATTCAGAAAGAGCATGCTTTTCTACCCCTAAATATGTGTTTATATCAAGGTCAGTTTTTAAAATAAAGCATATATGAGCGAAACCTTTTCAGTAGGCTAAGTAAACAAAAAGATCGCCAAAGTAGGCCTACATTAGGCTATTGAGTCAGGTTTTAAGAAAATGTACAATTTGCCTGCACCATTCCTCTCAGATTTGAGAAAGAATTGAGGTTCAAAATACAGTTTTACATAACCAAGCAGATTCGTTCAATCAATACCCAATATACTCTAGTATAGCTAGTATTTTTAATTTTTCAGAGTAAATTAGCAAGATTTACTAAATGTGTAGGGCCGACGATTGTACATTTTCTGACGACCTGACCCTATTGGGTACTGCAGGGGTGGGTGGCAGGCACATCGCGGTGATTTTACGCTCCCGCAAATGATTAAAAAAAAGCTATTTTTACTCGAAATAAGTTGCCAAAAACATGAAATTCTGAAAGAGCATGCTTTTCTACCCCTATATATTTAATTTCATCAATATTTATAGGTAAATAAGGAAGCTATGAGGGAAACTGCACTGTTACCATTGAACAATAATGTTCGGCCTTTCCTCTGCTGCTTGACAAGTAGGCCTAGGCATAGACCATGTTGCTGGCCTTGATTCCCCGAAATACGTGGTCAAGATGTTAAAATTCAGAAAGGGCATGCTTTTCTACCCCATGATAATGTAGTTTTATCAACACAAATTTAAATAAGAAACATTTGAGGAAAACGTTAGGCCTATCTTTTTGTCAACACCCAATATGCCGGCCATGACGCAATATTGTACTGGTCGTTGTGACGTCTTCTAATTTACTCTACGTTAGTAACGCGCGTTGTACTTGACAACGTTTTTTTCCCGCGCGTGGGTGTTGGGGTTGGAGGTTAGGTGTATTAGCCGGGGGAAACCGTTTTCTCCTTGGTCACAACCAAAATCTCTTGTTAACAGATATTATCAAATTCTACCAAACTTATGAACAAAATTTCTCAAAGAGAAAAACATTTTTAACTCTTGATATTTCAGAGAAACAATCTCAATATACTTATGTATCGTACTGACTAGTTCCTGTACAATAATATCAAGGTTATAATATAGAAATAAATAATTTTGAAAAATGTAATGCAGCCATGATGTTCGTCACTATAGCCTAGGCCTATGTGAATCAAACCTTGCAATAATTACACAATATCACAGAATCTAAGTTCATGTAAAGACAAATCAACGAGGCTCATAAGAGTTTATATTGAGTGATACTAGCCTATATATTAGCAAATTTCTCATTTCACATGATTCCAACCATATTTGTTCAGTCATTATAATGTTCATGAATCATGTTCAGTGACAATGACACGGTAGTGAGCGATAATAGGGGATTTTTCTATTAGAGGCTTAAGAATGTGTAATAATTAACCAGCAACTGAATATAAATGCATGAACGTCTAATCTAAGCTTGTATTCAACCTCATATGCCAGGATTATTATGGAAAAGTCATTCGAATAGCTCAAAAAGCAGTTTGATTTTACTGACAGTGAAGCAGCCATTGACTCACTGTCTCTATGACGTAGACTCGTCGTAGTTGATTTGAAGCATGCACACGTTTCCGATCTGTTTCTGGTCGCTGACACAATAATATCCGTATAATCTGTGTAAATCAGTCATGTTGACTTCAAATACTATCCCAAACAATAGTTTATGAACATATTATAGTCTGACGATATTCCTTTTGGTGGAAATATCACGATTTCACCTCCGTCTCGTGGGAAGCCATGCTTTTTACTTAGCCTCATGCGCATGCGCGTGTCTACCTACGGTTAGGCGATTGTGTTGCCGGGCCTTCTCGCTGTACAGGGCCTTCTCGCCGGCACGATGGACCTTCGTGCTGGTGGACCCTATGTCCACCGAGTCATTAGAGCCCCGGCCTATGCTCGTGGATACTACGAAAGCCGTAATGATTAACCATCGACAGAATATAAATGACTGAACGTCTAATCTAATCTTGTTTCCAACCTCATATGCCAGGATTATTGTGTAAAATCATTCAAAGCGCTCAGAAAGCAGTTCGATTTTCTTGGCTCGTTACGGTAGCGGTAGGGACCGTGGCCGCCATCTTGTTTTCGTATTTGCCGAGCGCGGAGGCATTAATGCTCTGAAATGGGCTGATTATTCACCATCGACTGAATATAACAGCAGAAAGGTTTAAGTTTAGCATATAGTTCACGTTATATGCAAGAGTTATTCTGAAATAGACTTCGAATTGCTCAGAAACCCGTTTAAATTTTTGCCTGATTCGGCGTGTGAGACGGCGCATGCGCGGGCATGTGGGTCGGTGCATGCCATATATGGAGGGCCGAAAAGTAAACAAACGCATGTGCTAGGCGCCATAACAGAGCTCAGTTTCAGAGAAGAGAAGAGAGATAGCAATATGAGGTCCAGATTTAGTTAGATGCAGTTATATACTAGTTTAGCAGTTAAGCTAATCTGTCCCTCATAAAAAGGAGTTTTCACTTACAATTCTGCTGCGGCTGCCAACTGCAATACGTCGCCACCATTCATGTAGAAGAGGAAGAAGAGAAGATCCTCACCATATCTATTCAACTTGATGGGTGCCAACTTATCTCGAATACAGATATTCGTCAAGTATTCTTGAGGTACGTGATAGTCTGAAAAGAGGGAAATAAGAGCACTTAACCTCGCTTGTCACAGATAAAACACTTAAGATTTGATTCATTATGTCGCTAAACAGTATCTCTTTAGCTGTAAGTTGCATAGATCTGAAGGAAATCTCATCTATGGTTTTACTGCAACGGCATAGAGGCAATAATTCTCTAATCATCATTTGTAAAACATAATTTTCTTTATATAGCAGGAAATACCAATTTAGAACAATAGAGACAAATGAAGTAGGTGACTAAGGACTTTTTTTTAAAAAGACTTAACTCACCAATATCTTGTGGTCGACAGGGTGCTTCAGCCCAAGGTGACTGGAACGTACTGTAGAGATTTCTGGAAGCAAATTGATATTTACATCAGGAGTAGAATCAAACGATTTTCAGCCTCAGATCTACACCACCTCCCCGCTGGCTGTAGGCCAGTAGATGTATTCCATATAAGCATAAAATATTTACTACGGCAGAACACGCATATCAGTACAGTAAGGCTTTACACTATAACGATTTCAGGCGGCAAAAACCCTTCACGCCATGGTATCCCCGGCTCATATAACGCACCTACGAAAATCTGGATAAAATCAACAATTATCAAACAAAGGGCTGCACTAAATCGAATTTCACAGAGTTTGACTTACTCCTGAGAGTTTAAACTCAGTCCTAGTGTTGTCAAATCGAAGCCAGGAACGAGCGGTGACATACTTTGATCTGTTTCACTTTGGTACCGGATAAACGCCAAGAGGCCAACCATACCAAATTGGTCTGTTACCATACCGGGCGGTACATTAGCTACTGTTCCTGCAAAGAAAACAATGTATAGATGGGTATTACAAGAGAGGAATGAGGCTGACGGAGTGTTGGATTTTTTTTTACCAACACAACGTTAGCTAATAGGTTGGGTGTTTATACATTGGTAAAGAGGGATATGTTTTCAATTTAGGCCAAAAAAAGGCAGGGAGGGGAATGTTTTTCTATGTAGGTTGTTGGTGGTGGGGGTAATCGGAAACACACCTATTTTTGGTGGCTTTATTAATTTGACCAGTGAAAATAAAGTATTATTCTATTACTTGGACATGAAACTAAGTACAATTACATTAAGTTATATTTCGATTTCATTCATGATATATCCTAAGTATTATTCTATTACTTGGTCATGAAACTAAGTACAATTACATTAAGTTATATTTCGATTTCACTCATGATATATCCTTGTGGCGTTTAAATGTGGGCATATATAGAATAGTCAATCAAAAAGTCAATCAAAAAGTCAGAAATGTCATTTGTTAAGTCAGAATAGTCAGTCAGAAAGTCGAAATAGTCAATCAAAGTCAATCAGAAAGTTAGAAAAGTCAATCAGAAAGTCGAAATAGTCAATCAAAAAGTCAGAAAAGTCAAAATAGTCAATCAGAAAAGTCAATAAAAATGTCAATCGAAAGTCAGAATAGTCAATCGAAAAGTCAAAATAGTCAATCGAAAAGTCAAAATAGTCAATCAAAAAATCAAAATAGTCAATCAAAAAGTCATTTTAATCATTTTAATTCGAAATAGTCAAACAAAAAGTCAGAAATAGTGAATTGAAAAGTCAAAATAGTCAATCGTAAAGTCAGAAAAGTCAATCATAATGTCGAAATAGTCAATCAAAAAGTCAGAATAGTCAACCATTAAGTCAGAACAGTCAATCAGAAAGTCGAAATAGTCAATCGAAAAATCAGAATTGTCAATCAAAAAGTCAATGGCATTTTGCGGTTAGGAGCAAGACCCTAGAGAAGGCAGATGGGAAAAAAATGATAAAAAAAAATTGTCCTAATGGGATTTTAATGACATTTGCGGTTTGGAGCATTTCAATGGCATTTTGTGGTTGGGAGCAAGACCCTAGACCATGTAGATGGAAAAAAAATGAAAAAAAAAAAATTCCGTCCTAATGGGATTTTAATGACATTTGCGGTTTGGAGCATTTCAATGGCATTTTGCGGTTGGGAGCAAGACCCTAGACAATGTAGGTAAAAAAAAAATGAAATTTTTTTTTCCCGTCCTAATGGGATTTTAATGACATTTGAGGTTTGGAGCATTTGAATGGCATTTTGCAGTTCGTAGCAAGACCCTAGACAATGTAGATGAAAAAAAAATGAAAAAAATTTGTTTCCGTCCTAATGGGATTTTAATGACATTTGTGGTGGAGGAGGGATGGAGGAGGAGGAGAGATGGAGGAGGAGGAGGAGGAGGAGGAGGGATGGAGGAGGGATGGAGGAGGAGGAGGAGGGATGGAGGAGGAGGAGGGATGGAGGAGGAGGAGGAGGAGGAGGGAAGGGTTGGAGGAGGAGGAGGAGGTGGTGGAGGAGGGATGGAGGAGGAGGAGGAGGAGGAGGAGGAGGAGGAGGAGGAGGAGGAGGAGAAGGAGGAGGAGGGATGGAGGGTTGGAGGGTGCAAGGTCAGATGACTGCAAGGTTAGGGTGGTTGATTTCTGGGAAAAGTGGTGGCACCACATTAGAAACTTTATATAAATGTATTTTCAGTTCTAAACATCACACAGTTATGAAAGAAAGACGAAAAGATATTGTTATGATCAATAGAATACTTCTGCATCAGAATTATTTTTATACATCCTTAAATTAAAAAGTTGGTAGAACAACTCTGTGACCGCTCTGTGTGGACACCTGATTTTTATTACCATGTGGTCAGACTTTTATTACACTGACTGGGGTGCTAGCACTGGGGTAAAGCTGGTGGTGGTGGGATAATCTGATATCAGCATCTGATATCAGGTCAGCCTCTCATACCTCTCTGTCTGCTCCTTCCTCTACAGTGGGACCACATCACATGGGTTTAATGTATAAAATATTATCTTGGCTTCTAAACAAGATAGAATTATGGAATAAAGACCAAAAGTTTTCTTATGTTAAGGAGAATATATTTACACATGACTTATTTTTGTACATCCTTTAACTTAAAAAGTTGGACATCTGGACTGTGGACATCTGGAATTTATCACTCTGTGGTAACTGGTTACACTGGGGAAACACCACCTGAGCTGGCGCTCTAGGCCCGGCCCTGGGCTCGCTGGGCCTCTGATCTGATAAGGGGTAAAGGGCCGACCTCTGATCTGAAAAGGGGTAAACTTCTTAGTCAGGTGATCATCGCCCTAATGACTTTCTCTGATGTGACCCATTGTGCCGAAAACAGAAAAAGGAAAGACTTTTGAGTTATAAACTGAAATGTTGTACCACTAGGTAAACGTCCGAAACTTTTCTCTAGGTTAAGGAATAGAATAGGAACAGCAGGAAAAGGGAGAAGGGGGCGAAAAAGGGGCTCAAACAGTCGGGGGCCACGTTTATCAGTAATATATGTATTTTCCAATCGTAGTGATATGTAAAAGCTAACCCTAATAAGTAAGGAGATTACACACATTAGTACCCATTACATACAGGAAGGTTGGAAATTTAGATTTCGCTGCAGATGGCAAGAAAGATCCGGGTCATTTTGGTCTTCTGCAGAGGTGCATAAATTAGATACACCCAGGCCTAAACATACCGTAATTATGCAAATTGTTTATTACCAAGTCAAGAGACAACAACTTCATGCCAGGTTGATGACATCCATGCTATTGGAGATGCTCATGAAAAGTTAGCTTCTTGGATGATATAAAATGGTTCTAATTACTATATATACAACAGGGTTGGAATAGACAACCACTTTTCAGGACAACCACTTTTTAAAATATGGTTGTCCCGACATATATCTCACAAAATACGTGGTTGTCTGCTCATACCAAAGACAGGTAAAAGCTGGTTGCCCGGAGGACACCCATATACTCATTTTTGGTAGTCCGCCTGACATAGGTGTTGACAACCAGAATGCGGAATTTTTTTAAAACCCTGTATAACATGGAAAGTTAATGTTAGTTAAAGTTAAAGTTAGGTGTTAAAATCAGTGATTGTTATAGTAAACTTACCGTCTGGTAATGTTTGTATGCCGCGTCGTTGAGGATTGCCACCTTTCTCATTCATTTTCATACCATCTTTACTTAACGCCGCCTCATACGATGGTAAACCGGGAGAACTTGTTGGCTAAAATAAGAAAACAGCCAGAATTTGAGAGAGGGATTAATTATCTTCTATACAAAGAAATTTCATAATTCCCTGATAATTATCAGTAGATATCCTATATGGTATGTATCAGTTTCGTACAATGAGCTGATAAGAGTTTAGTTCAGAAAACCCGATAGTACTCACTGTTTTTTGCGTGCTTTCACTCGAAGATGACGTCGTTGGATCTAAAACGAAAGAAAACGGATATATAACATGACTGCAGTGAGACCGGACGTACGATAAAATATAGATTCCAATAGACTCATGGCCTCTTTATAGCTTAGAAGTGATTTTGATACAGCGCACTATTTACAACCACTGAGCTGACAAAGTCTACATAACTTGTTGCCCTGAGTAAATTATATCAAAGCGAAGGGAAGGCCACAGCCAAGGAATGTTGGAGAAACTCACTTTATAAATATCCCTTCTACAAACTAGGTACAATCGATTTGTCACTTGATTTTAATTATCGTCAGCGGTTAGAGTTAAATGCGGGGCCATCTCCGGCTGATTCGGGGACAACACACATTTCATTGTCTCTATTCTGATTTTCATTCTATTATTGAAATAAAACTTTTCAAACTTGAATAAAATGAATAGAGATAGAAAAGAGGTCTTATTTTGTGCACCAGGTAAAAGAATAAAGGCATTTGAGCACAGTAATAGTAAAAAACTACAGAAAGGAACATCTCATGGTGATAAGGGGACATACCTATATTTCATGCCATTATTATTTGTATATACCTATTGACACCGACGTCATCTATAAAATAAATGATAAGATAGATGGGTAAAATGAAAGAGAAGAGTTCTTACTTTGTGCACCAGGTAACGCGGGGAAGTCCTCTTGTTGGATCTGGAACTCGGGTGCTGGCTCTTGCGCTGGTTTGCTTACCATACCTACTGCAACAAATAGGGTAGAGGAAAGAGTGATCATCGAGCGATGCTTAACCTACCTGCCTTACTTACTTTTAGATTTTTTAGTGACAGGAGAAGCACGCTTAAAAATAGTATTTCTAAGAATATTTTCTATGAAATGAATGGTGTGAATTAAATTAGATACACCCCATGATACAGACCACATTCTCGGTATAATACGAAACAAATATGGCGTTATACGCAACAGAGATGTTACTACCTCCGATAAAACATGCTAAAGTAAAGGCTAGAAATGTAAAGACGTCTTTCCATACCCGTAAGAGAGCTACAACTGTTCAGCTTTGCTCTCTCCCTTCCCGTTAGATCAATGAGTATGAGATGGATGGGTACTGAGAATTTGATGTGAATGGATACTGATCATGGGGGTATCAGTGGGTAATGTGTAGGATCAAAGACAGACCTACCATAGTTGCGTACTGATGGTATAGGATTAACAGGTGCTGAGCGGTTCCCCAGTGTGGGGAATTCTGAGAGATCTAAACTCGGTTGGTTGTCATCTGAATGAATAAAGATGGAAATATTTGACCAGACGCTTAGGAATATCTTTCTAACCAAACGGTATATTAAAATGGAGAACAGGGTATATAGAAAAATACCTTTTCGAATAAGGTCTAGAATACAGGAAAATGTGATAGAAATCAGACATATTTTAGGGTTCCTCAAAACAAAATGATTGACGGGGAGCTCATTTCAATAGTTAAAACTTACATTTGGAGTTCCAAATCGCTTGTCCTTGGTGATTCATTTTATTATGATTTGATAATCCTAAGGTATCACCGACTGGAAAATACAACAAGAATATTACAAGTTGGCAGCCATCACTATATCAGTTTTATCTGGATTTCATTATCCTATCTGGACAGATCTACTCCATCAGCTACAGTTTATCACTCTAGCTACTTCACCAGGAGGGCAGTTGTCGGAGCAACTTATATGTATCTACCACAAGTCTGTCACCTGTCCTTTACTGGAGGAGCAGCAGTGAGCGAGGTAGCTACAGTCACAGGGCTCAGGGGTTACCACCAGTAAGAATACTGAGAGCAAATTTGGACACCTATATCGGGATCTGAGATGGCGGGGGCTCAGGGCCGGGCGCTCCGGCAAATGGCAGACTTGCCGGGACCACGGACCAGGAGCAAAGCCATAGTAAAAGTTGGATCGGCTCAAGCCAATCTAACTAAAAAAAGTCAGTCATAAAGTTAAAGTCACATTGCAAAGTCTGCCATCTTGGGGTTCATCAGAATTATTCTACTGCAAATCTAATTACAAACTTATATTTTCTCTTCTAAAAGTCCCACGTTTGGGCAATAAAGATCAAAGTGATGATTATGAGAATATGCCTAGACATGATTCAGAATGTATATTTCGCAAACAAAAATTCTTAATAGAGAAGTAGGCCACATGCTGGGGGCAGATGCTGGGCAGTGGGCGGGCTGTTCAAGCCATACATCAAACAGTGCCAACGTAACCACTGTACAGTAGTCTAGTGGTAGCGATGCCAAAATGAGGGACCAATAATAGTAGGATGAAGTAGGGAAGCTTAGTGATCTGTCCCTCATAACGTATCATTAACTGCTAAGTATGCAATAGAACTTGGCCAAAAAGCCTGTGAGAAAGTGGAGATTGATTCTATAATATGTACAATAAAATGTCTTTTTTTCTAGAAGAAATAAGTCTGAGAAATAAGTCTGAGAAATTCAATCGGGAAACAATGGTTTGGATTGGGGAAGACTATTCAGTTTTCTGTCTGAGGTTTTAATGACATTTAAACAACTTTTGGTCAGAGCACAGAACTAGCCCCCATGGAAGAACCACTGGCCTCTCCTCTCCTCGATGTTCCAATCCTCCCCTGCCCCTCTTAGTAGCTGACACTTGACTTCCGGCTACAGTGTGTATGATAGTGTATGCATACTCGGCCGTCATCACCGTCCACTTTTAGGACTTCTAGACAAAACTTAGGACTTCTAGACAAAAACTTGAATCGAGGGAAAGATTGCTGGACCCTTTTTCTAGAACATGAGAACTTATGAGCATTGTATTTAAAGAAATGGCTGTGTTTGGAGCCCCCTGAGTAATTCATCTACCTATGTGTGCAACAACCCAGTAAACCAACCAAAACAAAGGAGGACACTTAAGTTTGGATGCCTATATTTGTGATATTAAAGGCATGTACATAAGAGTTGATACCATATACAATTGGAGATAACTTATAGTTTTACTTTAAGATATTAGAACTTGTACCAGCCAGATACAAAGAGAGCTTATTCAACTCAAGATATGCCAACACATGGGTGTAACATACATGTGTGTACATGCCTGGAGTGGGTAGTGTGTGTATGTGCTTGGACGGCAGGCAGACCCGGTGTCAGTGAGGACACAGTGTTGTGAGGGGCACTGAGATTGGGTGGGTAGTGCCTGCCATGACTAGGGGTGCCCCTTGGCTGTACACACAGTTGCATCCTTGTGCTCCTGAAACATGTATCATGCACTATAAGTCTACTCGGGACATATTTAGGCATTTTGTGAGAAGTAAAACCTTAGTCAAGACCCTGACATGTATGAAATAACTAAACAGATATGTTATAATCACCCATGCTCAAAATACAATGGGCCTATGCAGCATAAAAACAAACTTTCAGTATGATTAAAGCCAAAGCGGAAGTAGCCTGTCAGCTAGTAGGGGCAGGGGTGGTGCTTCATAACATACTCACATAGGCCCAAGCATTAGCGGCCCAGAGTGAGCTTTCCATGGGGGCTAGTTCTGTGGTCAGAGAATGTAGTATCAATTACTAAAAACGAACTGATATTATCTTGGTGGGTTTAGATCGATGGTGAGTAAACAAGTCTTAATAAGCTTAGTATATAACATTATATTAGGGGTATTAGAGCGTTATTGTTGTTTTCTATCAAACCAGTCCAGTGTAGCAAAACTTACTTTGAGAGCCTCCAAATCTCGACATGCTCGTGCTGGACATGGTCGTTGATGTACTCGTATGGGAACTGCAAGGAAGAGGGAGTAATTAGTAGAACCTACGAACCTCACTACGTTTGGTGACGTAGATTCGTGATTATTTTTGTATGTCAGATTTAGCGACACAGCCTCCGGCTATAGGTTTTACGGACTCATTATTATTATCATTATTGTTGTTACTTGTAATTTTCAATTGGTTGTCGTCTATATATTGTTAAACTTTTGACTTTAGTATAAGTAAATCAGCATAATGTTGTATTGCATAACGTCCAATGCTGAATAAAAATATCTAAAACAAAACAGACAGACGCTGGTGGTAGTACTGTGCTGTCACCGCTAGGTGGCGACGCACTATAATTAACCATTTCAGTTGTAGAGGAAAATAAACATGAAATCCGCCAGCAAATTGTGTAGATTCTTAATTGGTATGTGGTAAGGCAGATAATATAGGCGTATTGGCCACAACAGCGGTGAGTCAGAAAAAGGAAACACGCTAACAGGTCGGTCCCAAGAAGTTATAACGCTTTTCAAGGCCCATTTCAGTAATTTTACAAGGCCCCTAATAACAGGACCAGCTAGAGATCCTAGCTACACATCCTAAGAGAGCCCAGCCTATATGATGGTGATTTCCATGGCCCTTGAACCCCAATGGCTATTTTCCAGGCTTTAAATCTATTTTTCCCAATTCAAGGCTCCACGGGTATAATTTTCGAATATCAACTTCACATTTCTAATGTCCAATTTACATGATAGGCAGCAGCATTCGGCCAGTAAAAGGAAAGGGTTTGACTTGTTATTTTTCTTATTGATGATATAAATTTTGTTTCTGTGATGTGTCGGAATGGATAGAATAGGATTTGTGTCTACACCGACAGGACATACCTCATCAAAGATGATGGAATAGATCGTTTGAGTTGATTGTTTAGTACAGCCTGGTTAGTTTGCATCTGATTCAGAATTCCACGTTGACCCATAGGGAACAGGGAGCTGAAAGTAAAAATTCTCAATTTCAGTCGAAAATACACATGAACATACAAAGACAAATCAATGGGATAACCCAATAACTATACGCCAGAAAACACAGAACTGATATCTGTGCTGTGTTCTCAACTAATCTCGATCAAAGAATTAAATGTCCTACATTTTGTTCCGTTCTTTACCTACATACTGGAAGTCATCTCACTAAAAAATAACGGATTTCTGGCAAACCGTTGCATAATCCATTCCGCCCAATGTCCTGTTAAAAAGCTTAATTATCCTCCGCTCGTGAGATCCGCTATTCCCGTTATCAACGATACTAAAGGGGATATTATTTTGTGACACTTGACTGGAAGTCGTACCAGACAACATCTTCCGGTCGCGCGTCTGGTCATTAGGCGGGTAGATCCTGAGTTTATGGTCCTAAGTTTTCTCTAAGCCTGCCAGGAACAAGCTGAGGCGAAGCCGAGGTTTGTTTCCGGCAGGCTTAGTGATTGATATTATATACCTTTCTTGGATGGGGTGCCTTGGTTGACCGAGAGGGAGAGTTGTTCAATGCAAGCCTGTCAACGCTACCATATCGCCAGCAGACGGTTGAGATTGTTGGCCGGATGAAGAGCCTGAGATGCAGTATTGGTTAGAAGACAAGGATGACTTCTTGGCCCCTTCCAAAGCAGTCAATCTACCCACGATTGACAACAAAATGGAATCAGTTGTGCGATTGGCTTTATCCTCCTAGATAGGACTGGAACTTTTCCTAGACTCCCCACCTAGTTTTTCTAGGTATTCCAAGTACTTTGGATCCGACTTATCGGTGCAGCCTGATAGGGGGCCCACACTGATGGCGATTGGCTTCGTGATAAGCTTTGCAATAAGGTTTGCGATGAAATGGAACATTTTCTATCACAAACATAATCCTGTCGCAGCAGTTTGGGCTACTTCCTGATAGGTTTTGCGACGGAAAAAGTCGCAGAGTTAATCGCAAAATTATTCAACATGTTTAATATTTGTTTGCGATATGCAGTCTATCGGGAGAAGTTAACATGCTTTGTGATTGATCGCAAAAGTGTGTTCTGCTTTGCGATGGGTTTTGTGATAGCCTTTTGCGATTTAGAACTCAAAATCGTCTGCTAACGTCAGGTATATCGCAAAACTCTATCTCAAACCATGTCATAACAAAAGTCTATTGCGACGCATTTTGCAACGCACATTTGCGATAATTTATTTCCATACTCATTGCAAAGGTTAATCACCAAATCCTATCACGAAGCCAATCGCCATCAGTGTGGGCCCCCTATGAAGCTTCTAAAAGAGACATTTCCGACGAGGTAAGCTTCCCCGCAATAATGTCACAATTGCCAGTATATTTGCACCTGCTTCCATGTGGATTATAGTGTACAAATCCACACTTCGAACATTTGCCGAGCTTAGGCATAAAAAAAATAAATTCATATTATCCTGGAAGCGTGTGCACGCTTGCAGGGTCCAGAACAATATGGTGAAGGTGAGCAGTCGTTGTCTAGGCGACTCCCGCCAAGGTCACTGACCAGGGGTTGTTTCCGGTTCGAGATATACTGTAAATGATTATGATTATACCTTTCGCGCAGGATTTATTTTCGCGCAAAAGGTGGGTGCGCGAAAATAAATACTGCGCAAACATTAATACGTTTACAGTATGTCCAATCCTATTCAACATATAGACAAACATCTCTACCCCTTGAAAAAGACAACACAGTAAAAATACATTGTCCAAATATTTGGAAGAGTATATACACAAACCTGTTTGGTGATGATTGGGGCTGTTGCATATTGACAGGAAAATTAGGTCCAATACTTGTAGGCGTAACATGACCAGGATTGTTGCGCTGAAAAGGCGCGTTACTCATACCTCGTTGTTGTAATGACAAATTTGCCATACCTAATGGGAACAAGAGGATTTGTATTTAGCATGTTAGCTTTAGACAGATATAGATTTTTTTTTAAATAAATTTTATTGAGACCGATTTCGTAATACACGATATTCTTGCGGAGCTCAAAATATAAAACAGAAGACGGTTGCAAAAAATTGTTCATTCAAACATAAATCACAAGGTTCAAAGCATTTTTCTGGAAAGGTAGTGACATCTTAAAAAATATGATTGTATATTTTAAATACTCTGATGGAAGAATGGCGAAAGTTTTCATCAATTAATTCTCATGTGCTATAGTTTTTTTGCTCCTATATCATTATCAAATACATTATGTGATATCCTAGTTTTTACTTACTAGATACCGGAGGTTGAGAGTACAAATTAGAACTAAAAGGTGATGATAATTGGGAAGGACTCGCCGAGGTCATCATCTGTAAAAAGAAATATTAATAAAAAAGCAGTCAACATACAGCAACAAGCAAACAAAAGAAAAAGAAAATCATAGAATCCAATATCATGCAAAAACCCACAAGAAAAGGGACATGTATGATTTCCTAGCACCTGAGTGGTACCAGGTATTACAACATATCGCTAAAATCCATTAACTTACTAATGTAATGTGGATGATGAAAACATACCTCCTTATCCGGCCGAAACATAGAAGACTGACTGAAGTACATGCTCGGTTCTGGATCTTCGTCTTCACCGAAAAATCCTCCC
This sequence comes from Sthenelais limicola, assembly GCA_942159475.1. Classification (NCBI taxonomy): domain Eukaryota; kingdom Metazoa; phylum Annelida; class Polychaeta; order Phyllodocida; family Sigalionidae; genus Sthenelais; species Sthenelais limicola. Next base: position 50,051,625 of record OW804097.1, read on the forward strand.
TATGAAATAAAAGAGAACATTTGTTTGCTAGAGATAAACATCTTGTGTGCCACGTTCCTCCATCTTTATATCTTTCTCATGGAAAGACTTAATCTGGATAAGACTCAATATCTGAGAAGAACGAAGGACAGGGTTTCATTCAATATTTGCTCAAATCCTTGAAAATTGTCAGCAATAACTCATTGTTCACTTACTGGCTTTTTCACGCCTTTCGCTTGCGCTTTCCCCCGGTTCATACTGTATCTGGAACAGGAATAAAACAAAATATACTTTAAATTAAGGATGTAATGTTGAAAATACTGCTTTCCACACTAAGGAATGTTGCAATAATTCCCACGAGCTGACGCCAGCTTAAGACGTCTCCTTAAATCCTTTAACGTTTATGACTCAGTTATACTGAGAACAGGGGGGCAAATCGCCAAGGAAAAACTCATAAATAAACAAAATACAACAATTAAAATGCGAACATTAGGGTATACAGGGGCTGGTATAAAGGTACATCTGTACATACATGGGTATCACCGCTTCAGCAAGTTCTATATATTTAGTAGTAGACCCCTTATCCACTTACAAAGAAAGTTGAATAGTGAGGAAAGGCAAATAAACAGTTTACGTAAATTTTCTCACAGAAAGTTAGTATTGGAGGAACATAAATAGGTGATGTCTAGAACAAGTGGTACAGGGGATGGAAAGAAGAAGCAATACTAAAAGTGTGGCACATCAACTTTCAGAGCTGCCAACCTGGGAGGATCCCAAATCCCCCCCCCCCCTTTTTTTTTTTCAAAAGCCGAATGTGCTTCACGCCCCCAGATATTTTTTTTTTGAAAATTAGGAGTCAAATGGTGCATTCTGGGGCAATCTTACCCCATAACTGACTTTTAGAAATGGGAGGATTTCTTGAGTCACACAGTACATAAGGTTAAATAATTTTTTTAATTTTTGGCAAGTGATGGGTACCTGAACCTGAATTTCCAGGTATATGTATAGAGCCTGCATATACATACAGGTGTGATAGTAACTGTTTATACTTTAAAAACACTCCTAAAAAGCTGTGGCAAATTATGATAATGGTTTGGAGAAAGTCGGTTGGTGGCGGATAGGACTACAAACTACGGTATTCATCTAGAACATGTTTTGGGCCCAAATTTCCCCCAAAACATAGTTTTTGTCATACAGATCATAGCATTGTATTTTGATGCTGAAATCGTAGTAACTACGGCTAAATCGTAGAAGTTGGCAGCTCTGAACTTTATACATTCTGTTTCTGTTATTAATGTGCACTATTTCCCAAGCTGTTTGGTTACCACAATACATTCCAGGGGACGCCTAATCCCTCAGAATTTGCCAAGCAACAAAATATGGTTGCCCGGGCTTTCTTTGGTTAAAATCTAGAGACAAATTAATTAAATTAAGACAAATTAATTTGAAATAAAAGGAGAGTAGTGATGTTACAATGACAGCTCTGAACTCTCAAATCAACGAAGACATAATGATAAATGAAAATATATTCAACCACCAACTTCAATGAAGTCTGATTTATAATTAATCAAATAAAAAGCGATGTTACATCAATGCTGAATCTATAGATCGTTGTAAAAGTTTTCCCACAACTTAAACTCTTTATCATTTAAAAAAAGCAAACCTTATTGTTGTGAAAGAGCCTTGTTCTATAAATGTAAAACTTGGCTTTCAGAATTATAAAATTCAATCTCTTGTGTGTTGGTTCTTGCCATGGTATAATATATGGGCTGCATTTATGTCATCAATAATCTCACAATCCAACCATTCATTTAAACCTGTCCATCGTTTTTCAACTTTTACTTGGTTAGTCACTCTGACTCAGTGAAAGTATGAAACTGGGGAAAGTGTAGCCTACAGTAAGAAACAAAATCTTTGAAGATTTCAACAAGATGCCAGGCCCATGATAATTTTCCAGGCTCTTCTACCAAAATGCCCATTTTCCAGTAGGCCATCAGCTGTACCCCAAAAGAGTGATTTTAGTTCCGGATTTTGGGCACTACTTTTTAGTAGCAGATTCCTATTGCTAATACCCTATATTATAACATCCCAAAAGTTCTCCATGCAATTCCTGCCAGATTTTGAGTAATTGGGCATTGTTTCTGACAGTGCAAAGCCTATGGAGCCAACGGTCTGGCTTCATTTTAATGGTCATTTTAATAGAACATTATTTATTTGATGAATGTTGAATCTTCGGTCATACCAATGATTTTTTTATTGATTCCAGATCTCTGGAATCTTCTGATTCTGAATCTGCCATTTTTAACTTTCTAACTTTTGAGGAATTTTAGTTCTCCATGTTTGGAAAATAAAATGTACAAAATTAAATAAATAAATAATAAAAAATATTATCTTCTATATTTAGAATAAAGTGACTTATATCAATCAATAGAGAATACTGTGCCCTAAAATTGTTTTCTTTTGACCTAAGATGTCAGTGCATTATTTTCAGAGTTATTAGCAAAATGCCTCATAAAGGTCAAGGTCAAAGGTCATTAATCGTGAGGTATTTTGCAAATAACTCTGAAAATAATGCACTGACATATTAGGTCAAATAAAAACAGTTTTAGGGAACATCATTTCCTATCAATTCATATCAGTCACTTGATTCTAAACCCATTAGATAATTTATTCATTGATTAATTATCTAATTTTTTAACTTTTTTTTTTCAAACGTCAATAATTAATATTCCTCAAAAATTACAAAGTGGAAATTGGCAGATTCGAAATCAGGAGATTCTGGAGATTTTGAATCAATCATAAAAATTTAGTAGGACTGAGAATTCAACGTTTACCAAATAAATGATGGACTATTAAAATTACCATTAAAAATGAAGCCAGACCATAAGCTCCATAGGCTTTGCAGTCTGATTGATTGCTCATTTTCTCAAAAACTGGCACGAATATCATGGAGAACTTTTGGGATATTATAATATATAGTATTAGCAATTGGAAACTGGTGTCAAAAAGTAGTGCCCAAAATCCGGAACGAAAATCATTTTCTAGCCATATTCTGAGGCTCAGCTGATGGCCTATACAGGCCTTGAATTTATTTTAAATGTTGTGCAAACACTCCATGCTATTTCGGAAATTAATGCCTTAATCTAATGTTGATAGCATCGAGATATAATGGAAATAAATCAGGTTTGGTTTGGGCCAGTTGCCCACCGGGCAACAGATGACACATTTTTAGTTGCCCAGACACACATTATGGTTGTCCAGGGCGACCGGGCACCTGATTTGGCAGACCCTGTATTCTATCACAACGAACTATGTGTCCACGTTCAATTGGACGTGAGAAAATAATGTGCAGTTCTAACAAGAGTAGTTGCCATGAGATGTGCTCTAGAAACATTTATTTTGTTTTTAGGATTCAAAAAGAAAATTCGCCGCCAGCATGCCTTCTTGAAATAACTGTAGGTTAAGGGACCGTTCATAATTAATCACTGGTGGGGGGAGGATTTAGAGGGGGGGAAAGGCAACCCAAAATAGGTATTTCTATATGAAAAGATATCTCACTACACATCCATGACTTGGTTTAATACAACTTTAATCTAATTATGTAGTGTCTAGTATTACTTTGGATATGCTCGGAACGCGAATACCAAAACACAGAATCGTTATTCACAAACTTTCTCTGTACTGGGGATGGCTACTGGGTAACCAACACATACACCAGCCAGTGAAAGGACAAAAGGATACAGAATATTCCATGAAGAAGGAAGTCAGTACCAATGTGGTAAAATTGAAAATTCCAACAGGTAAAAGGACATAATGACACCTAGTGTAGAAAAGGTTATCAAATCAAGTAAAGCGACCTGCAGCGGCTGGCTTAGTGAACTACCATGTACCTAGTTCAGTTGACCTGGAAGAGGAGCTGAATGTCTGACAAGCGGTGCCAAGACAGAGTGAGGATAACTCATTCTGTTCTGCTCCGTCACCACAATGCAGAGCATCAGATTTTGCCACCCTGCCACTCCTTGTGGTTGCAGTTACTCTTTCAAAACTGTGAGCAGCATTAGAGGCATCATGATTTGGCCTATCTTCACTTTCACTACTGTTGGAATAATGCATCGTAATAAGGAATGTACGCGGCAATGAAACACTCACTAGGTGGCGGGTGCAATGTCGCTGTCCCGTCCTAACCTAGCCTAATACACAAACAGGATTAGGCCGCCCTAACTGTGACTGCCTGCCGCATCCTGTCGAGGGGATGTGGCAGGCTACACTATCGTTGAGGGCCCCTAACATGATTGGCCATATTGCGGCCATATCATAACTGGAAAAAGCAATTATTGGTCATGAATTTTCCAAATAATTGAATGGGATTTAAATACAAAAGATCTGCAGAGTATAGCATTTTTTAATAGTGACCAATGATGTACATAGCATTGGTTTATGCATTGTGTCGCACTGGGTGACAAATATCGCACACCTGTAGCTACCTGTGAGCGCTAGACTCTCACACCATAGGTGAGAAAACTATATAATATGGGTCAGGCCAGGGAATGTAGTTGTCAGATTAGGCTTTTGAAATATAACTTCTTAATAGGGTAACAGTATTTGAACACATCAACGCTGCTATATCTGCCAGAGTACGAAAGTAGGAAAAAAATGATGCGGGCGGGTAAAACCCAAAGAGCGCGACAGTAAGTGTGAATGCTAGGTGCGTCTAGTTGTGGCTGCATTATGGTGATTTAGAAGAGTAGCAATCCCTGCTCGTGCAACAAGGCAAGCAAATGCGCCTATTATGAATCCATAATCAAATAGCATAACCCATATCCTTAGGATTCAAATGTTTGACAAACTAAACACTTCTTATAACCAAACAAATCTTACAAAACTCCCCTTAAATATATCGATAAAGATTCAATAGTCAGTAGCCTTCATATCCATCTCATCTCATCGTTATGGAACTCATAAAATATCAAGAAAACATCACCAAGTATAATGTAATCATATTAGAATCTGTACTGTAGTATTCTAGATAATTGATGTTTAGTCTAACTCGGTTAGGATTTAATGCTAATCAACCTCTTCCCTGCAACGATTGAATTGTAATAGGTTTGCATCTTCAGGACATTACAAATTTTTTCCCTCTCTCTTTCTCCCTTATTTGTTACATTTATCCGAGCTATGTATAAAGTATGCAATAGCTCTGCATTTATGGAACTCGGTCATCTGTTAGACATTAACTTAGATTAAGACAAAAGCTCTATTAATGAAAGAATGATATTTCATAATTTAAACTTCTTTAATTTAGGGTAATTTGCGGGCGGGTAAATTTCTATGTGGGCGGGTAAATCTCTTATTTCACCCGCCAAGTTGGTGGGTAAAGAAAAAAGTCAATTTCGTACTCTGTTTAGACTGTATCGTCGTTGTTAAGCTAATAAAAACAGGTAATAACAAGTCAAATTGAGTGCATTAATAACGATCAAATAATAACTGAAGTTACATTTCAAACCTTATAATCCAAAGGAGAAATGAGAGTGTAATGTAGAAAATTTTAAATAAAAAAGCCCAAGAGTTTATGATTCCATAAAGGGATGAGACATGACTGTCGGCAGACACAACTTGATACAATTTCATAAACTCCCAACAAACAGAAGACCAGCGAGTCCCTTTGTAGTTGTCTGTGCAGGGTTCACGATACATGGTCATCATGCACTCGCCCAAGGACTAGTAGAGTATAAAAACCACTAGTCCTTATAGAAATCTAGTAGTCCTTACAATATCCTCAGCATTTTTCAGCATCTTTTCTTGCAAGGTAAAGGTAGTGACAGGGGGCTGACTAATGTATCGAATAACATTTAAAATACCTCATAATTGATAGAAACCAAAGAATAGAGAATCTATTTATTCATGTTAAATATTATAGACAAACATATGTTTCCTTTATCTCTTCAAAAATTAAAAGATAAGTAAAATGAATACATGTGAATAATGCATGAAGATAATATTTATTTTAACTGAAATGAGGTCTTTTCCTCTACGAATACTGTGTGGGAAACTACCCATTTAATAGTCAGGGTGACTCTAAATCCATTTCCTCATCAGAATCGCTGGTGCCTGACTCACTTCCAAAACCCAAACTAAAAATATAATTTTGAACATAAAGAGAAGTAATTTTGTTAATTTGTTGTGTGACTTCAGATAAACCTGTGATTACAAAATCAAATCAGTCAGCCTCATTTGTACCAAGATCGAATGAGGGGAACTCAAATGCAATATTTTGGTAAGCCTGGTAGAGTAGGTAAAAAGGGTCTAAATTGTCCCAAAATTTCTACTCGCCCACAGGATGAGTGGCCAGGTAGGAGCTACTAGTCCTTACCAAATTCTGGTCGCCTGGGGCGAGCGGGCGACCGTGTTTCGTGAACCCTGCTGTGCAAACTTATTATATCTCTATATTAGGTCTGGTGACTTGGACATATTCCAATCACAGCATACATCTTCTAGGCCTACTGGGATTCTGGGAAAGAAAAAGTTTAAAAGAAAGGTGATTGATACAACATATGCATGTAAAACTAGTTCAATAAGTCACTGGTACTGGCATTAGGGGTCTGGAAACCACCGAAATGCTTCAAGACCATTGTTAACATATAGAGCTATATAGTGCCTACCACGCTTACCACTGGACGGGAAGCCGAGATTCGACCTGCCACCTATTGTCATAAATACACAACACCCAATGCACACGCTCTATTGATTCCACCTCATATTCAGGCTCAGAATCACTGTCACTAGACACATGTTGGCTCACATTATGTTTCTCATACACAACACCTTCCAATGTGTTATCATGGATCCCAATTGTACCTGACTATTGTCTTGACTTTGTCTTTCTTAGTTTTATATGTAAATACTTATCTAACTCAGATACTCTTAAATTATCCAGTTTTCCTGATAAAGCCATTTGGGCCCAGTTGTACTCTTCATATGTTTTTCCCTCCCTTCTTTGTTTTTCATTGACTTGTCGATTTGCCCTTATCTTTTCACCCAATTCAATATAATGGAGATGACGCAAATAATCATTGATAAGGCCAATGTCAACTGCAAATTTATTAGATAACCTGGCAATTTTTGCCTCACTCTCCAATTTACAGAGAAATGTTTCTTTATGTTGGCATGGGGCTTGAAGTCGTCAATCTCTCTTGGTTGTCCATTGTGTAATGTTGAAAGCATCAGGATAGCCCTCAGCAACAAAAGCCAGCTGTTCAAACACTGTTCAGAACATCTTGGACAGAGTTTGTTCAACTTCTTCTCATATTCGCATACAATTCATATACCATGTTTAGACCATAGACATACACAGTCCCTGGCCATAGAGGCCAGGTCCTTGACTTGGCACTCCTGCTCAAGCAGGGGATATTCCAAGAGGTGCTTCATTGTCTGGGGTTCCATACCACATGCACAGGTGACATCCTCTTCGTCTTCCTGGTATCCCCATTCCTTCAGAGTCACTTTGGAACAGCCAACTCCTGTTCTTAGTCTGTTGAGGCATTTCCATTCAACCCACTTTTGGTTGGCACCAGGTGGCAGGTCTTCTGTAGTACTCATGGTCATGGATGTTGATACTGGGAGGTTAGCAACCCTCCTTTCCCATAGTTCTACTCTGGTGCTGGTGGCGTCATTTGGCTCAACATTGTTGAGAAAGCTCTTTCTTGGTTTGAGTCTTTTTTTCAACTGGTGCAACAAACATGGAGATGAAAAAAGAAAGACTTCTCTATAATTATCCAATGTTCGAGAAGAGCGAAAAAGAAGATGGGAATTTATCCGAAGTTGCAAGCTTGTCAGAGGGTCATAGAAGTCATACTCCAAGTCCAAGACAGGGGCCTCAGGAGGCAGAGAATCCAAATTCTATTTTTCCACTCCACCAAGACCAAAAATAGAAGATCTTGCCCTCATCAACAAGGCTGTGGAACATCTTCATGGCCAAATGGATCTAGTTAAGGACCTGCATCAAAAAGTCCAAAAGCAGCATGATAGCCTGTATCAAGATCACACATTACGTAAATGGGCAGTAGACAGCGCCTTAGACAGTGTGAAGATTTGATTAAAGACATTGAAACCCTTATAGAGAGATTGAGATCAATAATGTCTGCTATAGAAACAAGTGACAATCTTCTGACGAAAGATAATGTTAGCTCGTCAAATATAATTATGAGTATAGCCATTTAAAATTACATGTCGGGAACAAGTGACAATTATAATAATTTGGAATATTTTTTACAGAAAATCTCTGGTCAGAAACAAGTTAAAAATGAAAAATGTCAGTTCTGTATATTCTCAAGATATTATTACAACACTTGGACACTTGGAATAATTTAATGATAATGCTTGAACTAGTTCCTGAATAATAATATTTCCTTGCTGACCAAACAGCTTTTCAAAACTTATTTTCCCTCTTTGAGCTATATAAATGTGGCAACATTAAAATAAATACTATAATATTCACATAAACAGCACATAAGATACAATATCGTATGGAAGCCATTTTAAATATCCCCCCCCCCCCCCCAACACACACACAATTTTGATGACCTACTTCTATTTATATTATTTCTACCAGAACAGCTGATCAGGATATATTTTTAACACAAGTGACAATCTTCTGACGTGTCAGAAAGATGATTCTGGGGTGTAGTCGCAATTATAAGCAATTATAACTAATTTTTGAATTGCGATTAGCCGTGTAATGATTAACCAACGACTGAATATAAATGCTTGATCGTTTAATCTAACCTTGTTTTCAACCTCATATGCCAGGATTGTGTAAAATCATTCAAAGCGCTCAGAAAGCCTGTTGATGTTAGTTCGACAGAATGTGTAATGATTAACCATCGGCTGAAAATAAATATATGAACGTCTAAGCTAAGCTTGTCGAATTAAATCTAACCAACCTTTTTATTAGTTAGGCTTGTTATACGATTTCACCGATCGCACATGCTGCCGCCATGTTTCCGATTTGTTTCTGGTCGCTGACACAATAATATCCATATAATCTGTGTAAATCAGTCATGTCGACTTCAAATACTATCTCAAACAATAGTTTATGAACATATTAATGTGTGGCGATATTCCTTTGGTGGAAATATCACGATTCCATCACCACCCTCCTCTTCAGAACCATGCTTGACAGTCGCCATGTTTGTCTGCTCTGGCCCATGCGCATGACTACCCTCGGTTGGCACCTTGCGAACCTTACGATAACGCGCCGGCTGGCCACAATCAACTGGGCGGGGCTTAGCGGAGAAACAGCCAATCAGAGGTGCGTAGTCACGTTCAGCCAGCTGGCGCGTTTTTGTAAGGTTCCGCTGCTTGCGATTAGCCATGTGAGACTACCGAAGCCGTAATGATTAACCAACGACTGAATATAAATGCTTGAACGTTTAATCTAAACCTTGTTTTCAATCTCATATGCCAGGATTATTGTGTATAATCATTCAAAGCGCTCAGAAATCAGTTTAATTTCCTCGGCTGGTAGGTAACGTATAGGCCTAGTCTAGCGTGGCCATGTTTTCGCTTAGCCTGGGCGGACGTGGAGACGTTCTCGAGGCAAACACAACTGACAAAGGCTTGGAAATCGAACGAAACGAAGCATATCGAATGAAATATGACCAACGTCTTTATTTGTTATTTGTTTTAGAATCTGATTTCAACTACGATTCAGAGATTATCGAAATGGGTAGGACCAAGCACGCCGACAGATTCAATACTTTACTCAATAAATATAACTTACATCAAAGTATCAAAGTCCCATCCAGGATAAGTAAAAAGTCTAAATCAAGCATAGACCACATATACACAAATATAAAAAACATAATGAATAGCGGCGCGATAAATTATAACCTAAGCGACCACTTACCGGTATTTATTCAAATTAAAAAAGATAGAAATAAGCATGTTCAAGTAACATTCGAAGCCAGAAACACTAAGAATCTGGACATTACCATTTTAAAGGAAATATTAAAGGACCTTGATTGGACCGATTACTATATGAGTAGGGATGTCGATGAAGCTTGGGCCATACTATACAACAATATCGAACATTATTTGAATAAGATGTGTCCCATTAAAATTTTTTAGAAGGTGAACAGAAGTCCGGAGTGGTATAATGATCATATTATCACCATGTCCAAATGCAGGGACAAAGCCTTTAGAAAAGCAAAAACCTCTGGAAAAGATAGGGACTGGGTTGAGGCACGGAGATTAAGGTGCAGGGTTAACGAAGAAATTAAATTGGCAAAGGATAAATTTTTAAAGGATCAGATAGAAATAAATAAAGATGACCCTCACAAATTTTGGGAGTCTATAAAACCAATTATTTCAAAGGAGAAAAGCAAGAATGTTAATAGCGAGATTAGTATAAAAAATTCAAAGGGTGACACTATTGCGGGCGAAATGGCCGCGGAGGAGTTTAATGACTTCTTTGTGAACATTGGTCCTAAATTAGCTAAAGACATCAGGGTACCCCCTCATACTGAAAAAATCAGTGGGGCTGATGAAACTGAGAAAATTTTTAACTTTGTAAACATTACCGAAGGGGCAGTAGAAGCAGCCATATCCAAAATCGGTAACCACAAGGCCTCTGGTCTCAATCTGATGCCCACAAAAGTGTTGAAACCATGTTTGTTAGCATTAAGTAGACAGCTGTCATATTTATTTAACTTGTCAATACAAATGGAGAAAGTGCCGTTGGCTTTTAAAACAGCAGTTGTGACTCCACTTTTTAAGGATGGTAAAAAGAATGATACAGGAAATTACCGACCGATCTCCTGCGTAAATCTCCCAGCTAAAGTGCTGGAGAGCTGTATTCAGCGGCAGGTAGCTTCCTACTTAGAAAGAGAGAAACTTTTGTGTGACTCGCAGTTTGGCTTTAGAGGAGGGAAATCCATCAATGATGCCCTGGATCATCTATTCACTTATACTTACGATAATATTAATAATAAAAAATTGACAGATATGGTATTTTTAGACTTCAAAAAAGCTTTTGATACTGTAAATCACGATATTCTACTTGACAAATTGAAAACTTTTGGCATAAAAGGAAATTCCCATAACTGGTTTCAGGACTATCTAAATAATAGAACCCAAAGGGTGGTTATTGATGGGCATCTCTCCTCTCTACAAACCGTAGTATGCGGAGTTCCCCAGGGGACATCTCTGGGTCCTCTAATGTTTATACTTTATATTAATGATTTGCATAAGGTAATTAAAAACAGCCAGGTACAACATTTTGCCGATGATACGGTTATTTATAGTTCTAGAGATAAAAAATCTGGTACCACGGTTGGATTGCAAGAAGATATTAATAGAGTAGCGAGTTGGTGTGCCGAAAACAAGATTTCGTTAAATATAAAGAAATGCAAGTCTATGACGGTCAGTCTGACGCCTGGTAAAAATAATCCGGTACAAAATTTCAATATTGGTCAACAAGAATTAGAACAGGTTAAATATTATAAATTCCTGGGAATCGAGATAGATGAGAGTCTGAAATTCAAAACTTTCCTTGAAAAGAAAATCAATGTTATAAGAAATAAGATAAAGTCACTATCCAAACTTTACAACATATGTGATAAAAAAACATTATTATTAATATTTAAGGTCACCATACTGCCTCATATTGACTATGGCGACGTCTTTTATCAAGCAGCACCCCAGAGATATTTGGATAGACTGCAATCATTGCAGAACTCTGCCATAAAGATTGCATTAAAGTTACCAAAGTATACCAGCTCCAAAGAAATCCATAGGGAAGTTAATATGGCGTCCCTTTCTACTAGAAGGGACAGTCACATCCTAGAAATTGCTTTTAGGAAATCACTAGTGGAATCGAACCTAGATAATAGGAAAATAGCCTTGAGAGGGCTACAAAATGGGAAAAAACTACGAGTTATTCACCCCAATAATGAAAGTTTCAAAAAATCATATATTTATAAGGCGTCCACAATGTGGAACAACTTACCCCAAAAGCATAGAGAAATACCAAATAGAGGCGAATTCAGACTTTATCTCAAAAACTCTTACCCCCAGGAGTTTGATGAATACTTGAAAGAGGATGGTACTATATTAAAATAATCCTACCCTCTGATTGTAAAACAACTTGTAACTTGTAATTTGTAATATGTATGTTGGAATTGTTGGAAGTGCTGAGGGAAAGGGGGAGGGGGGAAATAAGCATGTAAGCCTTATGTTCAAGACCGAGATATCGGTTTAAACGGTCTCTAACCGTCGGGGAGGGTAAGGGTTAACGAAACTTGTCGCATTATTGTGTATTCACGACATTGTCAAATTATTACTTATGTTGATGTGAGCTACAAATTCCGACCAGTAAAGGAAGGAACATATAATATTATTACTTTGTTATGTGATTTGCTAATTCCGACCAGTAAAGGAAGGAATGTTCTTCTTGATGTGAGCTGCAAATTCCGACCAGTAAAGGAAGGAACATCTAATATTATTACTTTGTTATGTGAGTTCTAATTCTGACCAGTATAGGAAGGAACGTTCTTCTAAACATTTTCCGTCCAGTGCAGGGAAGGTTTGCTTATTTAATAAATGGTGTCTGCGAGAATATACCGAAACATTTAAAATGAAAGCAGTTAATAACAACTAACTGTTCAGCCTCTCTGTGTGGCTATCTAGTACAAGGAGCTTCAAAAGATTCACATTTTCCTTCTACACCAGGAATGAACGAAACAAGGCTACAGATATATCATCTTATCGGAGAATACGATTGAAATAACGAACACTAGGAGTGCTACTCCATGTCATAAACGGACCTCTCTAAAAGACAGTCAAAATCAAAAATTAAATTACCGACTAATGATGTTTTACTTCATGATCAACGATTATCGATGTTAGTTTAAGTTCTCTTTATCACTACATTAACCTTTGTTTTAATGGGCCACCAGGAAGACCACTACTGTGAGGTTCAGCGCCCTATTCCTGATTTATGTATCAAATACGAAGTCGTGAATAAAAATTCTATATATATATATATATATATATTTGTATAATCAAACCAGTATATTTTTCACATCTTTCACGATTCCACACGCTTCGAGCGGGCCCTGGCCGGCCAAGACAAGTGGAATTGGTTTGCGCATGCGCGTCAAAATCTGGGACACTACCGAAGCCTGATCTTATCTTGATTTTATCAGATATAAGTCTAACGTAATGGCCACTTCTGTTAATCCCATTGAAATGCCGAACTGATATCAGATGTTAGATCTTGATCAAGATCGTTCAGAGCTGGCTTTGATATCTTTCATCTGTCTCTCCGGTGTCTTTATTAGCCAAGAAGACAGATGTCCACGGCATATATCAGCGGGAGGACATGCCATATGTGGCTCGACTCAGTGGTCAGTCACCGGCTCAGAAGTCAGTCAGTAAACAAACGCACGTGAGAAGTTGTAGTGTTAAATGCCTTCATGATTACAACTCTCGGTGAGGATTTTATCACATTGTAAGTCTAACGAAATGCAAGACTAATATCCTCCCCTCGAAATTATCAATCAATCAATCACACTTATTTGGTGTCAAAAGGGGGTAGAGAGGAAGGGGAGCGAGTGAGGGAGTGAGATTGGTTGCTTTACGCCCTTATCAACACATTGAACTGAAGGTTGAGAGGAAGGGGGGGGGGGGGGGGGGGGGGGAGGCATCTATTTTTGCACCAATTGTGAAAGGGGGGGAAGATATCTATTTTTGCACAAGAATTTTGGCCATTTCCTCGTACCCCACCCCCCCACCCTCACCCAGTGATTAATTATGAACAGTCCCTAAGCATTTTTACAAGAGCAGGCAAATTGATATATATTTTTAAAGTCAATAAATGAAAATGCAAAATAATTCCCAGGAGCAGATTAAACATGTTCCGTGTGAAAACATAAAGCCATGATACACTAGGTTCACGTTACCTACCAGTACCATATTTATAATGAACATAGCAAATGAGCTTCTCGACAATGTAAGGACCTCAATGAACTTCCGTTTGAGCGACCATGAGTTAGTGTTATTGTCATTAAGGCTTGAGGATCTATGTCTCTAGCCGAAAATGAATCGCTTAAAACTGGCAAAAATGTTGTCACCATGTGCATCACAGATTTATGAGGTATCACATATGAAGATACTTACCAGCAACCCTATGAGATTATTGGCAATAGCATTTTTAATTAAAAATAAACTAACAACGGAGAGAGTTCTGTAAAGTGTTCATACTCACTGTCCCATACCAGCCATGTTGTTAAATGACATCGGGATTTAGGAAGAACCCACTGCAAAATTATGACAATTTTGCGTCAGTAGGCTTTTCAGTTTATGTCTTTGTGAATTGTGTATATTGGGGAATCACGCCCGAGAATGTACCAGTAGTTTCGATTCACAGTATAAGAATCTCAATTCTCATTGTGTCATATTATTTTGACAAGTCAAAAAGAGCCACTAAGTCTAAATGGATATCGAGTATCGTGGTAGAAAAAATGTACTGCAACCGTGTGATGGTGCTAAATGTTGATACAATCTTGTCAAAATCGAGAACAACTTACAAGAAAAGACTAGGGCCTACAGATACAAAAACAGAATGCCGGTTCCCCTTCTGACACTGACAGTTCTGTCCAGCGAGTGCCGAGTCTCAATTTGACTCCCGATTTCATCTGGCGACACTGAGTAACAGACGGAAGAGCAAAACAACCCCCTCAGAATCTTTACAATGTTGAAATTATAGGTTTGAATAGGGAACCCGCGACTAATACTAACTTTTGGGCGGATAATTGATGACTAGAATACACAATTTAGTATTTTTTTGTTTAAATTGCAGAGCAGCGTACACACCAAATAGCGTCCTTGACATTGGCACAATAGCAGCCTAGAAAAGTAGGGTCAGTTAAAATTTAAAAGGTTTAGCCAGATTATGATAAATCATACACACCTTAGGTCAAACTAGACTTGATGAAATAAAGTTCTCCTTCTTTGTGGCTTCCTTCAACACCCTAATACTCCACAGGGAAGAAATACTACTGCCCCTTTACTCTCTAATATTCAAACCACCCTAGAAGATGCCATCTTGAAAAGCAATATGGCGGTGCATGCAACTTTAACCTGTGACCTCCACCGGAAGTACCTGCTACAGTAAATGAAATGCTTTTATTTGAGACAAATAAGATATGACAAGTATAATATATATAATCGCACAATGATAGCTAAAATCAGAAAATCTGACACCTACGAGCCGATAAATAAAGTCGAAAACGGACAAAACTATTCGATAGTGCTGCCCCAGCGCGTTTCAACCAGGAACTAGAAAACATTCATTCCGCGGGTTGTCTATCATCGCCCAACCTACTTCGAATGGTGTGAATGTGATACGTAGTCTTGAACACTTTCGGATCTCGAAAGATTCTTCGGACCAGATTCTTCTTAAACAACCACCGTTTACACAGTTGAAGACAAATGGCACCAAGTACCACTTGCAGTCTGTGTTGTCAGGGCTTCGGGGCAAATAGTAAGTGGTTCATACTGAGGCCTACATTCCTCGGAGCACATGTCATGATGGGTAACGTTAATTCGTTATCCGAAGCCGAAGGAGGCTCCGCATTCTAATGATTCTTGCCATCATCTATGCCAATGATACCTTTGTGGGTAGTATGTGACAGTACCAACAGCCCAGTATGTTTGGATACAGTTGTTACTAACTAGATTCCAGTAAATTATTAAATATTAACAGTCAAACTAGTGGCTATATTCGCATCTCGGTGATGCTGATTGGTGTCTGGATAGTTACGTTTCCCAACCCTTGTATAGCCTGTCGTCAGACTAGTCAGGTTCACTATGTATTTTCGTTGGCAATTTTTGGAGATTAGTAAAACTATACATTTTTGGAAACGTCAGAACGTCAGCAATCCAAAAATGCATTATGTTATTTGCGCCGAAGCGTATTTTGGGAATTTTTGTTAAAAAAAATGAAAAATATGATTTTTAATTAATACAAAATCTAAATCATTATTCCGCCATTAAGAGATTAAGAGATCCCGTCGCCGAGGCGAAAACACAGCAGGGCTCGAAAAAAACCTATGTTTACTTGCCCGGGGCAAGTAAAAAATGGCTCTGGGCAAGTAAAATTTGATGTTAGGGGGGCCTACTTGCCCGAGTGGGCAAGTGGAAATCTCTATGGCCCCGATTTCAAACCCCTGTTGTGATGTCTACTTACAATGAAAAGAGATACATACAGATCTGTGTGATTTCGTTTATAATTCTGCTAATGAATTTGGGCAAGTGAAAAATGATGTGGGCAAGTAAATTTTGGCTGCCACTTGCCCAATGGGCAAGTGGAGTTGGTCTCTATCGGAGACGACCAAAGGTTACTCCGTAGCTCAGGACCAAATGGATTGATCAAGAAATCCCACAGCATATCTGGGCACATTTCGTGCTCTCTCAACCCACAAAAGAGTCGTACCAGATTCCTACGAGTCACAAAACAATTTAACATCCATATCTCGCCAAGGTACTCCTCAAGCGTAGGTTTCGTGACTTGTGGAGACAACTTGCCAGTTGCATTCAAACTCATGAAAGCTTGAGTAAGGGACAGCAAGGCTCGTTCCGCCGATTTGCGGTCATGATCCTGTTTGCAAGGATTTTATCTCCCTCCGTGGCCCGACGAAGGTTATCCCTTCATGTTAAAATCCTTCTTGGCCCCAAGGTTCATGGCACCAATGAATGAACTGCAGAATTGTGGGCTCGAGTCGAGTTTCGTGAAAGGAATTAATAAACGAGGGCCAATTTGTTTGACCAGGTTTATTGACCCCAAAACAGTTACAATCGTAAAGTGCAAGAGCTTAATTTAAACAACAGAAGTATCTCGTTCCACAGTGCGGCCCAAGTCTGTTGTGTTAAGCGACTGGGGGATCCCATGAAGATGGAGGTGTAGACTTTTCCTACCGCCTGTGAAAGGGCCTCTTCAGTGGCGACTTTGCGATGGTCGTGAGTGGATAGTATGGCAGGGTCACCATGCTGTTAATGGGCGGACCCACTACAAATGTAAGTAATGGCTACATATAACGCGTCTACAAAAAAAAATGAAAATTAAATTCCCGGCCTACCAACCCAAATTTTAACCATGAGTTGACCGGGGAAAAAGATAACTTTTTTTTAAGCCTTAGTGGTTACTGCCAATGTCAGGAAATAGAAGATCCCAAATCAGCTGATTCGCCTTCTTCCTCCCAAACTATGAAATCAACATCTGGTTGTTCGGCAGAGGTCGGACAGACTCAGGAACTTCCACCAAATGCCAGACGACTAGAACCAAGATATATGCTTCAATTGACGGATCGCCGCGGCGCTACATAGGTCACGCCCCCTAACAACGGTATCCAAGGATCAAAAGGCCTGACATCAGGAGCGCTAAACGTGCTCCTCGAAAGCGGCACTGTCACGATGTCTCGATGTCTTAGAACAAGTAACACCCATATAATAACAGAGCAGGTATTTATTCTGAAGGAAAGCAACACAGAACTCAATCATTCTTTCTTGAACATCCACTTAAGTGTTTTGAATCATGATAACGTTAATCGCTATCTGAGTGACAACGGCATTACTCTTTTTCTTTTCCGCTGACAGTCCTGAACAAAATTTTGGCTGTTCATAATTTCGTTTTCTGTGCTAGTAATACTTGGCTTACTGCCATATATTATCTGGATGCTTCCACCTCCACTATTTGTGATATTAAAGACTACATTCTGCTGCTCACTGACACTAGGATTTTCCTGAATAGCAACTTGATTGTCAGAACTAGGCCTAGATATATTTTCGATGGCTGTCATTTTTCTTTCTCCTATTTCCTTCTGGCCAGGAATGTTGCTTGCTACTGTATCGTTACCTGCTAAAATATCAGCAATAGATTCTTGTTGTCTTAGATTCAATGAGCTATAATTATTAAAGGATGCAACGTTTTTATGTCCCGAAATTTTTTGCATAACAGCAGTGGGGGGAACACCTGCTTCTAGGAGGCGAGAACGGCATGTTTTTCGGATTGAGTGATTCGTCAATTTTCTTTCACCCGCTAGTCCAGCTTTTGTAGTAATTCTTCTCATTATTTTCCCGAGATTGTTGATTCCCATAGGTTGGCACTTGTACCACGGCCTTTCCCCTTCACCAGCAGCATAATTTATCTGTAAAATAATATTAAATTCCTTAGCAAACTTTCTCCTTTTATCCACAAACACTGGCCGCGCAGAAATCTAAAATCATACTCACTGCAAGGAATAATGGAGCTTCTCCTTTACACATCAAGGGGGGTCTTTTAGATATGAACAGCTCTAGAAGTCGTATTGGACACCTGGCAGGGTTCTCAGTATCAGCAAAAATTTTAGGGTTAAACGGTCTGCTTCCACTGTTCCCATCCCTTGTTTTCGTTGACTTTTCTGTCCATTCGTAATACACTCGGCCGTCGTTTGTTTCTTTTTTTTCGAGATCGCAGAGCTGTCGGGATTCTTGGCAGCCTCGAAAGCCAAGATTTTTTGCAAGAAGGTACCAAACTGAATTTTGTAAAGTTTCTGCATCATAATCACCGAGAGCATTTTCCTTCCACATCTGCTCCTCATCATCTACTGTTAAAGCTTCTGATTTATTTTTCTTGTTGCCGAGTCCTTTTCCCTTCAATGTCTTTCTTTTTGCAGCCAAAATGTTGCGTGTTGTTTCAAACTGATGATCATTGATTATGTTCTTGTCGTAACCAATATCCTCCAGATATCTTCCTAACCCTCTGAAATAGCTACTTAAACTGTCAGGCTCATATTCCTCGCCATCCTTCTTCCTCAAACTAAGAATCCACTGTCCAATTAAAGTGGACATTTCTTGCGGTGAAAAGTCATTCTTTAAATCCACTGATTTGAAGCCTTGCTGCGTCACAAAATTGATGAACATTGCACCGCACTGGTTGATCTTTCTCTTAGTGTTGATGTTGCGAGATTCAGCAACATACTTTTTTAGATCTTTAACAGTATTTACAAAGAACTGGCCTGGATTTTCTTGATCTTCATCGAAATTATATTCAATTTCGAAATTTCCTATGCCTTCTTCCATGTCAACTTTTTTCTTTTTTGAAAATGTTACTTCAAATCTATCGTTGCCCTCACCAGTGTGTCTGTTGCCCTCACAGGTGAGAGGATGACATGTGCAGACGCCAAAATATTATTGTCATGTGACTCTATCTGCCAATCAAATTACACAGAACAAGTCCCTTCGGTATTGGGCATATCACACATGTGTTGATACGTCTACACATATCAAATAGGCAGATCTCACTCATTTCTATATGATAACACCCAAACTTGTGATATAATTACATACTCGTAGTATAGGGTAGATATACTGGCCAACCAATGATGTGATAGGATTTAGTGGGACTGTTGCATAAAGTTGGGGAGGACAAATTTGTATTGATATGAATATTGGACCCCTACTTCGTTTATGGCTTTCCCTACCCTTGAATGGCTGGATGTGTGTGTTTCATAAAGTCTGTAAGGAAAACTTTCTCCTTTCTATCTCTACCCATCTCTTGTCTTCCTCTATCTCCTCCTTCTGCTATTCCTCTCCCCCCTCTCTCTCTCTCTCTCTCCCCCTCTCTTTCTCCCTCTCCCCCTCTCTTTCTCCCTCTCTCTTTCTCCCTCTCTCTCTCTACCTCTCCCTCTCTCCCTCTCCCTCTCTCCCACCTCTCTCTTTCTCCTCCTATAGTATATGTAAGTAAAAGCCTACTTTGCCAAGTGTCCTCTTCCTCCTCCTCTCTCTCTCTCTCTCTCTCTCTCTCTCTCTCTCTCTCTCTCTCTCACTTTCCTTCTCACTTTCCTCCTCCCTCCTCCCTCTCCCCCTCCGTTCAGTCCGCTGACTCATTTTCCTGTGACACATCACATGATTCTCTCTCTCCTCCTCCTCCTCCTCCTCCTCCTCCTCCTCCTCCTCCTCCTCCTCCTCCTCCTCCTCCTCCTCCTCCTCCTCCTCCTCCTCCTCCTCCTCCTCTGCATGATTGGACGCCTACTGCGTTGCTATAGCCAAATGTCTTTCCTGACCCTGGAAAAGGATTTTTTTAAATGGCTTTCCCGGCCCTGGAAAATAGTTATTTTTGCCTCTCTCTCCGTTTCTCATTCATAAACTTATTCTAAGACTTATGCTATTATTAAATTATTCTCATACTTATAATTATAATTATAATTATATAATCGAAGAGTGCCGTGGCACTCATTTTTCTGTTGTTTTCCCTATTTTGCTTTCAATAGAGGGCAGTTTAGGCTGCCACTGAAGTCGCCTCCTACTGTTTTATCATCCACTCATTCATAGAGAAGTAACATATAAAAACATAAATATAAATTTCTACCCTTTAATCCCGATTTTGTTATAGCTAGTTATATAAATTTGGTACCGTGCCGTATACATACAATTTTATCTTGACAGCTGTATCCCGCGGTCGACCTGCCTCAAATATTCGTGGACGCATTCCATTATTACTTAATTGCGGACATTCATTCTGTGAAGAATGTTTGAAAAAAAGAGTGAAGCAGGAAAAGGTAGCCCTCTCCTGCCCTGAGTGTAAGGTGAGTCAATATCCCCTCATCTTATCTTCATTCCTCGCTAAGTGTATGCCTACTGTCTTGCAAATAATGAAACAGTTTTTAGTTGAATCATTTATATAAAGTAAAATAAAATATATGGAAAACAAGTTGTAAGTTTACTAATTATTAAGTTAATCAATGATTTGATCAGCTATTTTTCTATTCAACTTTATAATCAGTTTAACTTAATGTTTATACCCTGCGTTTCCAAAGGAAACAACTTCTCAGGATCAATTATTTGTGCGCGATGTCAAGTCATAGTTACTGAAATTTAGTCTTTCTTAAACTGAAAATGCAGAATATTTACTAAAAATGCTTATCTGGGTGAATATAAAAGATCAAATATCATAAACTATAGAAGATACATCATATAATTGTTCATCTCATACAACTGTTTATAATTATCATGGTGTTTCATAATAATGAATGATAGTAAAAGAAAAATCATAAACCTCTTTGAAAAGGGGCTCATGTAGCCTGAAATGTTGGACCCTCTAGCTCACCCCCCCCCCCCCCCCCCCCCCATGGCCCCTACATCAAATAAATGTTTGTTTTTTAACAAATTATTATTGAATGAGTTCTCACAAAGTGATCGTTTCTCATTGGTCAAGGGAAAAAATAGGAATTATTATCAATATACTATAGTAAACATAATACATAATATCCAATTTAACGTCAGATAAGTACCCCTTGAGAACACTCTTCATCTCTACCCCCAAGTTGATACCCCTTGAGAACACTCTTCATCTCTACCCCCAAGTTGATACCCCTTGAGAACACTCATCTCTACCCCCAAGTAATACTACATCAAGTCATTTTCACTCCAACTTCTACTCACATTTATTTGGCCCGACTTTACCATTAATAATTAGGAGAGACAGGAATCCGCTGCCATCCTATTCTATGTCCCCTCTCCCTCCCTCACCCTCACACTGTCATTTCTCTATACATAGTATTCACTGACGTCACGGCGCTCGCCGCAGCTTGCCATAATGTGGGTCAACTTTAGCTGGACATGAGTGCTCCAAGCCTAAAAAATGCAGTTTTCACCTCCGAAAGTTTTAGAGAATGTTATATAAAGTATGCTGATAGGTTATATGGTCATTTTGGAGTGTGTCATGATGGAATAATAAGTATAATTGCCATTAGCAAACATTTGAAAGGGGAAATCCTGTCGATCTAGTGTCTCCCGCTATCTATGCTGCCACACATTATGGCTGCCAGTGAGGAGAGCCGCTGACTGGGGTGACGTCATGTGAATACTATGTATCCCCCGCTCCCTCTCTCTCTGAGAGAAAAAGGGAAATACATCTCCTCATCCTCATCCTCATCCTCATCCTCATCCTCATCCTCATCCTCATCCTCATCCTCATCCTCATCCTCCTATAGGATATTTGGCATGATTTGGAACAAAAAATATTTTTCAAAATGGCTGACCACTTTCAGTTCAACGAACCAAGGAATTGCGCACCCAATAATGACAAAATTAAAATAGAACTTTGTTCTTTCACTATTCCGTCTACACGGTGAAACCTATCATATTACAAACTATAGGTGCCGGCTATAAGATAAGATAAGATAAGATGTTTTTTATTCATCAGACAGGTACAACAAGGGTACAGTAATATAAAGATGATGAATAGGTCTACATGCCTATGATACGTCTTGGTACCATTTCTTCCGGCCGTTACCCAATTTGGAGGACTAATTACAATTAGAAGTAATATAGAGAAAATGAAATAACGAGTTAAAAATACATTAAATGCCACTTTAGTTTCTGTATTACTGAAACAGGCGCTGAGGCAGAAGATATATCATTATAATTACAGGTCAACAAGCCATGGTTGAATTGAACCAGGGTTTGGTAGACTAAGACAATATATATTCAAGGACGAGAGAAATAAAAAACATTATTTCTTTGACAAGGTAGAGCAACATATCTTCACAAAAAACGACAGAAACAGGAGACACTATTTCTTGGTCTTAAATCGAGGAATACACCTAGATTTCTTGATCGATATACATACAGGGAATGAAATAAAAAGACATTATTTCCAAGAGGTTGATCGCGGAGAACACCTTAATCATTTAGAGTGATATCAACAATACAGTTGAACTCAATAAACAGTAATGAATAATATGTCAATAGACAATACTACTTGTACAATGTAATCTCGAGATACAAAGGACGAGAGAGATGTTTTATCTCATATGGTAGTAAACAGTGTTATACAGGTTCAGTGGGTCTGAAAAATCCGGATCTAAAATCAGTAATCAAAAGGAACTGGCACTATGTGGAGAAAACTAAAAACACTAGATTCCTACAGAACGCTGAACTGACTTTCGGATTCCGCAAGAATAAATACCTGAAGGACACTCTAGTACGCGCTTCCACTGTTCCGCAGGTGGACCGCCCCCATAGAATAGATACACACAGCTGCAACAGACCAACCAGCTGCCGGTATTGCCCCCGTATCAACACTAGTAGACACATTCTGTGCAGAGAAACCAATCGACAGATATCCTGTCACAAATTTGTGAACTGCCAAAGTTCAAACCTCATCTATCTCATAACATGCACCCTATGCAACATCCAATATGTGGGCCAAACCAAAAACACTATAGTCACAAGGTTTGGGAAACACCACAAAGACATCAGGAAAAACAATGACACAACTGTGGCGAGACACAGGCACTCATCACATCCTGATGTCACACAAAAATGGGAGAGCATATCCATCTCGATTCTAAGTCTCGTCATGCAACACTCCGACTCCCAGGAGGCCAGACATGAGAGAGACAGGGAGGAGAGAAGGTGGATAGCTAGATTTAAATCACTCATTCCACGCGGACTAAATATTTTGGATTAAAATATCCGGTAGAACAATCTCAATCAAATACACGTTTAAACTAATGTTCTTATCAGCATTGAGAGAGGTTCTATCAGGCTACGGATGCCCATATAAGGCATCCCGGACACAGGTCCTACCACTATTTCCATCACACCCCACACCAGCACCCAACAGCTTTGCCTGGGGGGAACAAACTGGAGCCTAACATGAGGTAGGTGTGGGCTGACCTCGACCTAGAATCGAGTCACTCACCAACTACAACTATACCCTTTAAGGTTGAAAAACCCACTATTCATAGTATCAGCCCCACAAACCCTTTTAAAAATGTGGAAACAATTCCTATCTGAGGGATAACAAAATAATTAGGTCCAGAGTTATTATTGAAAACAATAACCAATGTGACCAAGCTAGCGCCTGATGAGACCCTTGGGGGTCAAAACCACACTTCAACTGGCTGGAATTAAGCTGGAGAACAATAAAAATGCACACTATTGTGTGATACACTCTAGATACTAATTATGCTAACCAACATTATCATAATTACTTAAATTCCACCCCAAAATACATTCGAAACAGAGATTCATAATCTGTTTGAGGCTATTTTGGGGCTACTTGGAGATTGTTGCCTTGCAACAACTCCAGGTTGCCAACTGACACCTATTGACCATGGAGACGCAATAGCGTATCCAGGTGAGCCAGGTGGAACGTTCTACTGAGAAGTGCAATCTCTCAGTTGTGGTAGCGCAGTCGGTTGCAACACACGTCAACCTAGGTTCAGTGGGTAGAAGTGAGAAGGAAGTTTTATAACTCAGGGTGGCGCTTGACAACTCGCATATTAATTAATTTTTGAATGCTTTTCCGAAATTCCTTTCTAAGTTCAAGGTTTTGTTCATTTTTGTTAAGTTTATTCCAGGCTGTTCGGGCTTTGTAAAGAAAGCAATTTTGATATAAGGCTGAGTTGGGATGTGTTAACCTCAAATTCCTCCTACTCTCAGCATGGCTTCTTGTGGGGAGAGATCTGAGGTTTAGATTTTCCTTGTTGGTGGCGAGATAGTGAGCACACTCTAATATATGAACCTTTCTTCTCAATTCGTTTGGTAATATATTTATTTTTTTGAACTCATCCTCTACGCTGCATCTCTTGCTAAGATTTAACGCAGCTCTAACTGCAGCATTCAAGAGGGCTTGTAGCCTATTTATATGGTGCCTGTTAGAGTTAGAGTAAAAGATATCTCCTCTATCAACAAGAGGAATAATTAGTCTTGATAATATCAATTTTTACTTTCTTGGGAAGCATATATCTGGCATTTCCAAGTAAGCAGACTTTCCACTTTACATTGTTGACGACTTTTGTCACATGTGTTGTAAAGGAGAGGCGTTGGTCAATTATTAAACCTAGATAGTTATATTCTTGTACCTCTTGTATTTGTTCGTCACCCAGGGTGAGGTTGGGGGGATCAGGTTTATGTACTGATTTTTTCCTATTTCTATTATTGAAATTTATGAATTTTGTTTTTGAGACGTTCATTGAGATCTTGTTTGATTTGCACCAGATATTGATCATATTGAGATCATTCTGAAGTGATTTGAAGTTATTTTTTTCTGAGTTTTCACCTATGAATGACACAGTGTCATCAGCATATTATTGAATTTTGGATCACTTGGTGCAAATCATTTATATAAATTGTAAAAAGGATCGGACCTAAAATTGTTCCCTGAGGTACGCCGAAAGTGACCTCACCTTGGGTGGACATTGAACCGTTCACTCTGACTCTTTGAGTTCTATTTGTGAGATAGTCTTTAAACCATAGATTCTGTCTGGCAAGGGCCAGCGCAGACATATTTATATGACTCAGACCCTGTACTGGTTGGGTAGAATTTATGTTCCTCAAAAAGAATATTTTCTTCAAACTACAAGCCCTGAGAAGGCAGAACTTGGACGAGGCAATACAAAGCACTATGCAGAAACTTCCATCATAATTAAACCAGCCGACAAGGGTTCAGTAGTATTTATTATGGACTAAGAAATGTATATAGCAGAAGGCCTCAGGCAATTCTCCGATAAACAATTCTATCTTGAAACTGAATTTAACCTAACCCTAACACAACGAAATAGTGACCATTAACTCAATGGTCCAAAAGGGAGAAATCACTGAAAAAACGGGGAAATTACTGGTCCATGACAACCCCAGGACCCTGCATTTTCACATGCTTCCCAAAATTTCCACCACCAGGTAGACCAATAATCATAGGAAATGAAAGTCCCACTGAGCACATTTCAGCCTTTGTGGACCATTTCCTAAACCTGATGGTACCCAAACTGAAAGATACTACCCATTTCCTCCAGACAATAAACTCTCTGGGTCAAATACCTCCAAATGTCCTGTTAGTTACACTTGATTTAATCAGCCTATACACCAACATACACCCAAATGGAGGGTTGTATGGCTGTAGGACAAGCGCTACTCAAACACAGACCAGCTCACAGCAATCCATCTAATGTCTCCTTGGTAAACCTACTGAGAATAGTGCTCACATCGAACAACTTTCAGTTCAATGGTAAGTACTATCTTCAGATTGGAGGGACAGCCATGGGCACCCAAGTAGCTCCCTCACTAGCAAACATATATATGGGCAGATTTTAAGAGACCCATGTATACCCATACAACCATTACTATGGAAAAGATATATCGATGACATAATGGTTTGGTCTCATGGCACTGAGGAATTAAACGCATTTGTCAAACACCTAAACAGTGCCACTAAAAACCTGATATTCACAACAGAGATCTCCACTTCTGTAGACTTTCTAGATACCACAGATTACATCAACGGCGACACCCAGGGTATCCCAAATCACTCAGAAATGTGGTTGCCGCCGGGCAACCAGGACCCAAAAGCTTGTTGCCCAGCCATTAAAATGGTTGCCCGGGATCTTTCGTTAAAAGATAGTTTAAACCAAGGAAAGAATGATGTTTTTTGAATAGCTTATATAATTTTATTTAAACTTTATACAATTAAACATCTCCAATTTTCCCCAAACCAAACAAAAACGTTTCTTTGTAGTTGTCTGCATGAATCTCTAATTATAGCATAAACAGTACAAGGTTATGGCTGCACTGAGAAAACAGTGGGTAAAAGCTGGTCGCCCAACAGGCAACCTCATGTGTTTTCTTAGTTGCCCGGACTGAAGGAATGGTGTTGATGATAAAGGTGACCCGATCTATGCTGTATACACCCTGTGGTCTGGAACAGCTGATAACTTTTGAAAAATTGAAACTGTCTTGAAATGTATTAGCTTTGTTAGCTACTTGTTAGCTTTAGTTGAGAAACTAAAGATTAGTTTATGAACTGATATTCCCGTGTAACCAACCCCACATAGCAATAGACCTTTAGTTAAATGTGTTGATAAAGGCGTAAAGCAACCAATCTCCCTCACTCAATAGACCTTTAGCAGAACAATGGCCTCCAATAGTTTTTTTCCGGAATCTTAGTATAATCAATTAAAATTAAGTTTAAATCTCTCCTATTCCCTGTAGTCAAGGAACATACTGGAAGACCTGGAATTATTTTCAGATGTATGGGTCATATGTGTAGGCCACCCTTAGACCTGTATGAATTTTTAATTGGATTGAATGTAGGTACCCTGATTGTTCAGAAACGATATAGCAATTCAAAAACATGCAGAGGATATTGGGTTAATTAAGCCCAACCCATGGTCACAGAGTTTATCTGGTGACCTCTTGGCTAAGTACATAAACAGATGTCCCTGAGATGACACCCAGAGTTGCTGTAAAAACATTACATCTAATGTAAGTTTGTGCTTATCCTTGTATACCAGAACCGCCACAAATTTGTCTTGTAGATCAATGCAATATATGCATAGCTATGCATGGTTTATGAAGTAAAAAAAGGTGATTAAATGATAAAAACAGCCAGTAGGAGTGGCCCGCACCTCACTAGCCCTATGCACTAATAAAGCGCTACCACTACCCACATGCATTTGTTTATCCCCCTTGCGCGGGGACAGGAAGCGTTTGGGACATGCGCACTCGGAAATCCGAACTCGCTTATACTGGCCCAGTGTTACGATTTTTCTAACACGAAACACGATTTTTCTAACACGATTTTTCTAACACTCGTGCCTGATGAGACGGCTTATGGTCGAAACCACCATGTACCCCCACCCAGGTTGAATATCATTGAACAAACTTTATTAGTTCACATCACTTTATCTACCATGGATGCAAGCTATTTCAGAGTCCAACGAGAATCCCTCCCGGTCCCCGCACTCAGATACAAAAAGTAGGACATACGCTCGTTCCCCCTATCAGAAAACATACCCTTTTCCGCAGATTTTGAGCTGAGAAAGTACCCTTTTTTCCATGAAAACGCTGACTTTTCAGCCCTAAAAAACACCCCTTTTTTCTGAAAAACGCTGACATTTTTTAAATTACCCCCCTTTTCATTAGAACGCTGACATTTTAAAAGACATAAAATTAACCCCTTTTTTCTTAAAAACGCTGACATTTTTAAAGACATACATGTATAACTGTTCTTTCTGAGTTCATAATAACCTCCTTCATAATATAACACAGACAATTTGCATCTTTCAATTACAAAGTAGTGAATAATTCATTTATTTTTATATTACAAATACTCTGTAAATGACTGCTGAGTTACAAACAAGCAATGCACAATGTACAATAAAACTTATATAATCAATTGTTCTACTCAATTATGGCCACCGATACCCCTGACATTCATCACCGGATTTTTTAGAGGGAACACCTGAGATCATTGTTGAAGGATAGCACATCTTTTATAAATTATCAAATATGATATTGGCCTGAATGAAATAAAAAATAAAAGAATAGGCAGCATAAAGTCTCTGCATGCCTCAGCTCGAGTGAGATGATATAGGCAGCATGAAGTGAATGAATGGATGGAGGAAGGTTCCTACTACATATTTTATATACTGCCCTGTGCCCATTCATTTACTTTCCCAGACACAAGAATTAAAACAGAAGGGACCAACCCACATGAAAACATGTAATAGAGGCTCCGAGTTTCCTGTGTTAAGAGCGATTTATAAACCCCTATGGGCAAGATCAAATGACCAAGACCCACACACCAGAGCGAATTTGGTCCTAGGATTATCTCTATCATAACTTTCCCAAGCTTTAATGTCACAAACAAACTTTCCACTTCACCAACTGAATTAACACCCCTATTTTCCATTTCCGCGAAGTCCTCCAGAAAAAGACCCTTTTTCAGGTTTTCGTCTTTCCCTAAAAGACGCCCTATCTCCGCGGAAATGGGAACGAGCGTGCGTGTCATTTTTGTATCTAAGTGCGGGGACCGGGGAATCCCTACAAGAATCTCACATTGCCAGATCAGCTCTACGTCAGGGGTATCGGTGGCCATAATTGAGTAGAACAAGATGACGTAGATTACGTAACAATGTTCTCCACACAACAATCAAAGTTGACATAGATAGAGCTCAGGTAGAACATTTGACAGAGGCAGTGTCAGTTGTGGTAGCGCGAGCAAGGCATAAACACGTCTAATTACAATGTTCAATTTACAAATAAACGTCGACCTGGTTAAGAAGGAATTTGAATGTTTAATTTTGAGAAACAGTAAAGTGGGTCAAAGTACCACGTTTTACAATATCGATTTTCTTATGAAACTATTTGATCCTCAGTCACTGGGGGTATAGCGTACTGGCAACCAACACCGGAATTTAATGGTAATTTGATGAAAATGTTAAAATGTTGTGGAGGCGCAACCAAAAAAGACAGGCCATTATTTTCGATCTAATGCAGAAACGATCATGTCATTTTGGAAGATAACAAAAAGTGAAATATTGAAATTTTCTCCTTTGCAAAACTGTTTTCCTTGAATATGAATATATGACATGATTAGATGCTGAGAAATGAGCAATGACGTTCGCCACGGTGACTCTTACATATATGTATAGTATATCCAGTTCGTGTGATGTATCCAGATCGGTGGCCGAGATCAGACTGACGCTGGACAGCCGGTACCGATATAACTGCCGTGCGGTGGTGCCCCCTGTCGTCAAGATATACACGCATATGAACCATATACATCACATATCTTTGCATCCTTGGCAATGGGTCAAGGTATGGGCGTGGCATAGCTGTGTTAGGAAGATTTATTGCAATGTAGTGTTTAGTTCCAGATCTGTATGTACTGTTATAATGCATAATATACTGCATAATGTTGATACACCACACTTTCTGTTATTGTATGTAACCAGTGTGTGGTAGCTGCGATTTCTAAGTTATGATTTTTTTTGTAGGCTTCTACCATACTTATACAAGAGGGATGTCTTAATGATTTACTGCCTGATGTATATCTGCTAGGACTTTCAGAACTTTCTAAATCAAACCATCCCAGCGTCAGGTAAGGAATAAACGTTCAAAAGTATGGTAAATAATAAGGACTGCAATGCAATCAAAACCGTCCTATATGCTCTTCACCACCTACTTTAAATACAAAACAAGTACTAGACAAAGGCCAACATTGTCCTGGTAAAAATGTAAAAAATTATAGGGGCATCTTTCTCTGCATTCACACCAGGGCCATTCTCAGAAGTCTTGCAAATGGTGTCTTTGCTCTTTGTGGGTTTCTGAAGCTGAGGAAAATATAGTGATTCATTTTCTGTGATTAAATATTAATTCTACGAGTCATGAGCATATTTTTGATGTACAGTTTGGGACATATGCGAAGGTCACATCAAGGTCATTTGGGGGGGGGGGGGTGCGTAAGGAGACCACCCTATACATAGATTTCACTGACGTCACGGCCCTCGCCATGTCTGGGGTCTCGTTAGAATGCCTCTATGTATGCTGCGATACTTGAAAATGTTTTCTGGCTGTTTTAACCTTTACCAGTTTTAATCTGCCTCAACAATAACTTCATGATAGGTTAGATAATCTGCCTTTAGTGTAGTATTACCCAAGTATCCATTCTTGTGAGGTTTATCAACTTTATTTTGTAGACGGCAATGGTTGCGCTGACCCGGGACATGGCGGCCAGTAGGATTCACCAGCCTACCGGGTGACGTCATGTGAAATCTATGTATAAATAGTATGTCGGTAGCACGATATTCAATATTTACAGCTGTGAAAAGATATAGAAAACAATAAAATGATATAAAAAATCACTTTAAACCAATAGAATAGATACTTAATTCTTGAAAAAAAATGACAATTTTTTTTCTTGATATTTGAATTCAACTTTTATCAGATCAGACAGGCCAGAGACAGGCCAGAAAGCCCAGGGCTAGGCTAAGGGCTAGGCTAGGGGGTAGGGTAATAAAAGTCTGACCACGGTAATAAAAGTCCAGGTGTCCACAGAGTTGTCCTATCAACTTTTTTAATTGAAGGATGTACAAAAATAATACTGATGCAGAACTATTCTACTAATCATAACAATACTTTTCTGTTTTTGTTTCATGATTGTGTGATGTTTAGAAGTGAAAATACATATGACTTACATCCTCATCCCCACCAGAGCAGGCATTCAGTCTCTCACCACCACCACCACCACCACAAAGTGTGGGCCAGGCGGCCGTGCTCTTAACTGATATCAGCATCTGATATCAGGTCTCTTTCCCAGCTGTCCACAGTCCAGATGTCAAATTTTGTAAATTAAAGGATGTACAAAAATAATTCTGATGCAGAAGTATTCTAATGATCATAACAATATCTTTTCGTCTTTCTTTCATAACTGTGAGGTGATGTTTAGAACTGGAAATATATTTATATATAGTTTCTAATGTGGTGCCACCACTTTTTCCAGAAATCAACCCCTCATCTGACCTTGCACTCATCTGACCTTGCACCCTCCAACCCTCCATGCCTCCTCCTTCTCCTCCATGCCTCCTCCTCCTCCTCCATCCCCCCTCCTCCTCCTCCATCCCTCCTCCTCCTCCATCCCTCCTCCTCCTCCATCCCCCCTCCTCCTCCATCCCTCCTCCTCTTCCTCCATCCCTCCTCCTCCTCCATCCTTCCTCCTCCTCCTCCATCCCTCCTTCTCCTCCTCCATCCCTCCTCCTCCTCCAACGCAAATGTCATTAAAATATGGAATTTTCAAACGAATAATGACGCAGAACCTCCTCCTGTTTCGTTTCCCCGAACGCCGCCAAGCCTTTCTTGTTAGCCCGGGTCCTGACAGCCGCGTCGTACATTAGGGAAGCTTTTAAAGTGTACATGGACGAAGAATTTTTCTCTGTCATCGTTATACAGTGAGACAGAACACCTAAAAGTTCATCGTGAGGGCGTAAATCGCCCATCATCTTCTCCAATAGCTGAAGGTTCAACAATAGCAAAGTGTCAAAATTTTCTATAACCTCACCCTTGTCTAGGAATTGTTCTCGGTCAAACCGACCCACTCTCTTCCGAGATGAACTTCTGGCCCTCCTATGACACACAGGTACTTCGTAAATAGAACTTTCCACACTTTCATCACGATGTCTAGAGTCATTATCATCCTTGAACATTGAACGAGAGGTACGAGAGTTGAATAACACCTCCGATGATGAACTTGAACTTGCAACCTAAGCCTTCTTATCAAGCTTCTCAACCGTGTCCAAGATCGACTTCATCATGCCTTCCAAACCGTTGACACGCCCCATCAACAAATCGGCCTTCTCCGAAGCAGACATTTCTTCAGGTATGTCAGTATTCTTTGGCCTCGTACAATTCTTTCCTGTCTTACCGTCATGAACAGTGTTGCAATGACTGCAATGACCCATCTTGTCGAAAATTCAGACAAATTCACAGCAAATTTAGCAGAAAAAAATGTTCTGACGTGCGTGGAGATGGGCGTGGAGTGAGGAATGGACGAGGGGAGAGCGAATGTTATGTATTATGACGTAACGTCAAAGGAATGCGGGGGGCGTGGTTACCGCATCGGGTCACCAAGGTCTCAGACAGTATAATCGGTGACGGGTCACCTGCACATATGTTAAATGGGATTTTCGATTGTGTTCCTGACAGAATGTATAGTAGCTGAATTGCTTTGAAACCTGAGTCACCTCACCAAATCAAATCAAACGTGTAAGGGAAACCAAATACGTTTGGACCAAGATGCAGTGTGTCCAGTACTAGGCCTATTCTAATATTAAATAAGCATTGTAATGCTCATATCACTGGATATATCAGAGCATCATAAAAAGAATTACTGCCAATAGACTTATCAATGATTCTTTTTTGAATTTCACAAGTCTAACAACTTTATTTGTAAAGATTAACCTAATTAATCCCCTCCCTCCCCACATAAATGACCTGAATGAGGACTGCCTGTGCCCCCCCCTAGAGTCCACCTCCTGAATCCGCCCCTGGCCCCCTCTCTCTCTCACTCTCCTCTCTCGCTCTCTCTGTTTCTCTCACTCCCCTCTCTCTCTCCCCTCCCCCCTATTGCATTACGCATGTTCCCCAAATAGGGGTTTTAAACAAAAAGACAGGACCAACCCAATCAAAGTTCCATATCTGCGCCACAAATTCTAAAGGAGGAGAGAAAGGTGCTAGGCACAGGATACATATTCCCACTCTCCTTGCTCCCTCTCCAACCATCTTTCTCTTTCAAATTGTCTCTGTAAGTTAAGATGTTTTTGGGCCCCCCCTTATTGCATATATACATGTTCCTCTGATCCCACTCTCGCTCCCGGCAGAGGAGAGAGGAGAGAGAGTTCACCGCCACTAGAGTGTGTTCCATGCGGGCCACACCCCCCAGCTCTTCCATTCGAGAAATCACATCGGCCAGAATGTTGTATCGGCCTGGGTAGTGGAGTGCGGTCAGTCTGAAATTATACACCATGGACATGTGGTATATATGTTTAAGTGATGCATTAATGTCCTCATCAGGTGATCGGCCCTTATTTATCATGCCGATGGCGGCTTTTGAGTCACAGTGTACTGTGACATTTTTATCGGCCCATCTTGGTCCAAAGATGGCACAGGCCGACTCCAGTGTCAGTACTTCCTTGTAATTAATGTGCTTGGACTGCATTCCTGGCCAATCACTCCAATTAATGTAAAACCACTCACCCAAGTGATAAGCTCCACCGCCTTTCAGGCAGGCATCAATCGAGACGGGTGTGTAAGCGCGCGTGTTAATCAGTGGAAGAGAGCTGTTAAACATACAGGCTTGATCAATCCACCACTGAACATCCAGTCGCATAGCTTGTGTCACCCGACAGCAGTGCCAAGGTGTGGTTAATGTCTTAATCCTATCATAGATGTGGTGTACAAAGTGTCTCGCACCATGGAAAACATGCCTCGCCCAATTAAGTTTCCCGGCGAGACTCTACATGGCTCTCTTGCTAATGTTCTTCTTTCCCAGGGTCTCCATCAATAGAGAAAGCAAGCCACATATCTTATCAGCTGGCAGTCCCAGACTAATGGTACCAGTGTCAATCTCTATCCCCAAGAAAGACAGTTTCTGAGTCGGGCCAATCACCTTGTTATAGTTAATAGAAAACCCCAATGTCCAGCACAAGTTAATGAGTGTATTGAGGGCTTTGGTGCTATGAGAATGGCTGTCTGATAAATAAAGGAAATCATCGCAGTATACCACCAAGTTTGGGAAACCCATTTGTCTCATCATTCGGCGAATTGCTCGCGCAAGGGCGTTAAATATTCCCGGAGACAGTCTCGCTTCAAAAGGCAGACAGCTGTCATACATATAACTTGGATGGTCCTGACCAGCAAAAGTCCAGCTCAACCCCAATACTGGGTGGTCTGCGGGGTGTACCTTGATAGATCGATAGGCCTCTTGCAGATCCATCTTGCACAGCCATCCCCTGTTGTGACCATTGGTAACTGAAGGTGTATGGCTAAGTCATTTACGGCCTTCACCAGTGGCCAACTACAGTCATGTATGAGCCTAACTTTGTTCGATTCAGGCTTTGGTATAGCCCCAAACGCTGAAGTAATGGTCATTGGCTGGTTCACTGGTATATAACAAGATTATCTAATTCCAATAAAATTTGCTGCTCTACTATAGGTAAGGCACTATCCTTTGTACAAGATAAGTAATTGTCCATGAAGGCATGTTCAGGTGGAGTGGAGGCATTGGTGATCTGAAACCCGTGTCTCACCCCATTGAGAATGGAACTTTTCCCCTGACTTCCCCCTTTGTCCTTGGCAGCTGGTTTCCTGGCAGTTAGCACGGAGGCAGTCAGGGCCATTACAGGGGTTCCCCATGCAAACCCATACTGGGCCTGCAGTTCTCGGTAACAGGTGTCATATTCCAGTATGCTATGCCACTCATAATGATCCAAGTATTCATACACACTAACAGTGTATGCATGGTAGTATTCCACATCCACGCTTTAGATCAACTGAGGCCAAGAGCTTGTGTAATAGGCGTTGGTTTGCGGCTCCCCACTCTGCAATGGTGAGATATGCTTGGTGATGGTCATCCGCCTTGTTGGTAAATGTCCCCTCCTTTCCTTCCACCAGGGACATCTTTTCCTTCTTCTTGGCCGCCAAGCGAAGGGCTATCTACTAGGGCACAAAGTTTATGATCTTGAGTGCCTTCTTGGTGGCCGAGCGCAATGTGAGGTTAATCCTGGGGTCGGAGCCAAACATGGCCCCTCCAACCACAGGCTGTTTAACTCCTTCTCCATCTGGACCGTCATTTCCATTAAGAAATTGATCCAGATCTTTTTCCAATTGTTCCTCAGCTTTTTCACCCTCTGGTTTCTCCGCTCCCTCTTTCTTCTGGCCGCCACGGGTCGCATCAGCCTTAGGTTGCGGCTCCTGTGGACAGGGAGGAGGTGCTGGCACGTGTGGGTTCCCGAACTGATGGAGAGAAACGGCAAGAGGGCAGCTTGCCCCACGGACAATCCTAATAGGGCCACTGAGGCGGTGGTAATAGATCTCAGGACATGGAAGGCTCCTATATCTTCCTTGACCATCTTCTAGGTAGTCTTTTCCAACAGTCTGATCTCATTTGCCCACTCAGCGAAGACAAAATCTTCCTCATTGTAAGTAACCAGCAGCGTACGGTCAGCGTCGTCGAGGGGGAAAGACGGTTGTAGCGAGTTCTCCACTGAACCTTCCATATCCTTGGATTACCTGGGAATATGGAGCCTTAAAACCGACTAATCGTACAAATTTCACTTGGGGAAGACGGTGAGCTAACTTATATGAAGAAATATTAATTTTTTTCGCTGTGTTATTGAACTTTCTTTCTCTAAATACCTAATATCGCCCAAGATGAATGTCTATTTCGAGAGCCTTGTTGGCGGAGGTCAAGCTCCCAGGGCCTTCAACGAGCCAGCTAATTCGGGACGTCCCACTCACAAGCCCAGGTTCTTGCTTGATTACACTAAACACTTTGCACAAGGCGACTTGCTCGAGCGTAAAGATTACCAACTGAACGATGAAAACCCTTCTAGCCCAGTTCAGTCCGCCGACTCATTTTCCTGTGACACATCACATGAGGAGGTGACCAATTCTCCACCCCTCCTCCACTAATGATGGGCTTTAAACCCCCATTTGCCCTCATCCCTGCCCCCACCACTGTCTTCCTCCTGTATTGATAGCAACCATCTGGGGCTATATTACCGACCATTATCTTATCAGCTATTTAGGCCCCATTAGTAACTCAGAAAGATTGACCGACAGCTTGTCCAGTACTTCTTTCAATTTTTAAAAATCTATGATATACCAAAATAACTTACCATCATAAATATTCTACTAAAGAAGAGACAAATATGGGTGTTTGAATCATTGCTGTGTGATGTATATTAGCTGTAATAATTAATACTATGGTCGATTCTCTTAAGGTGATCTTAGAATTGCTTAATTTCAAGATTTGCTGTAAATCTTAGAAAAGGGTATATATTACCTTAATATTTATGTATATATGTATTTGTATGGCATTGTGTATCCTCCTGGGTGTATGAATGTATGCATGGATGTATATATGACTGACTATATGTGAGGATCACCTATAGTGGTATATACGGAACCGGAACCAGAACTCTCACCTTGGCGGCAGTAACCCCGGACGACGGGCTTGTCGCCATATTGACTCTGGCTGTCGACCTGTGCACACCAGATTGATATCAAATTTTTCTTTGCCAAAGCTTTATGCCTAAGCTTGGTAAATGCAGTAATTGTGGATTTCTCCACTACGGCCCACACGGTTCACGGTGTAAATATACAGGCAATTGTGATTTAGTAGTGTCTAAACTTACCAATTCCGATATGTCTCTGCTGGAAGCCTCGGGCTGCACGGATCGCAACGACCCCAAGTACTTGGAGTATCTGGAGAAACTTGGCTCTAAGCAAAAAGATTCTGATGTTAGGCCGCTCACTGATAACATTTTGCTTCAGTCTATTGTGGACAGGCTCACAGCCTTGGAATCCACCAAGGGTCAAAGTGGTTCGAAAGATTCATCTGGTGGTTCACACGGCGCTCCTCCTCCTCCACCTCCCGGCGGTTCAGGTCCTCAACCCATACCTTCAGCCGGCAATATCGTCAACTTGTCCGATTGCATTGAGCAGTTGTCGCTGTCGGTGAACGAGGGAGCTCCGTCAAAGAAAGGTATAGATATGCGTCCTGAATATCAGTGCCAAGTGATGGCTTACCATAACACCGTTAAACAAATGGATCATTTGAAACTGTCTGGATCGGAGTTA
The DNA here is from genome assembly GCA_942159475.1 of Sthenelais limicola. NCBI lineage: Eukaryota > Metazoa > Annelida > Polychaeta > Phyllodocida > Sigalionidae > Sthenelais > Sthenelais limicola. The sequence continues at coordinate 50,088,783 of OW804097.1, forward strand.
CTATTTGGTATGTTGAAAGTTTACCATTCTCTCCATTCGGCTGGTAGTGACGACGCCGATGGTTATTTACGTCACATGATATATGTTGGCCGCCATATTGTCAACTTGAACTTTTCAACTTTAGGCTGTATCCTTTATGATAGGCATGTCGTGGACAGTGTTATTGCCAGTTCAGACGATTTTGGCCCTCCTGATCAGTTTGGGGCTGGAATATACCTATCTGGATTCTACTCTCGCAAGAAACATGATGATTCTAAGTCTTCAGACCGATCGGATGTAAACAAAGCTTCCAACAAACGTGGTTCCGGTCGACTCGGTCGTTCCCGTGATGACTCAGGTTCTTCCGTCACCATACCGGACGATTGGCCACAAGACATCTGTTTTAAATTCAATTCTAATGGCTGTGTGGGTAGATGCATGAGACTCCCATGTTTGTAGGAACTGTAATCTTCGTCACTCAATGAAAACATGCAGAGTTAAAGATAAAAGTGACGGCAAAAGCGAGTCCTCATGAAACGAGAGCTTGCACGAGACTTCGCGCGACCAAGATGGCGGCGTACATCCTGTAAACAACCCTTTTTCAAGCTTTGGTAACCTCTTCTCGCCCGATTATTCCTCTACTATACTGCTTGATTCGCCGGTCATCACGGATTTACTTGACAACCAAGCTGATTGTTGCTCTTGTGATCTTTTTACACCGGGAATGTTTCCCTTGCCAGTGTTTCCATCGATAATTAACCATGATCTGTCCCGCTTGGACAGCCGGCCCTACCAGCGGTGGGGTCCCCGTGATAGGATCAATGACTGTCATTATATTGGTGGTTGCTGCTCCCAGATGAAAGTTTTGTGCTGGGAGAACGAACTTCGACTTGAACCAGACATCGCCTTTCGGGACTATATTCATCAAGGCATTCTTCATGGGTTTCCAATTGTGGATTCGGATGCTAGTATTAATTCCTACCGTATGCCTAATTACAATAGTGTTTTGGAGCCTGCTGCTTTCGACTTCGTCAACAATCTCATGACTCAGGAATTACTAGAGGGTAAATTCATTGCAGCGCGTGATATCCCCAACTGTGTGCATGCTGTGGGGGCCATTCCAAAGAAAGGTGGCTCGTACAGACCAATTACCGACTGTAGTCGTCCGACTGGCAGTTCCATAAATAACTATATGTTGACAACAGCCTTGCCATTCAGGTTTCGTACCATGGACGATGTGTGTGATTTAGTGAGCCAGGGTTGTTTTATGGCGTCAATTGATATTAAATCGGCCTACCGCTCTATCAGCATTCTACCGACTCACTGGACTTACCAAAGTATAGACTGGCCACACCAGGGGAATTCGAGGTTGCTATATGATACCCGTCTATGCTTCGGGCTAAAATGTGCTCCTTTTATCTTTTCTGCTGTGAGCGAGTTCGTTGTTAGGGCCATGTTTCGCAGAGGTCACGCCATCGCCGCCTACTTAGATGACTATTTGGTGGTTGGATCCTCATTTGCAGAGTGTCAATCTATACAACATGATCTCATAACCCTGCTCGGTGACCTGGGCTTTGAGGTGAGTTGGAAGAAGTGTACCAGCCCCAGCACCATCTGCACTTACTTAGGTATCAAAATTGACTCCTCCCTTATGACTTTGTCCCTCCCTCCGGAGAAGTTGGAACGTCTTCACCAAGAACTGGCATTCTTTACAGGTCGCACTAGGGCCACAAAGAAGCAAGTCCAGCGACTGTGTGGCATTCTTTGCCATTGCAGTAAGGTCGTAAGGGGTGGTAGGACATTCTCCCATCATGTCATCGAGTTATTACGTGGGTTGCCAGAGAGGAACGTTCGCATCCACTTGTCTAATGGATTCAGACTGGACTTACAGTGGTGGATTAAGTTCGCTGAAATATTCAATGGTACTTCGTTCATCATCAACAGGTCATCTGATAATGCCATTATTTTTGCAACTGACGCCTCTCTTATGGGTTATGGTATCGTGTATGACAATGACTGGGTCGGAGGTTATTTCTCCTCGGATGATGTTCCTCCTGACCATTGGTTATGTGCAGCCTCACACGCCCATTGGGCTAACATTGACGTTCCGGATTTGCATCGCAGTAACATCAACGTTTTGGAAACTATTCCAGTCTTGCTTGCTGCCATTCGCTACAAAGAGGTTTGGCGGAATAAGCGGGTTATTGTTTACTGCGACAATTCACAGGCCACTGCGGTCATTAACAAGGGGTGTAGCTCAAACGCCTTTTGTATGGAGATTCTGCGAGAACTGTTTTGGTTGAGTGTCAAACATAACTTTCACTTGACGTCACGCCACATTCCAGGAGTAGAAAACTGCATCCCTGATCATCTTTCTCGCGTTAAACAGACTGGTCTGATTTTCACAAATTCTTTCAATTTATGTTGCAGTTCTGCTCAAGGAGCTGGACTCTGAAGTGTCTTCAGTTATTTCTTCAGCCTGGGCAGCTAACACTAAATCGACCAGATCATCTCAGTGGACAATCTTCAACAAATTCTGTGTGGAATTTGGTCTCCCTTATCTTCCATCGGACGTCCACACTGTCGCCCGATTCCTGGTATACAAGGCCAGGTCTTCCAAGTTTTCTACCGTTAATAATTACCTATCTGCGATTGTGACACTCCATAAGTACTACGGTTATGATTCCTCGTTCCGTGACTCTTATTTGATCAAGATGGTGCTAGATGGCCTAAAACATATTTTAGGCACTCGTCCTGAACAGAAAGTTGCTCTCCTCCCGTCTCAACTGATAGAGATGTCTGGTGTGGTAGAGTTTGGCGACTGTTTCCAATTCGCTATGTGGTCGTCAATCATCTTATCATTCAGGACTCTACTTCGCAAGTCAAACATCTTGCCTTCTTCATCTGCTGATTATACTCATGTGCTACTTCGTGATGATGTTGAGTTCACTCCTGGAGGCATGATCTTACATGTCAGATCGACCAAGACCTTGAAGAACCGCAGCAGGGTGCTGGACATTCCTGTGGTCAAGCTTTCAGCGAATCTTCGGTTGTGTGCAGTATACCTCCTTCATTCACACATGTATACGTCCCCAGGCCTTGGGTCAGATCCGTTGTTCCTTGTGAAAGGGAAGCCAATCTTATACAGAGATGTTCTCACCTTTTTGAAATGTTTGGTGGGGAAAATCGGACTGGACCCTCAATCGGTTGGTCTACATTCTCTCAGGAGATCTGGCGCCCAGTATTTACACGCCATTGGTACGCCCCTGGAGGATATTCAAAAGATGGGCGACTGGGCCAGTTTAGCAGTGTTAACTTACCTCTCAACATCCCCCAGCAGGAAATGGGATCTTGATTCAGTGGCCGCATCAAACCTCTCGTTGCTGTGATGGTTACTCAAGTCAAGGAATTCGCTTCCTTGTGTTATGCTGTGCCTCATGGCTGGAGCCTTCTTGTACTGTTTTTCAAGTCAAGGAATTTGTTTCCTTGTAGCATGCTGTTGGTACTAAGTTGGCCTCCACTTCACCTACACCAGTTGTGTTCAAGTTCTGTTGCCTTCGGGCTTGTGTTCGTCTAATTATGCGACTCCATACATTCACCTGTTCTATGCTCAATTCCAGGCTTATATATTGACTCTCGTCAGGTTTTTTTTTCTCCTGGGTTCTGGGCGGTCCTGGCTGCCACCTAAGTCGCACCCACCTCTTCACTTATTATTATTAGGTTGGGGGATATGACTGACTATATGTGAGGATCACCTATAGTGGTATATACGGAACCGGAACCAGAACTCTCACCTTGGCGGCAGTAACCCCGGACGACGGGCTTGTCGCCATATTGACTCTGGCTGTCGACCTGTGCACACCAGATTGATATCAAATTTTTCTTTACTTCTTTAATAAAGGGCGGTCCTGGCTGCCACCTAAGTCGCACCCACCTCTTCACTTATTATTATTAGGTTGGGGGATATATGTATACATGGGTGTATATGTATGTATGTATATATACATGGGTATATGTATGTATGTATGTATGTATACATGGGTGTATGTATGTATACATGGGTGTATGTATGGAGCCTATACATGGGTATAATTTATATGTACATACATGTTTGTATGTATTCATGGATGTATGTATACTGTATACATGGGTGTATGTATATGGGTCAGATTTTCAGAAAATGTACAATTGGCAGCTCTACATATTTAGTACATTCTGCTAAATTAGGCTGCAATTTGGTCTATACTAGGTAAATTCGAGTTTATTCGGCATTGCATTGATTCTAGCAATCTATTGGGTTAGGTTGAACTGTATTTTGAAATTTATTTTCGTCTGAAATTTGGGCCATTTGAGAAGATTGGCGAAGTTGAATTGTACATTTTCTGAAAATCTGACCCATATGTATGAATGTATGTATGTATACATGGGTGTATTTATGTATACATTTATGACTCGCCAATATTAATAGTAATGTACAATTGCGAAGTAAATGTTTCATTTAATATTCCCGAACAATCCCATGTGACGAATTGCCCCTAGAAATAATACAAAACGCTTCCAATATCAATAGTAATGTACAATTGCGAAGTAAATGCTTCATTTAATATTCCCAAACAATCCCATATGACGAATTGCCCCTAGAAATAATACAGAACGCTTCCAATATGAATAGTAATGTACAATTGTGAAGTAAATGTCTCATTTAATATTCCCAAACAATCCCATATGACGACTTGCCTCTAGAAACAGTACAAAGATACTGTACTGAGTTGATATTCTTACGATCATGACGCTCCCCCCCCCCCCCCCCCCCTCCCCACATGTGCTTTCATACTAACTCCAATAAGAGTTAGTATCCAAATCTGTTAAACCTTTTCTTGTCTTCTAGAATTGGTACCAAATTTCTTAAAGTAAATAACGAAAAGAAAGAGAAAGCTGACCAAAAGGCCCCTCGAGGTAAGTTCAAACGCTATATTTTCTATTTCTTTTATTCCAAACTACATTGCTTAGTTAGAGGTATTTAGAAAGAAATTAGTAATTAAAAGATTGAAGGAAGGCAACTTATCTAAAACACTCATGGGAACGAATTAAGTTGGCATTATGCAGGTTTATTGGCGTTCCTTTAGTAATTAGTAACAAGTAATTAGGTACACAAGCTATACAAATAATTGTTTTTTCCTTGGTAAGTTAAAACGGGTTCTGAATTTATTATGTCAAGATATTCATGACCCTTAAGATCTAGAGTCTCTGTAGCGTACATACTTTCACCACATATCAACTTCCTCGCACAACCAATATAGGTGTTAGTATGCTTTGTAATAAAATGAACCAATATGAAGCCACACTGCTAATTATTTGCTTGACTTGGTTTTGTCAACAGAACTCTGTAGCGAGTGTGCCCTCTCTGAAGCTTCATGCCGATGTACAAAGTGTGATGTTGCCATGTGCAATGCATGTTTTGATTCTGTGAGTAAACAAATGTTTATATCTGTCGTTGCTTCCACTATTTCTGGAGAAACTTTTGAAAGAATTTGTTGATTCATAACTGATGTAATCACAAGGGGTTTGTTTGAATACCTAATTGTCCAAAGGCCGCTCACCATGTAATGTGTAACTTTTCTAACATCTCTTTAGCAATTTAGAGACGTCATTACTATCCCCTGGCCCACACCTAGAGATAACATTTTATAGATGTTATATAGAAGTTTCTTCAGTCGGAGACATTTGTGGTATCTCATGTGAAAATGTTCCAAATTCTATTTATTTGCCTCGCAGGTTCATAAAGGTTCTAAAATACTCCGAAAACATGAAGCTATCCCTCTGTATGAAGACAAAAGGTAGGTTGGCAATTCGCCAGTGGAAAAGAATACAATGCATGGAAAGCCTGGGACTAAGACATAGATGTATTATAATGAACGACGTAGTATAGAAACTTATATGAGTGCTCAATAACTATATTATTATTTACATCATGTGGCAATTGTTTCTAACCTAGGCATACATAATGCTTAATTCAGTTCATCACAATTAACCCCGACATTTTTCGTCAATTGTCCACATATATTTACAGCGAATAATGATATCTAATAAAGTCAGGTACGCAAATTATCTGATCGTATATATTATATGAGCAATTCCACCAATTGGTCGTCATTTGGCTGAAAATTCTTAATTTTCTAAAATTGCTTCTATTGATTTATTATTTTTCGTACATAAACTAGACATATTATATACGTGTTCCTCGCTCTGGTGCTACCACTGTAATGAGGCAAACGCTCGTAGTACAAAAGTTACAGCCAAAAAACGATGGAAATGGCAGTGGCAATGGTCACATGCAGGACATTGACCCTCTATCCATATAATCCTTATATCTAGAATTCATAAAAAATAATATCCCATTCTTCTCTTCGTTTTCCTGTTAAGACGACTTGAATACTTGTATATTGAATACTTATTTATAAAGGTAAAATATAAATGCTATTCATGTATTTAGAGGCAAAATTATTAGGGAAATGTCCGCACAATGCATGTATATAATAATGTCACATAATTATTATGTCACATGATTTATGTCAGTTTATGATCATGTTTTAACACTCTTGTGGTGCCATGATGAACAGCAACAGGATAATGTGGCTATATATGTCTTAGCTATATGCTGACTTACCTTCAACCATACTTGAATTTATTAGCTCGAAGAGCTTCTTAGATTCACTAGAAAGCTAAACCCAAGACTTTTCATCGGCAGATCAGGTTGCTAATTGACATTCCTCTAGATAAGAGACCCCCCTATTTATAGCGGCATGAATTGGCCATGAATCCTAAATCCTAAATCCTAAATTTCCATGCAGTAAATATAGCCAAAGCGCCATCTTTTGGTCTAATTTTCGGAAATTTAAATTAATTTTTTCCTTTTCAAAATTAAAAGTGTTGTTTCTGGAAAGCGCATTTTCTTTAAAGTTATATATATCTCGATCTAAGATGGAATGTTGATAATCCCCGCCCTTGCCCTCACCGCTTGACCGCCCTCACCTAATTAAGTGATAACAGCCAGACAGATTACAGCCAGACAGTTGACACCATCTGTTGTCACCCCAGGGGTCACCCTATCTTTCCTCCACTGCCCATCGATGAGATAAGGCCTCCTCTAATGAGTTAACATGTCAGCATGTAGCCTACTTCACTTTAGAAGATTTTTCGTTTGTGAAATATACATTCTGAATTATATTTAAGCATATTCTGACAGGCGTTAGAATCATTTTGATATTCATTTCTTCAATGTGGGACTTATAGAAGAGAAAATATCAAACAACTCAGTGATGGGTCCTTTGCCCTCATCAGCAGAACTGAGTCAAATACCTTTAATAATAAAAATATTTTAAAATCTCAAAGTTCTCCCATTTACCCCCCCCTGCCTGACTACAATATCATGTAATTATAACTATATTAAATCAGTCATAATACTGAGGAATGCATATTAATAATAATCTCTTAGACTGAACTCTGAAGGCGAATCTACTAAAGAAAGAAGTATAACACAACTCACATAGTCATTTCCAATATCAAGAATGTGTATTGCCAAATGGTAATTCAAATAATCTACCAGGCAAGTACAATCCCTGACTGACTGACTAAGGAGAAGGGTTCTTGGTGTAGGTAGAAGTTCGTTCAGGTCCAGAATGACTTCACCAAGATACCCAGCCCCCTTATGTATCAGTCAGTCCAGGTCATGTGACTTCCCTGGATACAATAATTTTCAATGTAAAATACATGTGTAGTGAACCAGCAGCTTCCCTGGTTGATGTACCACCAATTGCCACCACTACCCCATAGAGGGAGCCACCACAGCAAGCAGAGGGACTACCACAGCAAGCAGAGGGATGCTTCACCCAAGTTCCACTAGGGCGGCGCCACCATTCAACACAAACCTATATTCCAGTCAGCTGTCATAGAACCCAGGCTTAACAGTACTAGTAGAGACACCGTTTTACACAGACCTGCAGATATGTACACTACCCAGTACAGGGCCAACTTCCACTTGTTCTTATACTTGAGCATATTAGTTTACTCTAGGTTCTCTTGTTGGGCCACTGCGCAGAACTATCCCGGGTTCATTACATTGGAGCCGTGACCAGGCACTGTTACTCTGTTTCAGTGACCTAAAGGGATATTCTGGTTATGGAACATCTTGACCGGTGCAGGCTGGTGCAAGCTCACGATTTCCGTGAGATCGTGGATTTCCGTGAGATCGCCGATTTCCGTGCAGCAGACCCTTGCAGGCTTGTGCCAGTTCATGGTATCATTGGGAGCTCCACCTGGGCCGATGATAGTAGCAAGAAATTTGTATCCATGGAATTCATGTCCATAGGATTCGTGCCAGTTCATGGTATCGTTGGGAGCTCCACCTGGGCCGACGATAGTTGCATGAGATTCATATCCATGGAATTCATTTCCATAGGATTCGTGCCAGTTAATGGTATCGTTGGGAGCTCCACCTGGGCCGACAATAGTCGCAAGAAATTCGTATCCATGGAATTCATGTCCATAGGATTCATGCCAGTTCATGGTATCGTTGGGAGCTCCACCTGGGCCGACGATGGTTGCAAGAGATTGGTATCCATGGAATTTGTGTCCGCAGGATTATTTCCATGGGATTCGTGTCTGTGCAACTTGTATGCATGAGATTCATGGCAGTATGATTTGTGATATTTGTGTCCGCGTGACCTGTATCCATAGTTCATGGCTATGACTCATGTATACTCATGAATACTGGAATCTGCATCGTAGCTATTATCGCACATTGCATTTGCTTGCGGGATCGCTCCAAAGCTGTCTCCAACTAGGTTGTCTGGCTGGCATGTGTCGGCCATCTTGAAATACAAGATGGCCACCATTCCAAACATTCTTTTGCTCATAACTTCTTAATTTTTTATAATAGAAACTTGATTTTGGTGTCTACACATAGGTTTTCAGGGGCAAGGAATACAATGAAGATGGTTAATTGGGTCTGGCATGTGTCGGCCATCTTGAAATCCAAGATGGCGGCCATTTGGAAAATGACTGTTATTGTAAGAAATCTCAAATCAGGTCCAACTTTTTACTTTTTTATAATAGAAACTTGATTTTGGTGTCTACACATAAGTTTTCAGGGGCAAGGAATACAATGAAGATGGTTGATTGGGTCTGGCATGTGTCGGCCATCTTGAAATCCAAGATGGCCACCATTGAAAACATTCTTTTGCTCATAAGTTCCTTATTAGATGTCATAGAGACTTGGTTTTGGTCTCTACACCTAGGTTTTCAAGGTCAAGGAATGCAATGAAGATGTCTGATTGGGTCTGCTATGTGTCAGCCATACTGAAATCTAATATCTAGAAATTCCCAAATTGGATTTCATGGTGGCAACTTCTTTTACCCTTTCACATTATTATTGTTATGTCACAGATAATTGATACTTGGCTAAGCCTTGTTATATGGGCAGTTTAAGTTGTACTGGGGCTTTAGGTTAAATTGTGAAATAATCTTAAACAACCTCTTAATGCAATGAAAGGTTTTGTATTTGTCTGAGTTGATATAATATGTGGTTTTATTCATAGTTTGCTCCAGTGAAAGCAATTTATTAACCTAAGCACAATACGGATGCTCTTTTCTCAGACTACAGATTTCCTTACATAACATGCATTACCTGTAATAGGCCAGCGGCCAAGGGCCAAAAGCCTATCCCTACCCTCTAAATGGCCTGTTTCCATGGAAACTAGTGATTTTTTTGTATTTTAGCAAGAAATAGGTTTTTGTGTCCCATATCTACACTTTTGTCAGCATTGTGACCAAATTTGGGAATAGTGATGGTGTATCTAACCATTATCATTTCTTTTCGAAATAATAACTTGATCAAGGTCAAGGTCACCAAATATGACCTTGAAATATAAAAATAGCAAAATTCTGGGATGTGACATCCTATTTTCTCTTATGAAAATATGGCAATAGAGGAAAACGGTAACCTAATGCATACAATAATACCGTAGTGGCCCGTTTATAAGCTTGGACCTGTTTATAAGCCTATCTCAAATACAGACCGGGGGTGTAGGGGTCATGAAAAAATAAAATCCACTGAAATTTAATTATCGATTAAAAGCCTATCTCAATTGCAAGCCGGGGCAAGAGGGGGGTCTAAACAAATACAAGCCCGGGCTTATGAACGGGCCACTACGGTAACTGACATTAGGGGAAAGAAAAATAACCCATTTCTGGTATCATTGGAAAGTCTGTTGTCATGATAACTAAGCCTTACTTTTCATTCTACACTCAATTTTGTGTAAATCTAAATTACAAACTGCAGTCTATATCTTGAACAATTTATTTCAAGATGTATCAAGGTAAGTGGGAATATCACTGTTGTGACCCGCCCTGCAAAGGTCTTATATACCCCCTAAATAAGACCTGTTTTTGCAGAGCAGGTCACGTATATTGTTAAGCCCGGTATGTTGGTTGTGGGATGATGGTAGGTACACTCTGTCCAGCCTCTGTAGAACCAAGACTTCAATGAGTACTGGTATAGGCTAGCATTGGGGTTTTGGTGCTTCATAGGCTGGACAGGGTGTAGGTACTAAACCCCTTTCTGTTAGAATTTGTTTATTTCATCACTAGCTTTCGGGCTAAGTTGCCCTTCTTCCATTTATTTCAAGGTTAAAGGGAAAGGTCCCTGAGAGTACAGGCCAATATACAGGCAAAACGAGGATCACATATCACTTCAATGGTATTGGAAAGGGGCCATTAAACAATATGGAGGTTATCATATGGGGACCATTAAATAACAGCAGCATAGAGGGTAAAGTGGTGGTTATAGGGCATCATAAGAGGGTATAATAGTGGTTATGCCATAACATAGAGGGTATAACGATGACAGGGCGACCTGTCTTTCTGAGAGGTTGCCAGTTTGTCATTTACTTAGTGGACACTTGGTCTAATAATAATAGTCATGCAGTAACATAGAGGGATTAATGGGGTCATGGAGTAAAATAGAGGGTATAATGGGGTCATGCAGCAACATGAAGGGTATAATGAGGGGTCATGGAGCAATATAGAGGATATAATGGGCATCACATAGCAGCATAGAGGGTATAATGGGGGTCATGATGTTTCATAGAGGGTATAATGGGGTTCATGGAGCAGCAGAGACAATATTGATGGAGGTCATGTGGCAGCATAGAGGGTATAGTGGGTGTCATGGAGTAACATGGAGGCCAAAATTTGTGTCATGGAGCAGCACAGAGGGTATCATGGGGGTCATGGAGCACTATAGAGGGTACAATCTATTAAGATTAAGATTAATCAGAGACTAACCTCTTATTCTGTAACTTTTTTATGGAATAAAAGTTCAATATATGATGGGGGTTATACAGAAGCATAGATGGTATAATGATGGTTATGGAGCAGGGTTCCCGCGGGTCTTAAAAAGTCATTAAAAGTCATGAATTCTGAGTTTGAGTTTTTAAGGGCCTTTAAGTCATTAATTTCCACTGTGAGTCATTAAAAAGTCATGAAAAACTATCTGAGCGTAAAAAATGGTAAAAGTACAAGTCTATATTTTTATTTTTTTATGCAAATCCAAGTCAGAAGTTTATATTGTCATTTGGATAATATTTAACCCCCCAAAATGCTGAAAATGCACCGGAAAGCAAAGAAAACCCCTCTGGCTTCTGGGGCCCTAGGCGGGCCCCAAACCCCACGCCCTAATGGCTGGGATAGTGTCCCGCAAGCCTGACTAAAAAAGTTGGCATCTCTGTCAATCATTTTGACAGTGTTAAGCGTTCATTGATGCGTTTTAAATATTATATATGATAAGATATGTGATATAAGATATATTATAAGATATGTGTACACATACAAGCTGAGGTTAAGTATCCATTGTTTTAAAAATGTATTCATTGTTTTTGACGATTACATTGATATGTTTAAGAAGGGAACCAAAATAAATTGGGTTCTGTGTAAATAAGTTCATATCATGGTCATAAATTATCGGCTAACATGACTTCATTTGGTCATCAAAAAGTCATTAAAAACTGGGGGGAATTGGTCATTAAAAGTCATGAAAAATGATGTGCTCTGGGCCGCGGGAACCCTGTGGAGCAGCAAAGAGGGTGTAATGATGGTCATGGAGCAACATTGCAGGTATGATGGGGGGTCATGGAGCAATAAAGAGGGTATAATGGGGATCATGGAGAATAAGACACATAGAGGGTATAATAGGGACCATGGAATAACATAGAGGGTATAATGATGGGGACCATAGAACCCTATAGATAATATAATGATGGTCATGGGGTAGCAAGGAGGGTATAATTATGGCTATGGATCACTATAGAGGGTATGATTGGGGTCATGGAGTAATATAGGGGGTATAATGGGGGTCATGGAGAAGCATACAGGGTATAGTGTGGTCATGGAAGAGCATAGAGAGCAGCATAGATGGTATAACAAAAGTCATGGATCTCTATACAGGGTGTAATGGGGTCATGGAGCAGCATAGCTGGTATAATGATGGTCATGGAGACAGATACAGATCCAGATACTGTAAACATATTTATTTTCGCGTGGATAATTTTTCGCGCACTAAGTACTTTGACACCTTTTCGCACAGATTTAAATTCGCACAACAAGGAAGCCTCATGCCATGTTTATGTAATAATTATAGGTTTGCGTAGGATTTAAATTCTTGCACATAGGGGTGTGCGAATGCGCGAACATTAATATGTTTACAGTATACAGAGTGTATTAATGGGTGTCATGGAGTAACATGGAGGGTATAATGGTGGTCATGCAGTAACATGGAGGGTATAATGGGGGTCATGGGGCAGCATAGAGGAAAGAATAGGTGCCATTGAGTTACATTGGGTGTATAACATTGGGTCATGGAGAAGCATAGAGGATGAAATGTGGGTCATGGAGCAGCAAGGTGGGTATAATGTGGGTCATGGAGCACTATAGAGGGATTGATGGGGTCATGGAGCACTATAGATGGTATAATGATGATCAGGGAGCAGCATAGCTGGTATAATCATGGAGCAACATAGAGTGTATTATAGTGGCCATTGAACAGCACAGATGGTATATTGATGGTCATGGAGAAGCACAGGGTATAATAGAGATCCTGGAGCTCTATACAGGGTATAATTGGGTCATGGAGCAGCATAGAGGGTATAATGATGGTCATGGAGTAACATATATATACAGAGGGTATAATGGGGGTCATGGAGCAGCATAGAGGGTATAATGATGGTCATGGAGCAACATAAAGGGTATAATGATGGTCATGGAGCAACATACAGAGGGTATAATGATGGTCATGGAGCAGCATAGAGGGTATAATGATGGTCTTGGAGTAACATACAGAGGGTATAATGGGGGTCATGGAGCCCTTTTATTTGTCTGAGGGTATACATATATAAGGATCAACAAAGGGGTCATAGAGCAGCATAGAAGGTATAATGATGGCCATGGAGCAACATACAGGGTATAACAGGGTTATGGAGCAACATACAGGGTATAATAGGGTTATGGAGCAACATACAGGGTATAATGGAGGGTCATGGAGCAGCATAGAGGGGATAATGGGGTCATGGAGTAACATACAGCATATAATAGGGTCATGGGGCAACATACAAGATATAATAGGGTCATGGATCAGCATTTGGAAGATGATTAAATCATCTGAATCTCACAGTTTCATTTCAAATGTTCCTATTATTTCAGTTATTGTCACACATTCACAAAAATGGAAACGTAGGTTCTTCTAGAATTAATCTTGTGGGATCAGTCATTTTTATCTCATAAAGACTGTATTTACTCCATGTTTTCATGGTAACAGGATGTGATATAGTTGTGGTCTATAGCATAGCAATTCCTAAATTTTGTTGCAACAATATAATGTGAAAAAGATGCCAATCTTGTTCTCATGCTTGGTCTTATATTTTGAGGCATACCCTCATGTTATATTTAATAAAATATAGACCTTCCTCAGGTATCTATGACAACCATTGTATTGTGATGTTGCCATGAAGCCATCTTAAAAAAGTCTTGCCACAAAGCTTTGCACTCAAATAATACATAGTAAAACCATGAATAGGGTGTTCAAAAACAGAAAACCCAGGCTGGATTTGAGATCTTGAGGTCTTACAATAACAGTCATTTTCAAAACGGCCACGATCTTGGATTTCAAGATGGCCGACACATGCCAGACCCAATCAGCTATCTTCATTGCATTCCTTGACATCACATGACTAAGTTTTGGCCACCCAAGGGGTGACGCTAGGTAACAATTAATTCCTGTAGGTGTCAACCCAGTCTCTCTATTTCAGAGAAAGGATGTATGCTCAAAATGGCACACAAACACCTTTTTACAGTGATCTGATATATCTAGTCATTTCCGTTGCCACAGATCGCCCTCTCAATACCTCAAGATTGATGTTTTAAAGTAACACAGTCATCATAGCATGAATAAAGGAGTAATGGACGTTTTTCCCTCCTGCCATGTGTTGGCCCTGCTCATATGACTGGCAAAGTTCAGTAACCACTCCACCCAAGGGCCATAGCCCAGTGGATAGAGCACTGGCATTTAAAGTGAAGGTTTGGGAGTTTGAGCCTCGGTAGGGTCTCACAGCCTTGTTTTTTTTGGTCTCAGGATAGCGTAGATGCTGTTATTCTATGCGACAGGGACAGAGGGTGGGTTGGCGTGGTTGGTGGCGATGGGAAAGGCAGGAGAAACAACATATACATATAAAGTTTACAGATAAATACCCATCGATCATCAGGGCTATCGATATGACTAAAGGAGAAAAGAGGCCTCCCTGCCCGCGTTAGCAATGACCACTCTTCCTGGACCCTGAAAACATATGTGTAGACACCAAAAGCAAGTCTCTATGAGATCTAATAGGGAACTTATAAGCAAAAGAATGTTTTCAAGGGTGACCATCTTTGATTTCAAGATGGCCAACACATGCCAGACCCAATCAGCCATCTTCATTGTATTCCTTGACCTTGAAAACCTATGGTTGGACACCAAAATCAAGTTTCTATGATAACAAATTAAGAAGTTATGAGCAAAAGAATGTTTGGAATGGTGGCCATCTTGGATTTCAAGAAGGCCAACACATGCCAGACCCAATCAGCCATCTTCATTGTATTCCTTGCCCCTGAAAACTTATGTGTAGACACCAAAATCAAGTTATGGCATTAAGCAACCATTACTCACTCACTCCAAAATCAAGTTTCTATTATATAAAAAGTAAGAAGTTAGACTGGATTTAAGATTTCTTACAATAACAGTCAATTCCCAAATGGCCGCCATCTTGGATTTCAAGATGGCCGACACATGCCAGACCCAATTAACCATCTTCATTGTATTCCTTGCCCCTGAAAACCTATGTGTAGACACCGAAATCAAGTTTCTATTATAAAAAATTAAGAAGTTATGAGCAAAAGAATGTTTGGAATGGTGGCCATCTTGGATTTCAAGATGGCCGACACATGCCAGGCTCAAATAGATATCTTCATTGTATTCCTTGACCTTGAAAACCTTGGTGTAGACACCAAAATCAAGTTTCTATGACCAGTAATGAGAGAGTTATGGGCATAAATAGGTTTAGAATGGCGGCCATCTTGGATTGTCCAAGATGGCCGACACGTTTTGGGCAACATTGGTTTTCATAATCTATGTGTCCTGACGTTTCCGAAAATGTATAGTTTTCACTTTCTCCATCAATACCCTACAGGGGCAACTTCATGTACATAAGAACCCTGACTATAAGGGCACTGCTGTGAAATCTTGATCTTGCTTCTGGGCTACATGGTCCAAGTGCCGCACTCAGTAAGGGCACTGCCATGAAATCTTGATCATGCTTCCAGGCTACATGGTTAACATGCCGCACTCAGTAAGGGCACTACCATAGACCTTGGACCTTATACCAGACCACCTCTGATATGGGGACTACCCGTGAGATGCCAGTGAGCTGCTGGACCACTTCTGATTCGAAGTAGCTCCAACTCAGCGCTCTCCGGCTCAGTTGTCGCCACTCCAAAGGGGCAATGTAGTGAACCAGCAGCTTCCCTGGTTGATGTACCACCAATTGCCACCACTACCCCATAGAGAGAGCCACCACAGCAAGCAGAGGGATGCTTCACCCAAGTTCCACTAGGGCAGCGCCACCATTCAACACAAACCTATATTCCAGTCAGCTGTCATAGAACCCAGGCTTAACAGTACTAGTAGAGACACCGTTTTACACAGACCTGCAGATATATGTACACTACCCAGTACAGGGCCAACTTCCACTTGTTCTTATACTTGACCATATTAGTTTACTCTAGGTTCTCTTGTTGGGCCACTTAGCTTCTTGTAACTCAGGCTATGAGTAATAAAGCTTTGCAGCCCCTGCTATTGCAGCTCTGACTTGGTTATTTGTTCCGACTGCGCAGAACTATCCCGGGTTCATTACACATGAGAATACAAGTTAAAACATGGTCATAACTAGGCAAAATACAAGCTGGAACAGCTTTACCCCTGTCTATAATCCATGGGGACTGGGTAGACTCCCAGTCGCCCATATGCAAGGATTAAAGATGCATTGGGATTATAATCCCTTTGGTAAAGCTAATCCCCTCCCCCCCCCCCCCTGCCCCCATGTTCATAAACAATATTTTGTTCCAATAAGAATCCCATTTATATTTCATAATTATATTCGCCAAGTTATTCAATAATAAAACATGATTTTATCAATCATCAGGGATGCCAGTCTTCCATGAATTAATGAATATCCATAATTTCCATACTTCCAAAAGTATTCAGAATCTCCACAATATTTACACGTTTTCTTCTCCATTAAAGCCCTTTTATATCTTAATACATATATGTAGTTTAGCATAGTTGAACCCAGCCCAGTTAGGCCAGATGTCAGGATTGAATTAGATCTCAAATGGAATGTGGATAATCATGTCATATCTGCCGCTAATCCCCGCCCTTGCCCTCGCCGCTAATTGATAACAGCTACAGTTGCTGATAACAGCCACACTTGACAGTTGTTATAACAGAGTGCAGGCATCAATTTTTTTAATTGTATGACATGTTATTGCAAAGCATGTGTAAATATATTCTCCTTAACATAAGAATACTTTTGGTCTTTTTCCTATCATGCTTATAAGCCAAGATAATGTTTTATACATTAACCCTCCTGATATATGGGTCAGACTTTCCGAAAATGTACAATTGGCAGCTGTACACATTAAGTGAATTCCGTTAGGGGGGGGGGCTGTAAAGCAGTGCGGGCTAAATTATCCCTCAATTTATCCCTCTTCGAGCTCATTTTTGCCCCTGAGGCGAAAATCCAAAACTGTTAAACTTTTACTTGTTCAACTCTAAATATTTTTAATTTTATTAACTAAAATGTCTTCCAAATACTTCCCAAATATATATTATATGCTCTAATTAAAAAAAAAACTAGGAATCTTGGAATAGGACTATCTATTTTTATTCTAGGCTTGAATAGGCATGTTACGGTGACATGCAGACTTCCCCAGACAATTTTTCATTCCACATCTACCAATGGATTATTAGAAATATATTTTTTTCAAATTATTCGGTATCCAGGGTCATGATGAGGTATTTGATTAAACTTGTAACCATGAGTGGACATATTTTCTTTTTCTTTACACCGTTTTTTTCATATTAGCAATATTTTTGTTAATTTTTAGGCAATGAAACTGGGTTTTTTTGCTATAGAATTCTAAATATTTATGCCAGATATGCAAAAGTGGGTATTTATGATGTATTTCCGATCGGGGAATCAAACTGAATTGATTAAAGTAACTGCAGACCAAGATTTCTCATTATAAATTCAAAAATCTATTTTATAGTCATATGTCGACCAATTGGTGGCATTGCTCATATTCTTATTTCGAGGGGAGGATACTAAACTATTAGGAGATTAGACTATATATAATTTATACCACCGATCCCTCAATTTACCATGGGGACACCGACAAACTGAGGTTACTTTGCACATGCGTTTGTTTACTACCCATATATGGTAAGGCATGCGCCATCCATATATGGGCAATGAGGTAGTGTATGCGCATGCGTGATTCTCAGTTGGCGATTCTCAGTTGGCAAAAATTTTAACGAGTTTCTGAGCGATTCGAAGTCTATTTCAGAATAATTCTTGCATATAACGTGAACTATATGCTAAATTATATTCAATCGATGGTGAATAATTAGCGTATTTCAAAGCATTTTAGCCTCCGCGCTCGGCACTACGAAAACAAGATGGCGGCCACGATATTCGATACGGTACCTACCAGCCAAGAAAATAGAACTGCTTTCTGAGCGCTTCAAATAATTTTACACAATAATCCTGGCATATGAGGTTGACAACAAGGTTAGATTAGACGTTCAGTCATTTATATTCAGTCGATGGTTAATCATTACGGCTTCCGTAGTATCCACAAGCATAGGGGCTCTAATGATCTGAGACACGGTGGACATATGGGTCCGCCGGCAGCAAGGTCCATCGCATGGGCACCAAGGCCCGCCTCAGCCTGTGCAGCTACACAACCCGCCAACACACCCGCCTTACCGTTGGCGCTCGGCAATACGAAAACAAAATGGCAGCCACGATAGTCAATACGGTACCTACCAGCCAAGAAAATAGAACTGCTTTCTGAGCGCTTTGAATGATTTTACACAATAATCCTGGCATACGAGGTTAATGGTTAATCATTACGGCTTCCGTAGTATTCACAAGCATAGGGGCTCTAATGATCTGAGACACGGTGGACGGGTCTGCCAGCCGCCTTGTTTTAACGTCCATCGCACGGGCAGCAAGGCCCGCCACGGCGTGTGCAGCAACAAGGCCCGTCTGCCGAGTGAGTCAATGGCTGCCTCACTGTCAGTAAAATAAAACTGCTTTCTGTGCTATTCGAATGACTTTTCCATAATAATCCTGGCATATGAGGTTGAATACCAGCTTAGATTAGACGTTCAGTCATTTATATTTAGTTGATGGTTAATCATTACACACTCTTAAGCATCTAATAGACAAATATCCCCTATTATCGTTCACTACCTAACTGGGACCCTCATGGACATAACAGGATTTACCCATAAAATGATTTAAAATTGCTCCTACAACTAAGAGAAACCTTTTTTAATGAGATATCTGTTGATTTGACTATTCATAAACTTAGAATCTGTGATATATTGTAATTATTGCAAAGATCGAGCCTCCTGTGTCATGCTGACATTGTCACTGAACATGAAGATTATAATGACTGGACAAATATGGTTGAAATCGTGAGAAATTTGCTAATATATAGGCTAGTATCACTCAATAATTATAAACTCTTATGAGCCACGTTGAATGATATGTCATGTTGATTTGACTATACATGAACTTAGAATCTGTGATATTGTGTAATTATTGCAAGGTTCGATTCACATAGGCCTAGGCTATGGCTTTCATTACATTTTTCAAAATTATTTCTTTTATTATAACCTTGATATTATTGTTCAGGAACTAGTCAATACGATACAAAAGTATCTTGAGATTGTTCGTCTGAAATGTCAAGAGTCAAAAATGTTTTTCTCTTTGAGAAATTTTGTTCATCAGTTTGGTAGAATTTGATTATTTGTGTTAAAGATATATCCTGATCAGCTGTAAATAGCATCAAAATTATTCACAGATTCCAGACACAGTGGAGGGGGGATGTTTAAAATGGCTTCCATACGATATTGGATCTTATGTACTGTTTATGAGAATATTATAGTATTTACTTTAATGTTGTCACATTTATATAGGTCAAAGAAAGAAAATAAGGTTTGGAAGGCTGTTTGGTCAGCAAGGATATATTATTAATCGGGATTAGTTCAAGCATTATAATAAAATTATTTTTTTTGTATTTTCCATTGATTTCATGATTCCAGACCTAGTCGATCGACTATTTCAACTTTTCGATTGACTTTTCTGACTTTACGATTGACTTTTTGATTGACTAGACTATTTTGACTGATTCTGATTGACTATTTGACTTTTCGATTGACTTTTCTGACTATATGGTTGACTTTTTGATTGACTAGACTATTTTGACTGATTCTGATTGACTATTTGACTTTTCGATTGACTTTTCTGACCATATGATTGACTTAATGGTTGACTTTTCGATTGACTTATGATTGACTTTTTGATTGACAATTCTGACTTTTTGGTTGACTATTTCAAAAGTCAACTATAAAGTCTGAAAAGTCAATCGGAAAGTCAAATAGTCAATCGGAAAGTCAAAATAGTCAATCATAAAGTCAGAAAAGTCAATCAGAGAGTGAGAGATAGGGACTG
Organism: Sthenelais limicola; assembly: GCA_942159475.1. Lineage (NCBI taxonomy): Eukaryota > Metazoa > Annelida > Polychaeta > Phyllodocida > Sigalionidae > Sthenelais > Sthenelais limicola. The sequence continues at coordinate 50,109,143 of OW804097.1, forward strand.
GGACTGGGACTGAGCCTGGGACTTTTGGACTTGGACTTGGAAAGTCAAAATAGTCAATCATAAGTCAGAAAAGTCAATCAGAGAGCGAGAGATAGGGACTGGACTTGGACCTTGGACCTTGGGACTTGGACCTTGGGACTTGGACTTGGACTTGGACTTTTCCTCATTCCAGTGGCACTGTCTCCACATTTATTACCATTTCCGCTAATTGGTACTTATACAGCACAAGTAACCAGTCGAAATAGTCAATCGTAAATCTAAAAAGTCAATCAGAAAGTCAGAAAAGTCGATCAGAAAGTCAAAATAATCGATCGAAAAGTCAGAAAGTCAATCGATAAGTCAAAATAGTTTATCAAAAAGTCAGAATAGTCAATAGAAATAGTTGACCAGATAATAAACCAACCAGCCAACTGATCCACCACAACTGTTAGACCGCAACTGGTATCCGACCCTCTGGGGCCGAAAGGACTTTCAAAGACTGTTAGAATGAAGAGCGTCATCTTGTTATTAGGAGGGTAGCCTCTAAGTGTTTTTCTGTTTTAAGTTGTATTTCGATTGAATGGGCGCAGCCTCCTTTTAGTATCACTATAGGAAAGGTATACTCTATACTGAAGGCTCTGTCGCACCCCTGGCTTAGTCTAAATTGGAGGAGTGGCCTGTCAGTGGCCACATGGGTTTGTTTTGACTGTGTTGGCTGGTGCTGTTAAGTGGAGGAGTGTATTGGCTTGGCCTGTTTGCTGTGAGTGACAGGGAGGGAGGTATACAGACTGAGTGAGTGCTGTGAGTGACAAGGAGGGAGGTATACAGACTGAGTGAGTGAAGCCTGTTGGCTGTCCTGTTGGCTGTGATTGACAGGGGGTTGGCTACTAGGCAGGGGGTTGGCTACTAGGCATTCCTACTAGGCCAGGCCTACAAGTGTGATCTTACAAGCTACATCCTGTAAGATCTTTATCTTTGGATCTGTAGACTGTCATCTGTACATCTGTGTCAACTGATTTCAGTGAGAGGAAATATCCGAGGAGATCATCAGATAAGTTATGTAACTGAAGTGTAACATCACTGTGATATGCCTCCTGCTGATTGTGGCCCAGAGTGGAGGAGGCCAGGTTTGGAAGTGAGTGATGGTTGCCATGACAACATCCATGTGGAGTCATATTCATGGCAATGAGGGTTAGTGAGATGAGATGAGCAAAGTGATTTAGTTTTGTGATTTAGTTTACAGTCTAGCTGTAAATGTTACATACTTCTTATACTTTCATATTGTAGGGTATTGATGAGATAGAGGTAGGAGCACAGGTTCAACTGAGCAATCCAATGGAACACCCAACAATCGCATGATCCACAAATTAATACGAAAAAAAGAAATACAAAAAAAGAACTATATACTAAAAATTAGAAGCAAAAGAAAATAGCAGTTAGGCAAATCAGCTGGGCTACCCTCCTAGTATCGAAAGATACTATAGCAATTGGGCAGTAGTGTGTTGTCTTGTTACAAAATACATTCTGTCTAAAGGTTGCGGCAGAATATGATACAACTGCTAAAAAACAATTTAAACCGTGGAGAAACATCTTTAACAATTTGTTAACCCCAACACCCTAATAGGAAACAGGGGGAGAAATGCAAAGAGTCATGTTAGTGTCGGAAGATAACAGAAAATACTTCAGAAAGACAAAGGTTCACACATAATTAATAATTAAAAGAAATTGCTGTTAAGATTAGGTGATCTTCCCCAGAAAGGGAACGTTAGAACGAGTAATATATCATTATACGAAACTTCAATGTTTTGTTTGATGTATCATTAATCTTTCCTGTTATTTATGTTTTTGTTAAGTAAAGATCCGATGTTGGACAACAAAAAATACATTCTGTTCGAAACCAAGTAACACGGAGTATGTAATCGTCTAAGGATTATTGTGTAGATAAACGTTTGGATCTCCAGAATAATGGCATCTCTAAGATAAAGAAAACCTGTTACATGTTTCTATGTTCCTACTTGTATCCAAAAGTGGTGTATGTCACAATAATGTGCAAACTAAAGACGAGTGTTTGATCTCCAGGATGATGGAATCCTTTAAATAAAACTTGTTCTCTAAAATACTCTGAAACCTTGCAATCATTGAGGGCTATTGCCATTCCATTTACTGTAAAATTATATTGGATTGGTCCCTCCTTTAATCCGGAGACCTTGTCAACACTTGAACCCAGACCTGCCTCTCTTATAATTGAGTTTTACTTCATGAATGTATGTGATTCGGCTGTTTCAGTATTGCACCCATCGCGGTTGTATGTTCACTACATGACGAGCGACCTATAGAATATTTCTGCGAAGACGACCAGGTGGCCATATGCTCACATTGTGTCATTGTTGGTCCACACAATGATCATAATATTGTGCCTTTAGAGAAAAAGGTATAGCGATTGGTTCTTAAAAAGCAGCAATTTCAGCGCATTTAAAAATAAATCTCTTTTACTACCTATGGAACCATTCGTTCCCAACCTATCTGTAAGTGACCTAGATGGAATATTGAACGATTTTATTGTCATCATATATTTTTTTTTATCTGCATAATTCAGCGATGTAAAACCTTCACTTGCCACTGCACTTTTACCTTCCAACCCATTTTGAAATTAATATGCGTAGTGATACATTTCTACATTTATAATTTTGCATTTATCAACATAATGGGCTGTGCCTCTACCCGTTCTATTGCTCTTCTAATCAACCTAGAACCAAGCTGCTGTTCTCAGTTTAGATGGTGCTCTTGGGCATGCCTGCCAGGTGCTGACCAAACTTCGGCGGTCAGATAAAGTAAGATTCTAGCTACAATATATTACCACCATTGTTGTTACGAGGTGGAACACTGCCTGTCTTTCCTAACTGCCTAAGATATGTTTGTTGCTCTGAGGGAAAGTTTGAAATTCCACTTAATTGTAACTTGTAATTTCTTTCGAAATCTAGTTAAAAAGCGATGGGAAGGCTATGTGACATACCTTTGCTAAATGTGAGGATAGTCTCTGTAAAACATCATATATTGCGGCTGTTAAGTTCTTGTAAAATTATTAACATGTAATAGTCGGGTCGATTTTGATGGATCTATTAATCCATGATATTTAGTCTGCGAGGTAACATGGTAACAACAATTGTTACCAAGTGAGACAAGTTGGCTCGCGCAGCTCAGTCGTGGTAGCGCTCACGTGAATACAACACACCTTTCAGTTCTATTAAAACCTGGACTGCAAGATTGATTTCTTAAATCTTTTGCCAAGAATGAAAAAATGGAGAGATTACCTAGTTGCTATAAAATTAACAAATATTTCCCAACAATCCAACAATCTGTCTCTTCCGAATGGTAATCCTTGGTATATGAATGGGTATACATGTATACATATCAAAATTGCAAGTGGGGTAGTCAAATATGGAACAATGGAGTCTTTTACGAAGAAATAAATATTCAAAAACGTGTAGCGTACCTGAGGGCCATTAAAGAGTATTACAAGTTTTTAATCAGTTTTATTGAATATTTAGAGCCTCGGAAAGTCTTAAATTCCGTAGGTCTTTCACAAGTATCGGAAAATTTGAATTGTTTTTAGCATGAAAATACAAAGCTGTCTTAAAAAGTCAATGAAGGTATTTTCTCCACTTTCAATATCAAATTATTCTTATCTTCAATACAACGTATCAATTTATGAATGAGGAATGGAGGAAATTTGTCTATTGATTGACTTATTGGATCTTTTATTTGTCGGGGAATATTTGATGGGGGAGGGTTGCTGCCAACCGGTTAAAAAATCATGTCTTGGTCTTTGTATTTGTTATGAAGGTGATGGCATCCATGATTCCAAGTATACGACAGAAGATGGGTGAACTCCGCCAAGAAACGCGCGACATTTTCAGACAGCTTCACGGCCTCCTTCAAATGCGGTATAACCCATGTTTGCATACGTACATAGATTTACCAGGTTTTACCTATTTTACCCATCATGTTAATATGCAGATATTCCATTTATTCGGTCTCCTTTTAAAAATACACCGCCCCGCACAAGACCAACACACCTCTTATTACATTGAGTGGGCTGAATTGAATTGAATTAAAAAATAGTTGTCGGAAGGTATACATATATATGCACGAGAGATGACAAATCATGAGAAAGGAGTTTACTAAGCTATAAAAGAAACTCTACATGAAGTAAAACGTAAAACATAAAGAATAGATATTAAAGTATTAAGTACAGAGCCCTTACTAGAAGTACAAGATACCGCGATTAATAAAATGTGCTTAATATCTTGAAAAAGCAATCCTAACCCCTTGCATTAGTTCTCAACTTTAGCCTAATAGGTTCAAAGTAGGTTCCTTCTATCCTGTGTGTCTTTGATAGTTGCCGTCATTGTTAATATTGTTTTAACAGGGAAGCCGAAGTTTTACGGGAACTCGACAAGACATTCCAAGAAGATATTTATCCCCTCGACGCCGCGGTATGTTTTTAACTATTTTTAATTCCACAATTTAATTATTCATTAGTTCACATTGCAAAATGAAAAGTACGTCGTCCACCCAGTGGTGGAAATAGTTCGCACTTGCTGATTTGCAATGAATGTTTTTTCAAAATTGAGAAAGAAAATTAATGTCATTAATATTGATACTGGAAATTTATATTCTAAATTAGCACCTTAGTTGTTTTGTGGATAGTGTTCTATCGTTTCTGTAAATATATTCTCCTCCTCCTCCTCCTCCTCCTCCTCCTCCTCCTCCTCCTCCTCCTCCTCCTCCTCCTCCTCCTCCTCCTCCTCCTCCTCCTCCTCCTCCTCCTCCTCCTCCTCCTCCTCCTCCTCCTCCTCCTCCTCCTCCTCCTCCTCCTCCTCCTCCTCCTCCTCCTCCTCCTCCTCCTCCTCCTCCTCCTCCTCCTCCTCCTCCTCCTCCTCCTCCTCCTCCTCCTCCTCCTCCTCCTCCTCCTCCTCCTCCTCCTCCTCCTCCTCCTCCTCCTCCTCCTCCTCCTCCTCCTCCTCCTCCTCCTCCTCCTCCTCCTCCTCCTCCTCCTCCTCCTCCTCCTCCTCCTCCTCCTCCTCCTCCTCCTCCTCCTCCTCCTCCTCCTCCTCCTCCTCCTCCTCCTCCTCCTCCTCCTCCTCCTCCTCCTCCTCCTCCTCCTCCTCCTCCTCCTCCTCCTCCTCCTCCTCCTCCTCCTCCTCCTCCTCCTCCTCCTCCTCCTCCTCCTCCTCCTCCTCCTCCTCCTCCTCCTCCTCCTCCTCCTCCCCCTCCCCCTCCCCCTCCTCCTCCTCCCCCTCCCCCTCCCCCTCCCCCTCCTCCTCCTCCTCCTAAAATTATTAAGGATGCGAGACACGATTTAATGTATAAAAATGATAAAATATAATATGCGAAGCATTCCTTTCTACAGCCACGTCAAAAACATAGTCTCTTACATATATAAGCTAACTCGCGTAAAAAAAGCACATGGTCAAGCTGCCACGCCCATCTCAATATGCTGATGTTTCGGGAATAGAGGGTAATTAAAGGGTAGTAAATGACACATGTTCAAGCTTTAATAGTATAAAGCACCATATGATTAATGTTAACTATTATTCATACACTTTGCATTAGGACGGATTTTTTTTTTATTATTTTTTTCCCCTCTGCCTTATCTAGTCTTGCTCATAACCGCAAAATGCCATTAAACCGCTCCAAACCGTAAATGTCATTGAAATCCCATTAGGACGGAATTTTTTTTTATTATTTTTTATGTTCATAAACTATAGTTTGGGATAGGTTGATAGGTTTGGGATAGGTCTACATGACTCATTATCAAGGATTATTTGGATATTTATTATGTCAGAACCCTACGGTGAACATAGGCCCAGCTAAGCCTAGGCTATAATGACAGGGGAGATAACATTAGTTATTTAATGTTATGCAATGGTACGTCATCATATGCAGAGTTATGATACATAATAAAGACAATATCTAAATATATTTATTAAAATATATTTCTTAGTCTTTACAGAATATTCTCATATGTTGGAACCATATATTGAACCTTATTTTGAGTTTTAAATTCTGACTTTTAGAAGGCGTACTGTGGAACTGGGCACGGGAACGGTGCAAATTAGAAATTAGACTGGTTGAATAATAGAATAACAACTAATAATAAAAATCAGACTGGTTGAATGATAGAATAACAACTAAATAAATCTGGTCTCGCATCCTTGTGCCGTTAGACACTCCGTTGATATACTAATAGAACGTCGACTGAAAAAACAATTAGACTAATAATCTAATTGAATTCACAACGCTTTCTTGTTTACACTGATCAAATCGATAAATTAAGAAAATATCACCCTTCACCACTGTATAACCACCACCAGCTATGCTGTGTTACAGGCAACACTCCCATTCCACCTCCTTGTTTTTTAATTACCGATGCCCCTGCTATTATGTGGCTATTTATTCTTTAGTATCTCTGGCCTATATTAGTATAAGAAATAAATGTTAATAAATATTTAATTTATAGAAAGCCTCCTTACGTGAGGAAGCCATGCGTATTAACAGTTCCATCAATGGTAAGGACACACAGTTTCCTTTGGCCTTAGTTGTTTCCCCAAGAATGAGAATGTGTCGAAGGTTGGCAATCAACCCAATTTTCAAAAATTGTTATTTCTATCATAACAGCTATCAATCAAATCTATAGTTCTAATAATAATAACACGCAAGATTACCATCAATTTAGTGGTGTGTTCACCATACTATTAATATAAAAATAATTTTCTGTTTAGAGACTGAATATGTACTTGTGGATTTTTTTTGCAGATACAAAAGTAGCAATGGGAAACAAGCAACAAATAGTAGTGAACGCCCAGCAAGTGCTTGGTCGTTTAGAAACCATTTGCAGTACTCCTTGCCATGTGAACATAAAACTTGAACAAGAATCTTTTCCCCGGTAATTTTTCTTTTCTTTATTATTATTACCATTGAAATGGTCATTTCCAGCTCACCTATGCCAAAAGAATCTTCGGGAAAGGGTGCGGGTGTCCGAGCGGTCTAAATAGCGCTGGGCTGGCTTAATGTTGCGCGTTTTCGAACCCTGACAATGGCGTGGCTGCAATTTCACCCCCCCCCCCCCCCCTCCCCCCGACTAGTGGAAAAACTGTTGTATGATCTGAACTAGTTAAAGTCGGTCTGGCAGATTACTCAACTAACTCAGTAGAATCTCGAATAACGCAACATTACGCTGTGCACCTTTTATACCTACACCTACGAGACGGAACGAGAAAGCAGGGTGGATTTTGTCTTCCCGTTTTTTTCAGATATCCAGGGTTGCAGAAGTGGTACAAAACAACAAAAGCAAATAACCATAAAATACAAACGCAGAAAGAAAGACTGAAAGGATTTACGAAGAAAAGAAACGGTGATTCCAAAGTCCCGGGAATTACAACGCTCAGGAATAAGTGCCGCAAGCTAGTGCAGCACGCATACACACAAAGCTCAATACAGTGGCCATTAAGCCCCAGGATGGCAGGGCTAAGTGTTGGATCCTAGGGCCCCGCAGGATCGGTCGCTAGGGTCCCGAAGAAATAAGAGACAGGATAAACTGGGCCATGCCAATAATAAGGGCGGCCAGAGAGCTGAAATGCTACAAAATAGTGAGGAATGGGGAGGGAAATGTTAGGTTCAAGAGGCGACTCTTCAAATACAACCAGCTCGAGAGTGTGCCAACCTTAGTCTCGCTAGTATACCTATCAAAAAGAGTCAGAAAGAGTTGTATACTTCGGGGGAGAATCCCCCCACCTATCCAATGACTACAGGCTGCCATTCAACTTTCAAGGAAAAGAATACAAATCCACAGGACAGCTTTAGGCGTACAAAAGGCTCATGTTCACGGGAGAACCGAAAGCAACTGGCTCAAAGATAGCAATATCATGGGCAGGCTATGGGAGTCAGTCATAGAAAGTCTAAGGAAAGCCACTGCTTCAAAAATGGAAATCAAAGACGAGTCTGTATCAGAAGATGGGGACACAGACGACGAAGTATAAAACTCAAGGCACCCTTTGGAAGAACTGATCACAAGGGCCTGTCCTTGCGATCAGACATCGAACGACCTGATTTTGTATTAACATCGACAAATAAAAGAATCATTGAATTGAATTGAAGTAGTACAACCCATGAAAATATAAAGCTATGATAAAAAAGAATAGAAGATAGAATCGACAATATGGAGGACCAGAGAAGCAACATCATCTTAATCTCATTTAACGTCAATGGTATAGGGGACATCAAAAAGAGAAAGGCAAACTAACCTTGCAAAATATAAAAAATAATTGCATTGCAAGAAACTCACTCCACAGAAAGTTAGGTCATCTGGCGAGCCAAATGGCCAGATAGTACATACTTCAACCACAGAGCCTCCAACTCAAGAGGAGTAGCGATATTGCTAACAAAAGACTGTACATGTAAGGTCTCAAAAGGTTATGTCAGTGTTCGAGGAAAGGGTCATAGCTATTACCATTGAGACAGCTTGGTCAGCTCTTTTTGTGCAACATATACCAATTCACTGCGGATTACAAAAAACAGCAGATTCATCTTCTTAATACAGTTAACAACTTAGTAAAGGACCATTAACACCTACCGTGTTTGGTAATGGGAGACCTAACCATCAAGTTGGATATATTACCTGATAAAGAGTCGGGTAACTCCTCCAGCCATAACAGAAATAGGAAGGGAGCAGACTAAGACGGATGATAAAAGACTAAACTGGCGGACACTTTCAAGACATTAACACCCACATCACATAAAGAAGAGGAAACCAGAGTTCAAGACCCAACTACATCTTCATTGAAGAAAGTATGGTTAACAAAATTGTTGATGTTAAGCACAAAATATCAGCATGGTTGTACTCAAGCTAGTAGAATGTAAGCCAGTAGAGGCAGAGGTATCTGGAAACTCATGTATTATCTTGAAAATGAATCATTCAGAAAAGGTATCTGAAAAGAAATTGTGGAAAATGTAACTCAAAGCAATATTATATAAAATGAATTCGTATGATGGGAAATTTTCAAATATATGGTGCGCACAGAAGCAACTGTTCATGGAAAAAAGAAAAAGAGAGAGGAGGTAAAACTTGAGGAAGAGCTAGAGCAAAGATTCAAAGCGTTAGGTCAAATAGGTGAAAGTAACTGGTGAAAACATGAAATTTGAATCCATAAAAGAATAAATAAGGCAAATCCAAAGGCGAACTACCATAGGCGCAACGGTGCGCGCTAGAGTCAAATGGTTAGTTGAAGGTGAGAAGCCCACCAAATAATTTCAAGGCTTGGAAAGAAAAAGGCCTAGCTCAAAGATAATGTCTCACAATGCCTAGACAAAGGAGAAATCATTACAGACCAAAAAGAAATATTAGAAGCACAAAAAGCTTTCTATCAACAATTGTATAAAAAGGTCGAAGTCAAAAAATGTAAGACGAGCCAGCTTAACATAAAGCCTTGGAACAAGGTAGAGAAGAAATATGTAACTAACGTTGGGCAGGGAAATCTCTGAAGCAGAAATAACATTAGCAGTAACAGCGATAAAAAATAACGAATCACCTGGTTCAGATGGGATTCCCATAAAATTATATAAAGAGTTTTGGAAGGACTTCAAACCGATTTTCATAGCTATGATGAACAAGGGGAGAAAACTGAAACTCAGAAAAAATCTGTAATCACTCTATTACCAGAAAAGAATAATGATAAAAGACTCATAGCTAACTGGAGGCCGATCTCCCTGCTCAACGTGGACTATAAAATCATGTCTAAAGTAATCTCAAACAGAATGACCCCCTTCTTAGATAAAATGATAAACGAGGACCAGCGTGGATATGTCCCTGGCAGATATATCGGTCAGACCATAAGGCGAATTGCAGATGTAAGAAGGGGAAGCTCTTATAGTTTTGTTTGACTTCCAAAAAGCCTATGATACACTGTCATGGAGCCTACTATTTGAGATTAATGATTATAGAATTAATATTAATAGTCATAGAAGAATTTGGAAAAATCTCAGGGTTGATCTTAAACAACAATAAAACTAGAGGCTTCAACATAGGAGAGCAAAAAATAGGGCATGAAGACATAAAAAGTTAGCCTTTGGGGGAGGGGGGGGGGGGGGGGATGAATTTGTGTGAAAAAACAAAAAGCCCAAAGTGGCTTGAAAGTTTCTAACGCAAGCAACAGAGCATGGAGGATTGAAACTCAGAAGCTTGGAGGTTGCGATTAAAACGAACAGGCTAAAATTAGCAAAACGTTTATTAGAAGGTAACAAGAGCCTTCGGCACTTGTATTGTAGAGGCAGTTGTGTTTCTACTTCTTATAGGAATCCAACAATTTACTGGACGGTTTTTTTTTAATTTGGAGATATTAATTTGATTGCCAAAAATGGCTGAAATAGTAGGCCTAAGGTCTTTAAAAAATGATTATTATTAATCTTTCACAAAAAATGGAACCAATATCTTATTAATATACTATCTTATTAATATTATTGAAGCACATATGTGTATGTGATTCTTTATATTATGTGAAGAAAGTGTTCAGCGATATATCAAATTACAAATCCAGGGTCGCCAGGAAAGAGTAGGAACTTCAGATTGCAGAAACTATTAATGCTGTGGGGCTGAATTTTGGTCAAGATTTAATATAGAGGATGCGAGGAATGCTGTTAGAAGTATGACTTCCCAGGAATTTTATTTCACTTTAAAAAATGAACAATTAACAAATAAATCCTTTCAGGAATAAGGTCATGAGTTGTAGGTCAAATCTTGTATAGATGCTTGGTATAAAATCAACTGATAATAACTGTTTCAGGAGTTAGAAAAGATGCATATTCCAGATATTGATAGCTTAATGTTTCTTCATTGCCCTGTGGGGCTAAAATGCCAAGGGAATGAGTGAAAGTAGCCCTGCGGGGCTAGCATGTTGGAAGGGTTCAGGCACATAGGCCTGCGGCGCTAGAATGAAAATGACAGGGGGCCGGAATAGTGCAAACTACCCTGATACGGGACTAAAGCATCTGATCAATTCAGTTTTTCATGCACTCTTTTTCGATGTCTTCCCTAGTACTGTTCACATTAATATTTGAATTGTATATACCCCAATTTCTATAAAGTTCTAGGAACGTCACACTTTTGATATTTGATAAGCTAATTTAGCCCTTTCTGTTACTGTTAGCTTCTAATTCGGTATTGTCACTCGACTCAAAAAGTTCATTGTTTCAAATGAGAAAGACTTTGTCCATGCTCAAGTTGGGTTTTCTGAATTGGTAAAGCTATCTATATCTATCTCTTTGTTTAGGCATTTATGTGTGCTACCCTAACCATACATTGATACCAACTAAACATGAATACCAGGTTCCCCGGGAAATATTAACAGTATTAATCAGTGTTTTATCAATTACTTTCAGGCTTTCGCTTGAAGAAGGATCAGTTGACATTCTTAAAAGTATAGGTTCTGTTGAACCTAGTAAATTCATTCGGTAAGTGTCTTTTTTTAATGGATTTTATATAAATTCAGTGAAACAAGTGCAGTTATACAATTGACCCATCATATTTAAACAGTTAAACGCTTTTTTCTGTGGTCTGCCGTGGGACGGCCCCCGCAGATATTTGCATTGCTATTTTGCCCTCTCCGGCCGCTTTGGATCGGCCAAATACCCCTCCATCATGTTTCAGTGATTTTCGCATTTTTGTGATTGGTTCATCTTTGCCGGAGCCGTGGTCTTGTGGGTCCCCATCTCCCCGTCCTTGGGCTCTGCCTAGTCTCTCTGGTGACACATCACTGGGCTAAGTGATGCCACCTATCGCGTAGTGGAAATTTTCCCGTCCTCAGCCGGGATTTGAACCTGCAATCCTTCACCCAAAGCCTGACAGCCTGGCCTATGCCATACACAAATCCAGTCGAGTCGGACACATACGGGGGTTTATTTCATGTTAGCCGTTGCTGGGTAACAACAGAGATGCGCATATCCGGTCAGGTGGTCAGGTGGTCAGTCAGCTTCCCGTTAAAAACCTCCATGGTGGCGTGCTTTCGGTTCCGGGATAATCTACTTTGTAAATCCAGGAACATGGTGAGGAGGAATTATCTTTTATGTGATAATTGACCCGTGTTGCATTCTTAGATTCCCTTGGAATCCTAAATTTAGACTTTTTGAGTCGTTTTTCTCCAGAGCAGAGGCCAGTGGGAACTTTTACTTTGCCGGCATGCCTTCCGATACCGAAGAATCGGATGCCAGAGTGACCCGTGGTCACAAGGGGGAAGGTACTCCTGAGAAAGAAAAGGATCCTCCAAAAGGCAAAGCTGGGAAAGACCTTAACAAAGCCTCTCTTGAGCAAATCAAACTGCTCTTGACCCAGGTCGTTGATGATAGGATTACTCCCCTAGAAGTCAAGGCTGCAAATGATGTCGCATCGCTAGCTCTCGCTATGGCAGGAGAGACTAAGAAGCCGGAGGATGAACGCAACAGTGAGGATCAGGATGATTCTGATGGTACAGGATCACCTCAGAAGAATGACTCAAATGGATCGAGAAATTCTTCCTCAAATCCACACTCGGAAGAGCTAATCGATGTGGATACTTTTGAACAATCCTTCTCTTCCCTACTAGCGGACAAGTTGGAGGGCCCGGCCCTCCCAGAGAAGATAGTGCTCCCTTTCGGCAAGATCTTCGGGGAGCCTGTGGATGTTAAAGTCGTCCTGGAAAAGAGGAACTTATACCCCAGACAGGCCAATGCTAAAGGCCTTAAAATTCCTAAACTAAACAAACTGCTAGGGGGAAAAGCTTCTAAAGAAATTAAGGCTGTGGAATCGAAGTTGCGCCATGTGCAGGAAAACATGGCCGCGGACATGACGGCAGTAGCAAAACCAGCACAGGTAGCGTACGATTTCAACAATCTAGCTAAAGTCGGGGGGAAGACAAAGTAAAAGATTTTCAATTTTCAATTCTATGAAAGCTATGTCGATACTATGCAGGTTAATCTGCTACTCTCTAGAGCCATGCACGGTGTCATGATGACAAGGCGCGAGGTGATCAAACAAGGGGTGGCTTACCCCTACACTTCACTCTTGACAGCGAAACCCCCCAACCACCAGCTACATAGCGGTAGATGATCTCGCAGCGGCCATGGAGAAAGCCAAGCAACTGGCAACGATGTCTGAAAGCTTGATGAAGTCCAAATCTTGGACGGCCCAGAACAAGACCAGACATCACCCTTACAACAATAATAATAACCAAAAGAAGGGCAACAATTAAAATAACCGTGGCAAAGGTGGTTTTAACAAATCCTTGAAAGGAAACCAAAAAGGCGGTGGAAACAAGAATTTTCACCAGGAGGAGGCCCAATAGTTCAGGTGAGTTCTCCTTCAAATAACTTTGGTACTTTTACAGCGGGAGGAACCCGTTTAAGACTTAAAGCCTGGACTAAAATCACTTCTGACCAAGTGATCATTGATAAAATCAGGGGGATTAAGATCGACTGGAAGGACCCCAGAAAGAAATAACATTGTGCCTTATTTTCGATCGGAACAAGCTTCCAAAATCCTAGATTCAAAACTTCAGGAATTATTAGACAAAAACATTATTGAAACCTCGTCATCTGAACAGGGACAATTTGTGTCGAATGTTTTCCTAAGACCGAAACCCAATGGGAAATTTCGGGTAATCCTAGACCTTACGGATTTAAACTTGCAAGTGAAATATAAATATTTCAAAATGGAATCGCTGCATACAGCACTCCAATTACTCCAGAAAGATTGCTTCATGGCCTCTTTAGATCTTTCAGACGCCTATTTCTCAGTAGCAGTTAGAGGAGAAGACAGAAAATTTCTAAAATTCTGGTGGAACAACCAATTGTTCCAATTCTCATGTTTGCCTATGGGGCTAGCCCAAGCCCCCAGAGATTTCACAGAAACCTATTTTTGCCTATTTGAACGAGAGAGGCCATTCCTGCATAGGATACATCGATGACACCTTTATAGTAGGGGAAAGTTTCGAGAAATGCCAGGAAACAGTAGCGTTACTACTCAATATTTTTGTGGATCTAGGGCTCAAGGTGCACAAACAGAAAAGTGCTCTAATTCCGTCAAAAGAATTAAACTTTCTAGGCTATTGTATCAACTCCAATGACATGACAGTTTCCCACAGGGGAAAAAATGACCAGAGCCATTAAAGATATCCAAGACAAGAAACAACCCTCAATAACCTATTTCCAAGTACCAGACATCGACCGGGGTTACCATGGCAACGCACTGGTGTCTTGGAAGCTCACGGGGTCAAAGGGGTTAGACTGACCACTAAGCACTGGGACGCGGTAGAAGCAACCTATAAACAATGGTGTAATTTGTCATTTCTTCCTCGGATAATTTGCTTTAATAAACCCTAGTATTGTGCAGAGAAGGGGACAGTAACATTGCATTGCAAGAATGGCTTGTGTGAGCCTACCAACTATCAGTAGGAACAAAGATATTTGATGGGGAAGGTATGTAGGCTAAGTCGGGAAATGTCCCGAGTAAGATGAGTGTTGACGGGAGGTATGACCACTGCAGCCCCGAGTAGCCCACTATGCCATGGGGGTCCGAGGGCAATGACAGTTGTAGCGGGAGTTGTAGTTTTTAATTTGGATATGATTTGTTCAACACACTTTTTCCAATAAGATATTTCAGCTTTCTAGCTATTGTAGTTGGCTTATCTTTCTGCCCTCTTACACAATGCTAGCATAATTGTGATAGACTCTTTACTGAGATCATAGTTGATTCAGTGTGAACTCACATGTTACACTCAGTAAGAGGATTACTTCCTTAATAGATGTCTTAACATGTTTACATAACAATTCCGAATAATTCACAAATACAACCAACTATTCATTTTTAGCTGGTGGGATTTATCTTTTATGAATGTTTTTTGATGTATAGTTCATAATTATACAGGCTTCAGAATATCTTCTGTTTGATGTGATGTAATTGATATAGTTTACACATCACATTCATCGTTAAAAAGAAGAATTGTGCTCAGGCACATACATTTATTATAAGTTATTAACCCCCATTACCTAACTTAACAGGCACATACAACAAATCATAATATTGCTAATACCAAAGAGGCTTCATTTAAGAAGTCTAGTTGCTAATATCAAGATCCTGAAATGACATACTGTAGTGTATGAACCATAGAGCTCTATAGGGGTGCAACAAATTCTGTCCAGGGTGATAATTTAGTTAAAGATTGACATTGTTTTAGTTCCATTTCTCCGCCGAATGTATTCATTGTGCCTATGCTCTGAGTGGTTGCTATGGATGAGCATCCCAGACCTAGCAACAAGGTGGCCGACCTCAGCGCCACCGTCAGCCATTTTCACGCTACTCGCAAGTGGGATATTAGGGAAGTAGCGGGGATTTTAGGATTAATGGTGGGTGGACCTCTCAAAAGGGGTTGAATTTGGGGAAGCCCATTATAGAAGATTAGAAGGAGACAAAATCAGGGCCCTAAATTCACGAGCGGGAGATTTTGATGCAAAAATGAAAATCTCTGTAGCCGGTCACGACGACCTTACGTGGTGGAAAAGCTACATTAAGAAAGGTTTCAAGGCCATTAGAACTTTCTCCCCAGATCAGCTGTTAACAACAGATGCTTCTGGGTGGGGCTGTGTGACAGGTAAACAAGTCGCCAGCAGACTTTGGGATTCCTTAGAACAAAATTGGTATATTAATGCACAAGAGACCTACACATTCTTGTTAGGCCTACTCACCGACAATATGACAGCGGTAGCCTATGTGAATACAAGGGAGGGGCTCACAGTGTTATGTGTGATAGGATAGCAAAACTCATTTTGGAATTCTGTGACGAGAGAGACATCATCTTATATGCAGCTCACATTCCAGGGGTTGAAAACATAGAGGCAGACGGCCTCTCAAGAAAGGAAGGGTACATTGAATGGGCTCTACCCGATGACGTGTTCAAACATATCGTGGGAAAAAATAAGAACCCAGATATAGACTTATTCGCATCGAGAGTAGCTCACAAACTTCCAAATTACTGTAGCTGGGGTCCAGACCCAGGAGCCTCTGTGATTGATGCTTTCTCATTCAATTGGAATGGACTACTAATTTATGCTTTCCCTCCTTTCAGCATTGCGCTTCGGGCAGCCAGGAAAATGATGACAGACCAAATGTCGGGCCTCCTGGTAACGCCAAATTGGACTACCCATAGTACGGATTGCTCTCCAGAATGTCCAGAGGAAAGAAAATCCTTCCCAACGTCCCCCTCCACAACCCCATAACGAACGCAACCTGGTCCGTGAACCTTGTTGCATGGGAGATCTAGCCAAAGACCTCATGGATCAGGGCTTAGACCCCTTAGCGGGGGAGCTCCTTATGGCGTCGTGGAGGCCAGGGACCATTAAGCAATACGATTCTGACTTTAAATGTTGGACGGCTTTCTGTGCTACCAAGTCCCGGAGAGAACTCCGCACATTAATCATGTAGTTGCTTACGTAGTTAGTTTGTACAAAGAAGGATTAGGCTATTCCGCAGTGAATTCAGTCAGATGTGCTCTCTCATCATATGTATTGATTGAAATGTATCACATCATGTGAAATCTTGTCGAATAAACATTTTTTAAAAAAAAAATGTACACAGGATAGAGGGAGAGACAGTAGGGAGTACCTGCCTAGTCTCTAGAATAGTTAAAGGGGTTCATTTTAAAAGACCACCAGGTACCAGGTACAAGCAAACTTGGGACGTCAACTATGTTCTGAACAAGTTGAAACAATGGTCCCCAATAGAAGAAATATGAAGAGACTCGCTTATAAAACGGTCCTTCTATTAGCCATTGTGACTGCCTAAAGGATGCAACACCTTACATTCGATCAAAAGGACAAACATCGTCTGGGGCAAAGAAGACGTCCTTATCCAGATGGATAAACTTCTGAAACATTCAAAACTAGGAGATTCTTTCAATGACTTTAGAGTAGATAAGTACAACATCGACAAGAGAATCTCTCCTTACAGAGCATTGAGACTATTGCGAAAAGACAAAAAACTTTGATGTCCCATCAGCCGAGTGTGTCGAAGGCAAACAATATGAACATCCCCATAGACTTGATCCTGAAGAGGGGAACATGGACTAACGCAAAGACATTTGCGAAGTTCTACAAAAAGATCGACCCAGAGACGATTTTCCAGTCAGCGGTTCTTTCCAGTTAAACTGGTAAATACCCTTGAATCTTCTTTTTTAGTTTCCATTTAATTTTGCTTAAAATTTTGGAAGATCTTATGTTCAACCCAGGAACCGAGGCTTTCAAATCTCTGTTGTTACCCAGCAACGGCTAACATGAAATAAACTTTTTTAATTAAAGGAGACTTACCTTGGTAAAGGTGACCTTTGATTCAAGGTTTATGATCTCTCTCTCTCTCTCTCTCTCTCTCTCTCTCTCTCTCTCTCTCTCTCTCTCTCTCTCTCTCTCTCTCTCTCCCTCTCTCTCCCTCCCCTCTCTTTCTCAATTACTCATAATCACATACCCCCGTAACTGTTACTTGTTATATTAAGAGGAGTTAATTTATGAATTCATTAGTTCTCACATCTGATGTGCCATATTCTGAGTATTTAATGCTTCTGTACAGCCTGAGTGATGTTTTAAAAATCTATTCGGTGTTTAGGTGTTCAGTTAAGCCTATTAGCGAATGCCCTGAGGATGAGTTAGACGACATAGATAGTGAAACCAACAGTCTCACTGACACCGACTCAGTTTGTACCAGCCTGTCGGGAAGCATCTCCAGAAGTACATGTAGGTTTTTCCTTGTACATGTGTATTCTATTTGTTTTCATATACCTGGTTTCGAAATATACATTTTCATCAATTTGAACCTGTCTATTATAGCAGTGCTACTTACCAATAAATAAATTGGTCTTAGATTTTACCACGGTAAAAGTATAAAGACACTAGACGCTTAAAAATTATGTCTCACAAGTTCATAAATATTTTGTTTGCTCATTTTCATTTTAGTTATTTTTTTTGTGGGTAATAATACAGAATTAAAATTTGTTTACTCAATACTTAGAACGTAAGAAAATTTAGTTGAACATTTTAATCCAGAGCTTCTACGATTTCACCAAAGTAACTACGTTTTCAGTGTCAAAATATGATGCTACGATCTGTATGACACAAACTACGATTTTGGGGTAATTCAGGACCCAAACATGTTTAAACAAGAAAATTCTAGACTGAAATATTTCTGGTTAGAATACTGGATATATATGTTGTAAAACGTCTCTTTTCCTTTCCTAAATTTCTTATAACAGATATTCAATATTTTGTTACAACTAGTGTAACACAAAACTAGGGATGTATACTTATGACACAATAAGGTATAACAATTAGGTCAATTTCTTGTGTTGCTAACGGTGTGCTGGTGACGACGTCGTCGACGTCATGACCTATTAATGCCGGAGAGCTTTTTTATCCTGACATTGAAAAACGGACGGGCTGAGGTTAATCGCTGATTATTTATTTATTATTAAATATCTATTCAAGTCATTTGATTTAGTAAGAGAGGAGACATATATATTGATATATGTGCTCAAAAAAAGATCGAAAAACGATTAATATTCAGAGGATTGATGTTCAAAGTTTCAAGTACAAAGAATCATGTGGATTTCAGCTGTGATGTGGAGTAGAGGGAAATATATAGGCCTTCTGAGGAGATGTACAAAGAATATCCATCTTTTACTTACTATAAAAGCCTGAATATGACATGAAAGCTATGTATGCTACCATTATTCATTATGAAGTAACATATTGCATCAAACCACTTTTATTTATATTTGCCATCGATTTAAATGCGATCCTCCCGGCAACTAGCTCGAGGTGCTTGTTGACAGGTGCCCATCGCCGTCCATATGCCTTCCACAGGGGTTGTTCATTAATGCGTTGATGGTTGGGGGGGGGGGGGGTGCAGAATTGTTAGTGGTTAAAGGATATAGGCCGTATTATATAAACATTGAATATGGTCGATTCTCATGAAATGGTTCCAAATTGGAATTGATAAGATGAAATGCTTAGTTCCTCACCATCATTTGTTTTAAACTCTGACCTGTTTTTAGGGGGTTTGCAGTAGCCTATATACTTAAATGCTCAGACACATGCGAATTTGCAGATGAAACATGTAGTTTTGACTTATGATATTCTTGTAATATTCATTCCCAATATGTAGCCTACTGACTGTGTAGCACCATAAGAAATTTCCTGAAGGTGAGGTTTGAGATAGAAAACTATATACGAAACTGTAACAATATTATTTATGTGATGTATGATATCAACAACAACAAAAAATGTGGACAAGGAATTTTTGGTAATTTGATGGAATAATTAAATTGCTTTTTGTAGGTTCACTTATTAAGGCTATTCCCAGTAATGCGGATCGCCTTTTTACTATAGCTATACAGACGTTTGGCACATTCCTGGAATTCTTATGGAGCATTATTGGGTCGGTTTTTAATCTGTTAGACAGTTACTGGATTAAACAATTATAGGGACTATTTTGACTAATTTTCCTACCTTCAAAGAGACTAATTTTCCTACCTTCAAAGACCTGTCGCCGCGAACATAAAAAATAAGGAATTGGTTAGGCCTACGCTCCTGATTTTTTCACTGCTGGGGGGAGGAATGTTTTATCTGTGTTTTGACCAGGGGGATTTTTGAATTTCTGATTTTTCATACCATTTTGGTCCAGTTTTTTTAGGAAAGATTTGCGATTTGCGGCGAAAATGTCTGTGAAATCGAGAGAAAACTGTAGGGGCCTCTCGTTATCACCACAGGTTTTGACGAGTCTGGTACACTGTCTCAGCATGGTATTAAAGACTCTGGTGCAGGTTCTCAGCACCCTCCCAGCAGGTAGTAAAGGCCCTCCTTTCATATTTTCTTGCACCTCGTTAAGTATGTTCGCACATTCCCGAGCAACGTCAGCCTTCCCCCTCCTGTCAATCAAGCTGTGGTTGGCTAGGACTGTGACCATTGGCTTGTCAAAACGTTAGTGGTCCCGGAATTCCTGATTTTTGATTGGCTAACAAATTGGCTTCTCACACCCTCACACCCTCACTGCCCCTTTTGCAACGGCTAAGTTGTGGTTCCCACCCCTGCCCCCACCCCACTAAGGTGCCACGAAAAGGAAGCGCGGTGACAAAAACCAATGTACTGGAGATATACCATGGGAGGAGGAGGAGGAGGAGGAGGCAATGTGGTTTGTGTTATTATAAACATGTCACTGCCCCAATAATGTACTACAGGCTGGGAGCCAACATGGTGGTAACTGCAACAATCATACAATATACCCCGCAGCAGGTTTAACATAACAGTTTTAAACAATTATGGTATCACATGGAAACAGTTATAAGATAGCTTGGTGAAGCCGGTTCATATGGTACTTGGAGCTTTTGAGAAACTTTGAGGGAAGTGGGTATAGGATTATTGGGAAAATATGACACTCTCTTAGAAGATTGGGCGGCCCTGAAAAGGACCTTTTAAGGTTTATCTTGAGCATTAATCATCAGCCGTTCTCATCCTTAAACGTTCCACGTTCAACACTGCCACGTACAATTGTTCAGAGGAGTAATAATCCATCATCGAGACGATCACGGAACGGCGGGCCAGGTCCTCTATACCGTTGACCAGGTCTCTCAAGTCCACATTAATAATGCCCATCTGGTGTAGAACATTGACCATACATTCAACACCATGTAAACCTCCCACGTTCTTTCACTCATAATGATATATTGTATTCGTGATTCAATATCTAATGCTTGGAATCCATTTGTCATATCACTCCGAAACTTTCGTACCTTTTGCGAAGATCAATTATTATGACATGGCAAGTGATTGTTGGGTATTGGGCCTCTGTGGATTGATCTAGCACTGATTTGTATGAGACCACACGCCCCCACGCCGTGCACTACCTTTCCTAGCACTCTTAACTTTCGTGATAATTGATGGGGCTTTTGTGCAAACAGCGGCATTTACAATAACCCTGGCCCAGCCGCCCTACAACTGAGTTCTGGAGCGGATTAGCCTTTTCCAACCCAAACAGGATCAAGGTCCTTAGTAATAAAGCTGGTGGTGTGATGACGCACTTCTGTATGCCTTGAAGGTACAAACGAAACTTCTATTACTATTACCTCCCCCTCCCCCTCCTCATCTGCGCTCTGTTGTAGCAGCCTCTGATATATATCTCTCTCCTCCTCCTGATCAAAGGGTTTATGGCCCTGGCAGTGACCCTTTTATCCGAGGTATAAATTGACCGTTTGACCCTTCTTAAAGGACTTTCTGAATTGAGCATTTTCCCTCCTGAAAAGGACTTTCTGAATTGAGCAGTTTCCTTCCTGAAATAATTAATTAATCCAAACAATTAAACACGATTAAAAACCGACCCAATTTCGCCCGTCTCTCCGCCAGGAGGGAAGGTACATTAGCAATTAAACCCCTCTTGTATCCGATGTCACAATCGAAGACCCGACCTCCCCTAAACTGTCTTCTGGTTACAGTACAGCTAAGCAAATTGGAGGTCGGCCAATGTTCCCGCCATTCTATAGATTCCCTTATTTTGGGGTCTGTAAAACATTTCCTTCTAGGCGAAATTTGATGTTAAACTTTTGAACACCTCATAGAAAGTTTGTTTAGGAAATTATAAGGGTGACTGGAGATGTCAGTGGGCACGTGCTGCCCACTAGTGTACATTTGTCCTTTTGTCATATTTTTCGGATTTCTGCCTGTCTTGTATGAAAGTTCTAAATTATTCTGTTCTGTTCCTCCCTTTCTTTTACTGGTATGTTTGATGTGCATGTTGAACCAAATTTTAGCTAAATTTAGGTCATTTTAAAGGAATTTCATTTGTTTACAAAAACCAATGTACATGTTTCTGGACTTGGGTTGGAGCCTGGCACCTCGTTCATAGTGACACATTCCAAAGCTTCCTTTGTTCTGGCATATCTCCCTGGGGTCAGCTGTCAATTAACGTATCGCCGGGCGCTGACCGCGTGGGAAGGTTGGCCAATCACATACCGTCAAAACAATAAACAGATGACCGCCATGTGTGCGTCCCAGCGCCCCGACCAAAACAGTCCCACAGGGTCACTCAGTGGTCTCTACAGTGTGTAGTGCTATAGGACTATGTACACAGACCATAACGACTGGATTTCTCCAGAATTTATAATTGCAAAAGCAGGACTTGAATCAAAATGGGAAGTTGTTTGTTTTGTTTGTTTTCTTTATTGATAGCATTTTATCAGTTACACGATAATAGTTCTCAGCATATCAGAAATCTTAAAGAAAAAAGTACTAATCAAATATTTAAACAATTTAAGAATTACTAGACATCATAAAGCAATCGAGACCTCTATGGCTCAGCCGGCCTTACATACAACAGAGGCTCATCCTACCGTTAGATAACAACAGCAACTTTCCTTTACATGAGCTATGTCGCCACCTGGTAATAATAGTCAACTGCTCTTTACTACAATCAGATACTAAGCTATCCTAGTGGTGTAGTAGAACATATCGATAAAAACAAAGAACAATTTTTATGTGTTTTCTCATGAGATAAAATGATTAAAACTGGTTTGGGTCTGGGTCCACAAAATAATCCTAGTATCCTTTCTAAACTTCCCCACTCTCTCTAAACTCAAGCCACAATTTTTCTTTTATTCTATTTTTGAAATCCCCAAGGTCCACTATGTTTCTAAACTCCACAGGTAAGTCATTCCACACAGCGCCAGCTTTTGATAAGCAGGACCGAGAGGTAGCATCTTTCTTCCATTTATAAACTTCCACTCTCCTCCCCATATTCCCCCTGATATTCATGTTAATCCTTCTCTCAACAAAGGTGCCCACTCTGAGTGTCAGAGCTAATATCCTACTCATTCGTCTGAGTCGTATCGGGAGTAATCCACATCTCAGATGGAGGTCAAAATTTGAGATATGTCCTCTCACATTCAAGAGTGTCCTAAGCCCCCTGTTTTGTGTTTTCTGGAGTCGTTGGTGGACATTTTGTGGACCCAGATCCGTACAGACTATGCAGCTCTCTATGATCGGCAATACAAAAGACTTATACAACGATATAGCAATGTTGGACCCAATATATGGTAAGATCTTCCTAATTTTCGATGTTTCAAAATAGGCTCTTTTTATAGTATGGTTGATCATATGGTCCATACGTAGGTCGGAATCAATGAGAAGCCCAAGGTATTTGAATAAGTTGGTTACCTCTATTTCTTTATTTAGCAATTTATATTTTGGAACATGTACTTTCGGTTTTCTTTTACCATATATTCTTTGATGTCTAGTCTTCGCTGTGTTGAGTCTAAGCCCATTGTGCGAACACCACTTTTCAAATTTCAAGATATCTCGTTGTAATTCGTCAACATCGGTTTGCTTAGTGACTGGTCTCCAAATCACACAATCATCAGCGTATAGCTGGACGTTAGAAGAGAAGTTCATACCCAAAACATCGTTCATGTACAGGATAAACATTATCGGCCCAAGGATGCTTCCCTGAGCCACTCCGGCCGTTAGACTAACCTCATCAGATATAATTTCACCAATTTTTACTTCCTGGGTCCTGTCCACACAGTAATTCTTCAATAGGGTCAAGCAATTATCTCTAAAACCAAGAGCTTCGAGCTTGGACATCAATCTTTCGAGGTTTATTGTGTTGAATGCTTTAGAAAGATCAAAATATATTAGATCAATGTCATGCCCCTTATCTTTAGACTTCAATAAATCTGATACGAGGTAGCTAAGGGCCGTATCTGTACCTTTCCCAGACATGAAACCATGTTGTTCAGGGATGATGATGTTATTTTCCGAGAAGTAGGCATCTAACTTATCTTTCATTAACCTTTCAAAGATTTTACCTGCTAGTGAAGTAATTGTGATTGGTCGCAGGTTGTCTAAATCAAAGTTATTCTTTTTCTTCGGAATTATAGTACATGAACCTCTCTTCCAGTTTACAGGGTAGATTCCACTCACTCGTATCTTATTCAGTAGAAGTGTAAAGTTAAACAAATCCTTCATCAGACAAACCTTCAGAAATAGTGTAGGTAGATCGATATAACCACTATTCTTACTAGTATCAATACATGTGACTTTCTCTAACACCTTCTCTTGAGTGATACTCTCATTCCACAAAAATCGACTGTTTGCTTGTACCAACTCGGGCATATTATTCTGCGGGTCTCTATCTGATGTTATATTCGCGAAGAATTTATTTGTAACATTGGCAGCTTCTAAGCCAGTATATGGGCGGCCATCGTGAAATATTTTATTGATTAAATTGGTACCCTTACTAGACGAATTCATTGGAAAGATCGAGGAGATGTGTTCCCAGAATTTTTTTCCATTCGCTGAATGCAGTCTCAATAACTCTAAATGTGTTTTCACGTTTAGAAGCTATAAGTCGAATCTTAAGGATTCTCCTCTGGGCCTTAGCAGCATTCCAGTCAGCTATGTAGCCCGTTCTTTTGGCTATAGAAAACAGTCAATTTTTTTCTCTTATCATTAGTCTGATTTCTCTGGACAAGACCCCCCCCTCGATTGACTTTTACATTTACTTCTCTCTTGGGGTACAACCTATTCAGAATGTTCAAGTACTTACTGCTAAGATCATCCCAAAAAAGGTCAACATCGATGTTCGCTAGATTTACCTCCTGTACCGTTTCGTTTGCAACCTCTATTTCTCTCTGAATGTCATCTGAGTTAAGCTTACGAGATAAACTTCTAGTAGTGATCTTTTTTTCTGTGTCTGATATAGAGGATGTTCTGAATCGACTTTTCTTGATTACAACATAGACTGGCAGATGATCTGATAATAAAATGTCTAA
This sequence comes from Sthenelais limicola, assembly GCA_942159475.1. Classification (NCBI taxonomy): domain Eukaryota; kingdom Metazoa; phylum Annelida; class Polychaeta; order Phyllodocida; family Sigalionidae; genus Sthenelais; species Sthenelais limicola. The sequence continues at coordinate 50,134,012 of OW804097.1, forward strand.
AGTCCCTGATGTGTCAACAAAACGGCAATCGCTAATTATCAGATCGATAGTGCTACTACTGTTTACAGTGACCCTAGTTGGGTGCTTTATCAACTGAGTCAAGTTGGTATTTCTGATGTGATTGTACAGGTCATTCTTCGGTTTATTATTTTTTGAGATATCGATGTTAAAGTCTCCCATGAACAACCTTTCATGTTTACAATTCAATGATAGCTGTAGTACTCGGTTGTATTCTAACATAAAATCAGTTATGCTAGTATTCGGAGGTCTATAGACGTTACTCACTAGTAAAGGCTTTCGGTGACCCGCCTTGATTAACACACTTAGGATTTCTAAATGGTCTTTTATAAAAGACATGTTATCAATGACACTCACATTTATGAATTCTTTACAGTAAATCACAAGCCCTCCATTGACCCTCAATTGTGAGTCATGAACACAGTCAGACAACCAAGTTTCGCCAATACATACTATATCGAAGGTACCATTAATGAGCTCAAGTTGGATCTGCTCCTTTTTATAGAAGTAACTTGCAGCATTCAGATAACACAGCTTCAGACCTCGCTTGGCATCTACTTCAATTATACTCTCCATTTTTTAGAGTGGGATGGAAACAATTGTGCGTACCACTCATTCCCTGAACCAAATACATAAAAACATCGGGGCGGCTATACATGTGATAACCATAAACTCTGCCCATAACATTGCGATCCGCATGGATATAATAACCATACCGCTTGTCATACAGGCAAAATACATGAAATTTGGCGACGACTGACACAAGAACAACACATACCTTTGATCCATCCTTTTTCTAGGGACCATAGTACAGCAATTTCTCAGAAAATTACGATTCGTTAGTGATCCAATGTACCATGCAGAGGCCATGGCGGCCATATTACTTCCGGTTGGGATGTCGCAACAATATCGATACGTCAGAGCTAAATTACTAGACTGAAGTTAGGGCATGTTCAACGTATTTCAACCAAGCTTAGTTAAGTATGTCAGTAAACATTTATTTATGTCAATAAACAATTAGTAACCACACACAAGTCAAGTAGCGGAAGTGACCATACAACTTTACGACATTCATAACCCACCCTCGATAGCCAATATGGCGGACCTGAGTCAAAACATTGTGCGAACACGCTTTGACCATATGGAGATTTAGCAAAAACAATGACAATAAACAGGTATTTTAATTTACTGACTTGCTAGGATTGATACTTCACATATATATAACCGTGTCCACCCTCTAGGATGAATGTGAGAATTGAAAATCGTACTTTACCAGCTAAATCACTTAAGTTTCACACCAGTGTCATTGAGCAAATCAGCTGTTTCGGTCATACCGAATAGGCGCGACTGTCCATCCTTGTCTCTAGTCTTATTGAGTCTGATTGCAATGTTCTTGTATTTTCTTTTACCTTCCCTTGGTGTTGACGACACATGTCCCAATGACTTACTTCTAGCTTGGGAAAATGTCGATGAAAGCAGCTTTTTCCTTCGGTGTCTGGGGATCGCGGACAACTTAGTTGTTACTAGCGATTCGGATAACTTCTCAATCTCGTCATCCTCGTCACCGTTGTCTTTGCCTTTGTCTTCCTCGCTTATAGACAACAGGGGGGAATACCTAGATCCTCCAGGGGTAAGGGTTGCAGAATCATTATCCTTGGTCGCTTTGCTAGATATGGGTCTGGTCTTCCTAGGTGATGGGCTAGTGAAACCATCTTTACCAACCACATCGTGCTTCGGTACAGGCTTAGCATACTTGCACTTGAGCTCACCAAATTTGCTATTATTCAAGGCTGTCTGAATTTCACCTCGCACTTCCATCAAGATTTTGCCAAAGAGGTTCTCCCCCTTCCAGCTATCTTCATTGAGCTGCCAGTTACCGAGGTAAACTCCGGCACCCCACTTTTTACTTGGTGTCGCTTCAATCAACCTATTGTTGCCTGTGTTTGCTAGCATTACAGCCATCTGTTCATCCCTGAAGAATTTACAATGCGTTATTTCTTTTAGGATTTCTGTTTCACGAGCTCTCCACTCTATGGTGTTAGTGATACGCTCCCCTAGGGCCTTAATCTCTCTCGGTTCAGATTGTTTTAGCACCTCCGGAGCAAGACTGGGTCGACACATTCGGGCTTTCTTATGAACGAAGGCTTGCTCCGAACAAGAATAGTCATGCCCTTCATATTGTATGTGGCATGCAAAAAAGTTACTTAGGTAAGCAAACTCTCCCTGGAATGCAATACCATTCTTAACCTGGATCACTTTAATATTCCCTGGTTGCAGATCTTCCCGCAATAGTTTCAACTGCCTGTAATTGTACATTACTCCATCTACCAGCACTCTGTCACCTTTAGGTTTGGTGCGAGAATGGTCTGCCCCCTTAGATATGGCGTCAGAGGCTATTAGTTTCATGAGGCTCCTCTTCTTTTTGGTTTCTATGGTCGCGAAATTGTGGCAAAACATCCTATCCGCGTTTGGCCAATCCTCCTTGGGGAACTTAGCTGGGTCTTTAAAGCTAGTTGAGCCATCAGAGATAAACCGATCTCTCATTGACTTGTGCAGCAGTCGTACTACGAGTGGGGGGGCCGATCGTCTATCCACTGATTGCGACTGCCAGTAGGCAGAGTCTATAACACCCTCCCAAATTGTAGGCAGAAAGATCCTCAGTATCTTGGTAGCAATGGAGATTGGACTTTCTTCTTCATAGAGTTCTCTGTGGATGTTCTCAATGATAACATGGGTGTCTTTGTGTTGCTGTTTTATTATCTCCTGTTCGTCATGCAGTTTCTCCGTAGCAGTTTTATTATACAGAATATCTCTCTGCATAAAATCCACCTTAGCATCAACAATGAATTTATTTTCCTTAATCTCCGATTGCATAACAGATGCTTCTGTCGTTCGATTTACCATAGCGTTCTCCAGGGCTTTTATCCTATCATTCATCTCTTTTCTAGATTTAACAAGTGCCTGGATAATTATTGTCTTTTTACCGTCCTCCTCTATAAGGTTTTGCAACTCCTCCTCCAGGTCAAGATCTGGGTCATTTTCCGAGCTTGCACTATCATATTCCTCATTGTCAAGATCATCGTAGTCGTAATCCATCCCTACAGGTTTCTTAGCTGCAGATACCAGGGGGGAAGGGTTCTTTCTTTTCTCCCCACTCATTTCAGCTTCAGAACTCGCCGGTATAGGATTCTCCTCAGAGACCTCCATTTCAATGGGATTCGATCAAACACCAGTGTCTATAAGTGTTGTTGTTTACCACAGAGCCTGTGTCCAGTGAGGGCTATAAATAACTCCCGCTGTCCATTCCCTTCTGATATTGTCGCTCACCTTAGTGTAAAAAATGTCCGATCTGTTGTTTAAAAACAAATATCACAATCCAAAAAGGACATCTATGCTATCACTCTCCTGAGCACTAGACTTGTACGGAATTATGAATTCACAGGTATGTTATGAACTTGTGTACGTCCGAGATTGATCAGTCAGTCATGATCGGTAGGACCTCTCAGTTCGAGTTTCGCGCCATGTGTGAGTAAATTATGTTTTGCAGTTCCTGTCGGCGTTTCAGGCGAAAATTATACAGGAATTCATCCCTGTACACTGGATAGGCCTATGGTATCTCCTCCTCTAGTTTGGAGGCCCACCACCTGTACATTGCCTAGGCATACGCCTGTCGCAGACAGGGTTGGGTGGAAGTTCATACTAATAAAGAGGGCGTGGGTCAACTGGAAAGGCAAAGATCAATCAGCACATGCACTGTTGTTCACCACTTACATGTTGTATCTAGCAAAATCTCGCCGCAATTTTCGTAATGCGCCGGTCAGTTTAAGTTGTTTTGGGCCTGTTCAATAGGTTGAATGGGAAAAACTTCCTCCGATTCTCCATCTGCCATCTTGCACTGGAGTCACATGACTGCAAGGGGCTGCAACTTACCCTCAATATTGGAGAGTAACCAGTTACAACGCGGCAAACATGTTTTACCATTTTCGCTGTCTGTTAAGCGGATTGGCTGAGCCAGCTTATATAGGCGTGGCTTCATTCTGCCAGCCTCTATGACTGGAATAACATTCTGGCTTTTGCAATGTAGCGCCATCCATTCAAATATAGATGGCGGCGATCCCATCGCTTCATTAGCATTTACATCCCTAGTTTATTTACTATTGGAGTATGAGCAACATGGAGTGTCAATAAAGTAAGTTTTATCATTACTGAAAGCTAGGACATAAATTCGGAAGTTTGTTTGTGCACAACATGCATGCTATTGGTTGATAACGGTCGCCTATGGGAAGCTCTTATAGAAGGCCACCTAGCTCCGCTTCGCGGAGATAGGCACCCAAGCTACTCCTCCTCCTAATATTTTTGGTAGTTGATTCCATAATGTTGACCCCCATTAAAACATTCCGCCTTACTTCTGATTTTAGTATTGGATGTTTTGAATTTAGTACATTTTCTACTTCTCAGTCTATTGTGTAAAGAAATTATTTGTAGTTTAATGGCAGAATTTAAAGTATTATATTGGAACCCTGTAGGTGTGTAATGCCATGTTCATATGTTAGGCTAGACAAGCCAAAGGCTTAGCCTCAAGTCAGGCAACTCATTTCAGGCAGTTTCATGACAAAACTATATTGGAATTCAACCTGGTACAATTGTTTATTAATTTAAATTTATTACATTATGTTATAAAATACCTTCTGGGTATAGTTAGGTAGAAGTTAGTTCTGATTTGATATTACAATAGCCACCGCCAACTTGCTCTACACCTCTGAGCTGTGTACTTTATTAGCTGTTCATTCGACCATTGTGAACTATAATAAATCTTAGAGTAAAAGGGACATTTCCATTAAAAGTTCATACATCTCTACCTTGAAATAAACAACATTCAAACAGAAAAAAGTTCATACATGTCTAAAGAAATGAAGTATATATATCTCCAACATGTTTCTAGACTTTAAACATATCTTTCTCCAAATTATTTTGCCTCCTTTTATTACTTCCCGGCCTTAGGAAAAAGTCACATTTCCTACTGTTATGCATTGAGTCTCCCTCGCGCTAGGGCTTGTTGTGGTCCGGTCCCCAAAAGTGGGTCACGTGACCGTGGAGGCGTGGCTACGGCCGCGCTAGCGATACATTAATTATAGGGGGTGCTCATGTCACTTGCCACATGCTACACATCCTCCTCCACAAGTTATGACCCTGGGGTCAGCTGGAGGTGCCAGTGGAGTCAGCTGGGCTGTCCTTTTCTTTAGACCTTTTTAGAAATCAGAATTAAATGTATAATTCAAAATCCGCTGTGCTAGTCACATTGTGAGAGTGAAATAGACCTTTAAATTAAATTTGTGGCCCATATAAGAACCAAAGTTATGAAGTTTCTCAAACTTTGTAACTACAGCATCCATCCTCCAGGGCAGAGCTTTACTCCTTCCTTAGGACGGAATTTTTTTTTTCATTTTTTTTTCATTATTTTTTCATCTACCTTGCCTAGGGTGTTGCTCCCAACCGCAAAATGCCATTGAAATGCTCCAAACTGCAAATGTCATTAAAATCCCATTAGGACAGAATTTTTTTTTTTTTCATCTACCTTGTCTAGGGTCTTGCTCCTAATGACAAAATGCCATTGAAACGCTCCAAACCGCAAATGCCATTAAAATCCCATTAGGACGGAATATTTTTCATTGTTTTTTTCCATTTGCAATGTCTAAGGTCTTGCTCCTAACCTCAAAATGACTTTTTGATTGACTATTTTGACTTTTCTGACTTTCTGATTGACTTTTCTGACTTTTTGATTGACTATTTGGACCTTCCAATTGACTATTCTGACTTTCTGATTGACTATTCTGAGTTAATGATTGACTATTTCGACTTTCTGATTGACTTTAAGATTGACTTTCTGATTGACTATTCTAACTTTTCGATTGACTTTCTGATTTACTATTCTGACTTAACAACTCTGGAAGCTAGTATGTCTAATTGTCTGTCTAGCGGAGGTGTAAAGTGGTGAGAGACCACATAATCTCTCTCTTTCTCCCGAGCTAATTTTCACATCTGAGGCGAATATCGGAAGCTGTTAAATTTTTACTTATTAAAAGCAAGATCGATGAACGAAACCGATCTTACGGGTAAAATCCTCCACCCGCGAGGAAGAGTGTATAAGTAATACACTTGTCCCACTGTAGGATGAACCTACACAAGACCACAGACCAATTATATCTCAGAAATATTGTTAGGGTGACTAAAAAAATAAAATTTAATCATGTAAACTATGAGTTTAACTTTTAATGTTTAAGGGATTGAGTGATGGCCCTTAAAATCAGCAAAACGTCCTAAAACAGCATCATTTTCCTCAAAATTTTTCTAGGAGGGCATGCCCCCAGATCCCCCTAGATGGTATCCCCCGATATCCTGTCAAACATTTCTCATGAGAACCCAGGTCCCTGCGTTTGGCATGATACTGGGCTTCACTGTCATGAATGCCATATTTCTCTGAGCTGCTATTGTTTACCATCTCTTAAATTGACACCATCATATTATGTCCATATCAGAATTGTGTCTATTTTTTATGGTAAATTATAGTGCAGATATCAATCCATGTAAGCTTATACCGTAGTGACTTTTGTCCAGCTGTCGCAGGCTCCTGCAACGGCCTCGCCAGATCGTTAAAACCCAGTATGAACTGACGGTAATATGAAGCGAAACCCAGAAAAGACAGGATATCCTTCACCGTAACTGGTATAGGCCAAGTATGTACCGCTTGTGTCTTCTCCGGGTCAGCCCGTATCCCCTCCTTAGATATGATGCTCCCCAGATATTCTGCCTCTTTATGAAAGAGGCAACACTTCTTTGGTTTCAACTTCAACCCGTACACTATTAGTCTGTTGAACACTAAACCTGTGTTGGCTATGGTTTCATGGCAACCACGCCAAAAATTATCACATCATCCAAGTAGACCACACAGATCATGTGGCTGGGGCATTGCAAAGACCGGTTGTGGAAGCCGTTTGCTACTTACTATCCAAATCGATAGCTATTTGGCAATAACCACTTTCCAGATCCATGGTACAGAACCACGCATGGCCGCCAAGTGCGTCTAGACAGATGTCTATTCGCGGCAGTGGATACAAGTCCTTCCGTTTGACATTATTCAGTCGCCTGAAATCCACACACACAGTTGAGCTGTCAGGCTTAGGAACAAGAACAGTCGGGAAGGCCCAAGGGCCGTTACCCCAAGGGGACACAATGGAAGGGCAACTTTATAGGCTTAGTGTCACCTGTGTCGATGGAGTGAAGAACCATGTTCGTAAACCCCAATTGTTCTCCCTGCAATCTGAACACACGCTTCTTCAATCTGAACTCACTCTGAACTCTGCAGGGTTGTAGTATCTGTGACAGCAGCGCCCTCAATGATTAATAGCATTCTGAAGAGTTGGGCACAGTAGTAGTAAGACCGCATACCCAGCCTAATTGGAGTGCCACTCACAAATGGTTTAACCCATACCCACAAAGCGAGCAGGATGGGCTTGCGAGTGAGCGATTCATAGAACTTTTCTGACACCAGTGAGGTAGTAGCACCTGTATCATATAAAAATTCTCCTCGAGTAGCATCCATTTTAACTGGTACATACCATCTATAGGAATAGAAAGGTCAGGACATGCCATAGGACTAGTCAGATTTCTAATGCAACATTTCCCACCCATGGTAGAGCTAACCGTGAGCATAGCTGTGCCAGTATCAGCCTCACACTTGTCAGAGCCATCTCCCCGATTGCGAGGAACTGCCCTGACCATGTTTACTAAAGCCATCAACCGAGACCACTGCTGGCGTCTCTAGGCTACTGCCCTTGACACCACACGTCTCCTGTCTCATTCCGTTCTACACGCATGCCTGCACCCTTTCGATGGTATGACCTTTCAGGAGTTATATCCATGCTCAAGCAGGCTATGGTGGGAGTGCCTCCCTCCCACCCACCGCCAGCCCCCATTGAGTTTTGTCAAACTTGCGGGTCTCGTCACCGCTTCCTTGCGAGACCCCTCTCAATTTCCCTGAGCAGATTTATTTTGTTCTGGGGCATTGTCCTCTACACCTTTTTCTTTCACTGGGCGAAAAACCTGCTTTCCCCTGTGCGTAAAGTAGTTCCTTATAGCACCTTATAATGCAAGCTATTATCCCATCAGTATCGCACCTGCTACATGGTTAACATGTACTATGTGCTGCCGAATAGCAGCTCCTTCCCAAATTGTTATCAAAACAATTGCTCTTAACCCTCTAACAATCCTGGGACGCCCAGTGTGCGGACCCTGAATGTTATGAAAACAATGTTAAAGCTAATCCTATCACCTTATTTGTCTTGAATTGTGCATGTTCTGACTCTGCGTCCCATTACTGTTTCATATTGAAAAACCATCATTCTTCAGCAGACCAATCATTCTATTTATTCCCAAGAACGATCCCTGTCTTTAAATCATTTTCATATGTTGGTTCTATCCCATTTTAATTTATCAACTACAAAGGGCAACTGTTCAAATGACAGTGCCTGTATCCAGATTGTCTCAAATTAAGTTTGACATGGTTTCTAATAAAGAGAATTGAATGAAACTAAGCTAAAGTTAGTTCTAGTGGAGTTGGGAGATCAAAACAAAGAGGCGGGGTACTGGGGAATTTTTTGAGGTTTATTTGGATTTAATTATTTTCATATCCATCCTCTAATATTAGAGTCATCGATATACATGTTTACATGTAATAATGTGGTCTACCCCCCTCCTCTCTCTGCGGAGTATGTAGCTCTAACTTACTGGGGAAGACGCACATACATGTATACACTAGGGGTGGACAGTAAGAGTCTGACCAGTGGCTACTACTACTACTGCTGCAGCATTGGCAAGTAATTGAGTCAAGTCTGAATAAACACAAACTGGCTCTGATGAGTGTGGGTGTATCTGATTTAAGGAGAGGGAGAGCAAAATGACAGAGAGAGAGAGGGAGCAAAATGACAGAGACAGAGAGACAGAGCGGGGAATGGAGTGGGAGAAAACGATTCAGACAGCTTTGTGTGAGAAAGAATAAGGGCTGAAGGCTTTTTGTTTGCTTAGCATATATTTGTGATGTGTTTCAGGAAAATGAGTCACAAGTCGCAAAATTGATATTTTTCAAAGTTTTTTATTTACAAAGTCTCTTTTATTGAAATCTTCTGATATTTAGAGGGTTTAGCACTTATAGTCGTATGAATCCATGTAACAAATTTCGGGAACATTGTTTTAAATATGTCCTTGCATTTTGAAGGCCTTCGTATGGAGTATATTTAGTTACTTTACTGGTAATTACCCATCCAGAAACATTGCAAACTTTTTTTTTTCCAAAAATGATAATATCTCACTTAAAATATAGGTGTCCTAGTGTTTACTCATTGGAATCGGCTTGATCTTATCTTTTCAAATATGATCTCCAAAATGATATTTTGCGACTTATGACTCTTTTTTCCTAAAACGGGTCACATTTTCGTGGGTGTAGTCCATACATGTACATTGGTGAATTTCAATTTCAATACTCTTTTGAGAAGCATACATTTGCATGAGGTTAACATATCAGTTTCTTATATAAAAAGTAAAAGTTAAGTAATTTTTAGAGTAGAATATATATGCTCTATTCTGGCCATGAATAGGCCAGAATTATTTGGATATATAATATTACAACTCATTCTTCAAGAAAGGGACACCACCCCAAGTGTTTTGGGATAGGCTTCCCTACCATTATATGGGTATGATTATCATCAGCAGGACACACAGAAAGAGGAGAATCAATTTCTCTAGAAAGACAAACCAACTTCAGCGTGGGCAGTTTGTGTTTATTCAGTAACTGGCTTAGTTCTGACCCAATTACTTCACTGTGGTTCACTGACTTACACCAGCATCTGTACCTATACTTTTAGCTTTAGTCACAGTTCACTAAGTCCCTCTGTGCTTATGAATCGATGTAGTTATTGGCGTGTAATTTGCCGTCTACATGATTATTCTTTAAGATTAATAAGTTAAATATACTTCCTTATGACGACCTTTGGAATGCAAGGCATATTAAATATACAAACACTCCTTAAATCGCTAGAGCAAAAACTTCTCAATGAAGCTATTATCTAACCTCCAGTTTATTTACATATAACTGCCTGGATCACACTCTGAGTCAGTGACTATTCTAGCAATAACTTAACTCACTCTGTAACTGATAACTGTTCTGCTTTACTGTTACTTACCTTGCATGCTACTAGTAACTATGTATATTTAATTGTCGATTCTACTCTCTTCTACTTGGGTCACACTCTGAGTAAGTGACTCTCCCAAACCTATGATCCACCTTGTCACTGTTTTTCTGTTTTCTCTGTAAAACTGTATTTAGAAAATCAGCATGTATGCCACCTAACTAAGAACACAGCTAAAATGCTAATACTAAATATGCTTCTTCGTATGTATATACATGTAATTGTTAGCTTATCCTTTGTAAACTGGGCGCATTAGAAGAACCCAGGCAACGGGGATAATGAAATAAAATTATCAATCATGAATTAAAAAGAGGGAAAAGGCCAATAATTTATCATGTTTATAGAATTAATAGCTAGTATTTCCATCCATACTATATGATATGGTCCCAGGAAAGGGATTACAGATTAATGATTAGTTCCGATGCACCTACATACATGCAGTGCGTCCCTATTGTTTATTCAAGAATCACATGGTTGAATACTTAGTAAATAGACACCATGTTCCCGCTGTACGGTCCCGTGTAAATGTTAACCATGTAGCAGCTGCAATACTGATGGGATAAGAGCTTGCGTTATAAGGTGCTATAAGGACCTACTTTACGCACAGGGGAAAGCAGGTTTTTCGCCCAGTGTTTTGCGATTAACTCACAGAAAGTTTTTAGGTGATTGCAGTCGGTCTGAATGTTGCTCTTCTTTCCACATAGCCAACAAGCGCACTCTGGATGAGTCGCCTTGCCATTTCTCTTCCAATAGTCCGCTTTTTTTGGCTTGTGGATTTGCCGTTGAAACAGTCTTCTTAGAAGAAGATTGAGTTGAAGTCTTGGTTTTATCCCACAACTTCTTTGTACCAGAGGATGAGTTTTTATCCCCTTCCCGTACGTCTGCATTGACTGGAAGGCTGCAAAATCGGCCATTACCTCTGATTCTGATTCGGTACCCAAACCTTTGTGAGGTTTCGTCGTCCGACGAGTTCTCATCTGACCCCGCCTCGGCGGCGTAAGCAGCTTTACGCTCCTTTTTCTGGCCATAGAATTTGTACCTGCGAGTTTTAAATTTCGCAGATTGTGCCGGTGTCATACCCAACATGCGCCGATAAGAGGTCGGTCCACCAGCTCAGATGAAATCCGTCGCAAGGTCTACGCATTCCTGCATAGATTTCGGGTGATTTGTTTGCACCCACATGCCGAGAAACTTGTCCTCTTAAGCCTGTGCAGAAGATATGGATACTCCTTCTTCATGTGTAGAGATGCCCCTGGTTGCTGGACACGACCACGGTACTCTTCCAGCTCTTTTTTCTTTTTCGTATCCAATATAAGACAAATTCATGTGACAACATCACACAAGCTCAGAGATCATGGGTATCCCCAAGTTGACTGATTCACATGACGTGAAGTGGCCATAATGAGCTCCCACATGAGCATCCAGCCACATAGCTCCGCGTAATTAACAGCGGATGCTAGGTATTCCTCCCAATCCTCTCCCTTACGGTAGGGTTTCCGTACAGAATTATTTGTCTGCATATATTTATCCACCAACGGTACCCAACAAGAAGTTGAGGCAATCGTATCAGATGGAGACGAGTCAATGAAGTCTACTCATCTACTCACTGACTTGAACCCCGCGGGAGTGCTAGGTAGACAAGGGTTTCGTTTGCCAGATCATGAATTATCACAAATCGGAGAACGACTTCCCATTTCTGGACTATTAGGCAGTGGTGCTGACCCTTGTGTCGGATATCGATGATCCAGCATTACTATCCGGAAGTCTGGGCATGTAGAGTGTTCATGTAAACCACAGAACAATCGCTGAATGCGCTTCAGGGGTACACTTATCATGTAATATCCATCTAGATTTTCCAACATCTCTCCTTTAGAAACGTTTTCTGGCAATTTTCCTTTGTTATCTAGTTCGCAGAGCGCTAGGGTCAGATAGTCCAATACGGTTTTCGCATCCACACAGTTTTTCTGTTCCCCAGTCAAACCCACGGTCTGACCAGTCTGTTGTTTTAGCCATATTAACATTGGTGTGTTCCATGGACGCGTTGTCCTCATCCTGCTCACCCGTGTCAATGGCATAACTAGCCTGTTCAAAATGCTTGCGGAGTAGGTCGTCCTTGTAGTACGAGTGTAACCCTAACACTGCAGCCACCAGTTTATCCACTGAGACCTGTATCACGGGTTCCATGACCATGGACTCCGCACCCATTTTTCCCATGTGAGTTACAACTTCACCCAGTCCGACTAAAGTCCTATCCGCAAATTCTTGCATCACGTCTTGACGTTTAGTCAACATCAAGCATCCACCTTGGCCTTTTCCACTGCAGTTTCAACCATCGTGTGGCGAAACCATCAGAAGGGATCCTTTCGGGAACTTCCATACTCTGCCCTTGTGTCACGGCACCAATGTAGCGAACCACAGATTCGTGGGCAGGAGTTCGCTAAAATTCCGAGATAGAATCACAATAACGAAAAGTATTCGTTTCAGCTGATTTTATCTGCCCAAATTGCAGTAACAAAGGTATCATCACTGAACAGGGTACTTAATTTGAACAACAGAAAGATCTTGGTCCGCGGTGCGGCTCAAGTCCATAGTGTTAAGCAAAGACCGGATTCCCTTGCAGAGCTACTTGTATACTCCGCCTACCGTCCATTGGAGGGTGTTTGTAAGTGCAGCCTGCATGATGACATGTTGTCGCCCTCTGACGGAACCGGCCAGAACTGATGGTCGTCTCCAGCTCTAGTAGAAGTGGCCCCGCTGCCGTAGCCTGGTTTTAGTTGTAGTTGGATGGCAGCGTTGATGTTATGATGTATTTGGGGGGCAGACTCACTACAGATTACCTCTAGCTTAGGAACCCCCAAGTTCAAGGACCCATCTCAAATGGCCAAAATATCTTTTAAAGTAGTCATATCTTGGATAATCAGTGGCCCTTTTCTAGTAATGAATGACTAGATGCCTCCTGATATTATGTTTCAGCTTTAGTAGAAGAAACCTCTGATGTTGAACCTGATAGTCGCACCCCATGCAGCACTCCCGCTCCTTTAATTGAACCGGTTTCTGTGAAAAAGCGGAGATCCTATAAAAGTCTCTCAGTACCAAAAGGTAGGGTTCATGAAAAAAAAACTACTTAAATTTGGATATAAAAATTTGTTGTTGAATAGAGTTTAAACTAAAAATGTCCCTTGTTAGTTGATTTAGATTTCATACAATGTAAAGTATCAAATGGTATTCTATTATATAATTCTAAAATATTATTAAAAAGGTCGATAATAATCCCCACCGAAACATTTATCTGTATTTCTTTTAACTAGTTTAAAAATAATAATCCAAAAAGATTCCCATCTAAAAGTTTTATGTTAACAACAGCCCAGGTGAAACTTGGTGATCTCCTAAATTATCTTCTTGTTTAGTAGGTGAACCATTTTTGGTGAAGGCGGCCCATATAAAGCATCCTTGTAAATTTGGTCTTCGCCCCGTGAATGATCAACCTTTAAATAAGCTCCTGGAGAAGATTCATAGATACTGTACCAGCAACACCAGCCCTGCAAGCATTCCAACTTATGTGTCCAAAGGTAAGTTAAGTGATACCTTGTTACATCAGTAAGATCCCAGGACAGCTTGAAAACCTCAGTTGAAGAACCGCTCCCTGAATAACCGGTATTACTAACTGATAGTAAAAGGTATCGTCAACAACAAAGTTAACAGCAGCACTTGTCAATTGGCTATCATTGTCATACACCCATGTTGTGATGGGGTAGCCTTAGTTTTGAATTGTATTTTGTGCAATGTGTTTTTATTATTTTTTCCCCAGGAGATCCAGTTCTTGCCCTGTTCTCAGATAACAGCTGGTACCGTGCTTCTGTTCGGCAGGTCGTTAACTACGATTCAAATCCTGATAAAGCCAGAGCTGATTTGCTTTATGTTGACTACGGGAACACTGACATCGTACCCTTCTCTCGGTAATAATATGTTTTTAACAGTAAGTTAAATTAGTTATTGTGAGGAGGGGTCCCGCAGTGGTCTGAGGTGCTGGCTTTGGACAGAGAGGCACGTGAGTGTTGTGGGTTCGAACCCCGTCGTGGGCAGGTGTGCTAATTCTCCCTCTCCTCAGTGTTTGCTGGCTGGGTTATCATAGCTGTGTGTATTTATTTTCGCGCTTCTAAATTTTCGCGCGTTGGCCATCTTCACACATTTTTGCACTGACATAAATTCGTGCACCAACAGTCCCTTTGTCAACAATGACACCCCTTAATATTTGCGCACACTTTAAATTGGCCCGAAGATAACTACTTTTACACTATCTGTGGTACTTTTAAGATTTATTACTAATATTTGAAATAGTAGGGTATAGCACCTGTTGCCGTTTCCTGTCAACAGTCTAGTACATGTTTATACTACCCCAAGAGTTCATATCTATATCAAATATTACTGTTTCTTTTGTCAGGATGAGGGGGATGGAATCTAGATTTATGTTCCTACCGGCACAAGTTCTACAAGCCTCTCTTGCTGAAATAATGCCCGCCGATCCTGTAAGTGTTAGCTTTAAGATTAGTTCCCTTATTTTACCAAATTACCTTATTTACCTTTGTCTATTTGAGTATACATAGCCAGGAGGAGTCTAGTTTAATATATAAAAAGTATTGATTTCTAGTATAGAAAAATCAAGTCATATTTTATTAGTCTAATATTTCCACCGGTAGGGGTGTGTGTGTGGCGGGGTGAGGGTGGGGGTGTTCTTCAGTAATTATTAAGGATGCAAGATACGATTTAATGGAATATGATTAATAAAATATATGCGCCAAGCACTCTTACTACTGCCACTTTCATTTTACACAATAACGTCGAATAGCTACTTCAGAATACCTTTACATGATATCTGTATATACGCTCTCATTCCTTTCTTGTTATTATTTTTTTTCCGACTTTACGACACTTTTCAGACTATGACAGACTTGTCCAACTTTACAAACAACTTACACTTACTTTACAACTGGCTTCGACTGACTTTTTTCGACTTTGCAATTGATTTTTCCACTGTATATTACTGTAATATTATTTTTATGACTATTTTTTTTCTTGACCGTATCATCAGCTGCTATTAGTATACCATTAGGACGGGGCAATGGGCGGGACAGTCCATGCAAAACCAGTCAAGCCATATATCACACAGAATTGCAGAAATATTCTAGAATGATATTAGTTACTCTGACAACTGCGCCCCTGGTGAAGTAGCTAAAGTGATAGACCATAGCTGATGGACTAGATCTGTCCTGATAAGATCCAGATAAGACTGATATAGTGATGGCTGCCAACTTGTTCCTTGTGGAATAAAGCCTCCTCAGAATAGCATTCTTTCACATGGTTCCAGCGGTCATAAAAAAAAAAGTCAATAATTTTGAGTTTGGGTTTGGGTTTTTAAGGACCTTAAAAGTCGGTAATTTTTGCTGTGGGTCAGTTAAAAGCCAGCAATTTTCAATCTGAACAAAAACAAATACAATAATTTCAATCTGAGCACCATAGAAGCGTAATCGTAGCAAGGGCGCAACATGGGAAAGCTCTAGCAAACCTGTATATCACACAACTGACAATGGAAACTTTGATAGTTTTTTAATCCAAACACATTTGTAAATAGCCAGGGGAAGACGTCTTACATCCATACTGACTATTCAATCATCAACTCTTACTGACCAGCTAACATGACTTCATTTGGTCAGTAAAAACTGGGTGAATCGGTCAATAAAAGTCAGTAATTGTGATATTGTCTGGGCCGCGGAAACCATGAGGGTAATCATCAAGATACTATTTTAACGTTCATATCATTCCTCTATCATTGATCTTCCAGAGTGGCCAATGGACATTCAAGGCAGTGTCTGAATTCGCTTCCATGATTGGAAATGAAAAACCTCTTCAGCTACAGGTAACCTAAACTTGCATCAATGCATTTGAAACTTTATTTCTTTTTTAAATGTAATTTATGGAAATTTCCCATGATATGTGGACATTCAACAGCATACTGTCACCTATGTTCAATTGTCGATATTGTAAAGTAAAACACATGACTGGTCTCATCTCACCCACTCACTCACTCCTCTATTGTCAAAATTGCCTTTCAAACATTTGCATAGTTAGAAATAAATGAACAGTCAAGATAATTGTTTTACGATGCATGAGATGAACTTGTGGTAGTTTCTCTTTCTCCTAACCATTTATTATCTTTACTGGTGAAATGATTGCAGATCCTGGACAAGCTAGAAGATGGCTCATATATAGTAGACTTATCTAAACCCGTCAGTGATGACGGAGTAGACAACAGACCTGTCTCTGTAAGGGACGCCCTCGTGTTCCTCGAGCTTGCCTTCCTTGCCCCTAAAGCTGAGAATGGACTGCAAGGTGAGTTGTGAAGCATTTTACTGAGGTAGATAGATGGATACAAAGTTAACCCCGAAAATCGCACCTGTAGGGTGGAAAAATAAGCCCTCCTGCTTTAGTGCCATTGAGGCACTGAATATTAAATTAATTCTTAACTTGATACCATTTCTGTTGATCGTGATTCCAGATGCTTTTACTTCTACAGGCTGACGGTCCGGTATTGCATGTGTCTATGTTTACAGTAGTGGGGGAGGAACCTGTCAGAATAGCCATGAATCGTGCAAATGCAAAAATGTGATACCTTTTTGAAATTTGGTATGCTGTTAGGTGAGACCATAGGCTTTTCAAAAATCAGCAGCAGCAAGTTGGTCCACACCCCTGGTGGCCGGTAGCTGCGAAATACAAAATGGCCGACATTAGAAGCAAATACACCATAAATTTGCTTCTACTGATCGTAATTTCAAGTGTAATACCAATTTATTGATGTTTTACGGTGTGAGGAATCATTTTCTGAAGTTATTATTTACTTTCAAAGTCTTTTTCTCTGTCAAAATTCAATATGGCCACGGTCTGGGGGAAAAACTCATATTTCAGCTCCTTTTGGCAATATCTATGTATAATACCAGCTTTTCTATGTTTTGAGGTATGAGGAATCCATTTACGAAGTGATTTCTTATTTCAAGATCATTTTCAGGGTCAAAATGTAAAATGGCTGCCACCAGGAAACAAAAAAGTAATATCTCAGCTCCCATTTGCAGTATACCCACAATTTTTAAAGTCTTAACAGCTATTAGCAAGTGTTATCTCAGCAGCTATACCACCATATATAATATCACTTTTCCTAGGTTTTTATATATAAGAAAATACCCTTTCTGAATCATCTTTCTGTTTCCAGGTCATTTCCAGGTCAAATCTCACTGCCTCAAAATGAAAATATCATATCTCAGCTCCAATTAGCACTAGATAGATGTGTGATACTATTTTATTTAGGTTTAAAGGTATAAGGAATCCATTTCTGAAGCCATTTTCATGATCAAAACATATTTTATGAATTTAGGTCATTTATTTAATGACAGATGAGCCCATTCAAACCTAGAATCATATAATATTTTAACTTTATTCACCTGACATTGTGCACAAACAAGTTTGTGTTTCTTTATTAATGGCAAATTTATTAATTTGCCATTTTTTACTTTAACTAAAATAAAATTATAAGTAAGTAAACCATAAACAACAGGATTACTCTTAGAAAAAATTCTAGACAGCGTATCAGCTGTTACGTTTTCATCTGTACTGACATGGCAAGATAGGATAGTAATGTTATATAAACAGCAGCACCAGAACAACTCTCGTATAAGATTCATACATGAATGATTAGAACTTCTACCTGAATGAAGCATCGCTTCCACCTGAGTGTTATCAGTATGAATTAACACAATCTTATTCCTTAAAAGGAAGAGCCAACGCTTAATTGCGACCAATACAGGCCACAACTCTAACACATTGATATTTTTGTGGTCTAATAAATCATAGTGTGGAGACCTTTCAAAATGAGGGCATATGTGTAAGTCAACCTCGTCCCACGTACCATAGAAATAATCGTCAATATCATGACAAAAACCACCGAACCCTGAAAGGGACGAGTCTGTGAATATGTGGGTTAAATCGGCACAACCTAATATCTTTCTGGTACCATTAAATAAGGGCAGAAAATTTGCCCACCAGTCCAGGTCTCTAACAACTATGGAGGAGATGTACAGTCTCCTCTTACCTCTTGTGGCCTTTAATAAGGCATATAACCTGTGGCAAAAAGTCCTGCCACCTCGAACAATCATAGAACAGTGTGCGAAGTAGCCAGTTAATTTCTCCATCTTTGCTCTCGAACAACGACGACGAGCTTTTAATTCGTTGACCAGGGAGAGGGCTTTCTCAACTTTACATTCGGGTAGCTTAAGGCACCAATTTACAGTGTCTATGATAATACCTAAATACCTCGTACTCTGAGCAGGAGGGGTGACCTTTTTGTAATTTATGTGAAAACCTAAGAATCTCAAAGCAGAGATCACACTAAGTTGGTTCTGTTGACAGGAATCAAAACTCTCGCCTGAAGTAAAAAAAGTCATCCAGGTAATTTATACATTTGGTACCTAAATATTTACTCACAAAGTCAGTAACCGAATTAAAGATATATGGAGCTGACTTGATGCCAAAACATAATATAGGTGTAATAGGCTACAGCGAACCGACAAGGTTTTACCTGCGTGGGTACATAATCAAGATAATAAATACAAGAGCAGTTACCCGCGAAACAAGAGCTCGTAACATGTAAAAATTGATGTTGGTAAACCTGAATACTGAAAATATAATTCACCTGTATTTAGAAATTTATTTGGGTCTGAGATGTGGGTTATTACAGATTGGTTAAAGTGAATTGGTTAAAGTGAATTGTACATTTTCTGAAAATCGAACCCATACATGTATGCTCATGTCTGGAACTAAATTGTGTTGTGTCTGTAACTAATGGGCCAGAGATAAGATAAGGCCTGTGGACCCATGCAGACGTATGACACCTGTTGTTGTTTGTTTAAACAACAACAGTTTAAACTTTTTAAAATCTAGGTCCAATCTCCACATATCCCTTCATTCTGAGGGAAACTAAAAACTTAAACTAATCAACCTTAAATCTCTACAGGCCCAAACCCCATGTAACCCTTCATTCCAAGGGAAATTATTTCATCTTGCAAATCCATATCCAGGCTTATACTACATTATTGCATCACATTTATGTATGTGCTACATATGTATGTGCTACGTATGTATGTGCTACATATGTATGTGCTACATATGTATGTGCTACATATGTATGTGCTAGCTACGTATGTGCTAGGTATGCATGCATGTGTTCCCCACCATGGTGCATAGTATGAGCCCTGGGGACATTTATGTATGTGCTACGTATGTATGTGCTACATATGTATGTGCTAGCTATGTATGTGCTAGCTACGTATGTGCTAGCTACGTATGTGCTAGCTACGTATGTGCTAGGTATGCATGCATGTGTTCCCCGCCATGGTGCATAGTATGAGCCCTGGGGACATTTATGTATGTGCTACATATGTATGTGCTACATATATGTATGTGCTAGCTATGTATGTGCTAGCTACGTATGTGCTAGCTACGTATGTGCTAGGTATGCATGCATGTGTTCCCCGCCATGGTGCATAGTATGAGCCCTGGGGACATTTATGTATGTGCTACGTATGTATGTGCTACATATGTATGTGCTAGGTATGCATGCATGTGCTAGGTATGCATGCATGTGCTAGGTATGCATGCATGTATGTATGTGCTGTGCTGCACTCTAATGTGATGCGCAGCACAGTGCTGCACTCTAGAGTGCACAGTGCTCATCAAAGATACATCATTCATGGCACTTATGAATATATGAAGGCACAAATTTGCCATTACTTTTGTATCTCAAAAGTTCTATGATTCGAAGCATATCCTTGTTTCAATTCTTTGATCTCACGCTTAATCTAACTACATATATGAGTCTATCCACCAATCTTTCGTCATAAGGCTTCAAAACAAGCCAAATTTAGAATTGCTTATTTCATCTCGTATTTTTTTTTGCAATATAACCAATGTCTTTGGCAACATTTATGCGCAATTTGGGAAAATAATCTTAAAAATCCATAATTCTATATTTTCAATTTGGGAAGTTAAGTTACTATGTAAGCGACCGTGTGCATACATTATTAATTCCTCAAACATCATTGTAGTAATATTTACATGCTTTTTATACAAGTTTATATATAGTTATGTTAGGATACATACTGCTAATGATAATGCATTTTTTTTTTAAAGTAACACAATTTTTTTAAAGAGTTAAAGGTATTTGTATTTAAAGGTATCTTACTTCATTTTTGAAGTAATAACGACATGTTAATTCTAAATAAGATCTTTAATAATATGCTTTGGATATGAGAATTATGGGTGGTTCATTTAACAGGTCAAGTACTATTTGATGAAAATAGAATAGAAAGTTGATGATATTCGAAATATTTTAAAGTTAGGGATGAATAAACTGTGTAGCACTTCTGCATTTCTGGCCCATCACTGTTTCTAATTCTAAGATATTGACTTGTTCCATTGCTTCAGTGGAATTCAGTCAATTGAACAAAGTTATTCTACTGTAATTCAATGTATTCATGACCTCTCAACCATTATTCACACAAATTTGATTTATTGTATTTTGCTCATATTCGATAAGTAAACGATAATATGGAATATTGTGGAATTAAGTTACAAATGATATTAAGGCCTAAAATGGACAAAAATCGCCTTTTAAACTTGAGTTGAACATGCATACAAATTAATTATCCTACATGCATGATACATTCATCTATGTATATATTACATGCATGTACATATATCATGCATGTACATACACATATGTAAAAACATGCATTTGTAGCCTATGTATACATGTATGCTATATAGTGTATCTATGTGTATGTGCCCATACATTGCGTATGAACAAACTATGTATGTAAGTGTAATATGTATATAATGCATATATATTCTATTATGTATATGTACATGTTACATATTATGTGTATGTGTACATACATGTATATGAACATGCATATATACTAATTAATTGTACATGTACCTATAATGCATACATCTGTGTATGCAAACCATGTTATGTTTTAAATGCATGTATGCATAGATGTATGTATTGTTTGTATGTATGTCTACCTATATGACGAAGGCCTATAGGGATATATCGATCACCGGAAGCGGAAACACCTGACCTTGGGTAATCACCCAGGCGACGGCAAACAACAGTTCCTTCATATTGCTCTGGCGCTGCAGACGTGCATAGCGTCTCCGGACAATATGATAGCAAATTTTTGCTTTTTCGATGCCTAAACTAGGTAAATGTTCTAGTTGCACTTTTCTTCACTACGGTCCTCACGGTTCGAGATGCAAGTATACGGGTGATTGTGATATTATTGTATCTAAACTTACCTCTGATTCTTCTACCATGTCTCTCCTTGCTGCGGCTGGGTGCACGGATAAGTCCGACCCAAAGTATCTGGAATATCTTGAGAAAATCGGTGGTGAGGCTTTAAAGAAGGAGAAACCTCCTGCAACAGACACCGTGTTATCTGCTATTATGGATCGTCTTAATGCCTAGGAAGGCGGTAAAAATCCTCCGAAGAATGACTCAGGATCATCGGGCTCTTCTGGCTCTAATGGCGGCCAAGTACAACCACCGTCTGCCGGGGACATCGTTGGCTTGACGGGGTGCATCGAGCAGCTTTCACTGTCAGTTAATCAGGGAGCTCCATCCAAAAAAGGTATCGAGGTATAGGCCTGAATATCAGTGTCAAGTCATGTCATACCACCAGACCATTAAGCAAATGGATCACAATAAAATGTCTGGTACTGAGCTTCAGTTTGGAATGTTGAAGGTGTATAATAATTTTCTTTCTGAAGATGTTGATATCGCCGAGGGCTATTTGAAACATATGCTATATGTGGGTCGCCATGTTGTCGATTCTAATTTTTCCACTGCCGGTTGTATATTGTACGATAGACATGTGGTTGATAATTTTATCGCTGGCACTGACATCTTCGTTCCCCCGGATCAGTTTGGCGCAGGTATATACCTCTGGGTTTGTTTTTTTTGTTTTTTTCACATTTCTTTATTCAGGAAGCATAGTTGGCTTATGCCAAGCAATACGATGTAGTGACTAGGGCAGGTTTTACAACCGCAAGAAGCAAGATGAGAACAAGAATTCTGATAAATCTGACAGCGGCAGGTCAACAAACCGACGTGGTTCTTCCGGCCTGCTCGGGATGAGTCTTCGGCCACGTCCGCTCCTATGCCCGACGACTGGCCATCAGATATATGTTATAAATTTAATTCATCTGGTTGTTTTGGCAAGTGCACTAGGTTACATATTTGCAGTAATTGCAAATATCGTCATTCGGTCAAGAATTGCCGCTTCAAGGACCACAAAGATGGAAAAAACCGATGCCTCGTGAAACGAGACTTCAGATGAGATGTCAAACCAAGATGGCCACCAGTTGAATGTAAACAGCTCTTCTCCTGTTTGTGACAATGACTTCTCGTCCCATTGCTTGGATCTTGTGGATTCAGTTATGCCGGCATTTATCAGAGATGATCCCTACCCAATCGACACATCTTCTGTGGAAAAATTGAAGCCGTATCTGTTTCCATTACCTGATTTTCCTGTTTTTTGCAACCCTGAGGTCGGTCGGCTAGACTGTGTTTCCCACCAGCGGTGGGGTTTAGCTGATCGCATCGCGGATCGTCATTTCATCGGAGGTTGCCCTTCTCAGATGAAGCTTCGTGGTTGGGATAATGAACTATGCCTGGAACCCAACCTTTCCTTTCGAAATTATCTTCATCATGGCATTATGCACGGATTCCCAATCGTTGATCGTGATGCTGACATTGCTTCTTATAACATGCATAACTACAACAGCGTTATGGAGGCCGACGCCTTTAATTTTCTTGATAGACTTATGTCCCAAGAAATCAGGGAAGGGAAATTTATTTCAGCGAACGAATTCCCTACCTGCATTCATGCTGTGGGTGCTGTACCCAAGAAAGGAGGCTCTTTCAGACCGATAACGGATTGTAGTCGCCCTTCTGGCAAGTCGATTAATAATTTCATGTCTACAACTGCTCGACCCTTTCGATTCAGAACAATGGACGATGTGTGTGACTTGATTTTCTCCAACTGTTTCATGGCTAGTGTGGATATAAAATCGGCTTATAGATCGGTGAGCATCTCTCCACAACACTGGACTTTTCAAAGCATCAACTGGCCTTGTGATGGCCATACCAGACTCCTGTATGATACTCGCCTATGTTTTGGGCTTCGTTGTGCGCCATTTATTTTCTCCTCTGTTAGTGAATTTGTAGTGAGAGTAATGGCCCGTCGTGGTTTCTTCATAGCAGCGTACCTTGATGATTTTTTAATTGTGGGATCATCCTTCAAGGAATGTCAAGCCATACAAACTGAACTCATTACCTTGCTGGGAAATCTAGGCTTCGAAGTCAGCTGGAATAAGTGCTCCAGCCCCAGCAAATCATGTGTGTACTTGGGCATTAAGATTGATTCGGATGCGATGACTCTTTCTCTGCCTGAGAAAAAATTGAATAAGCTTCACATAGAATTGTCCTTTTTCAAGGATCGTCAACGAGCTACCAAGAGGCAAATTCAGAGGTTATGTGGGATCCTTTGTCACTGCAGCAAGGTTGTGCGTGGGGGAAGGACCTTTTCTCATAGGGTTGTGAATCTACTTCGTGGCCTTCCTGAGAGAAATGTCAGAATTTACCTCACAAAAGAATTCAAACTTGATCTAGTTTGGTGGGTGAAATTCTCTGCCTTTTTCAATGGTACTTCTTGCATCATAGACCGATCAGTCGACTCTTCTTTATCATTTGCTACTGATGCCTCCCTAGCCGGATATGGAATTGTACATTATGATGACTGGGTTGGTGGATTCTTCTCCTCAGATGCTACCCCCCATGATATTGCTTTGTGTGATCCTTCTCACACGCACTGGGCCAATGTAGATGTCCCGGAGGTCCATCGCTCAAACATTAATGTATTAGAGACTATCCCAATTTTTCTGGCTGCTCTACGGTATAAGGAGCTCTGGAGAAATAAGCATGTCATCGTGTTTTGTGATAACTCTCAGGCTACTGCTCTTATTAATAAGGGTTGTAGTTCGAATGAATACTGCATGGAAATCCTTCGTGAGCTATTCTGGATTAGTGTGGCATATAATTTCCATTTAACATCCCTTCACGTCCCCGGTGAAATGAATGTGTTTCCTGACCATATTTCTCGTGTGAAATATTCTGGTTTCATATTTACTGACAATTTCAAATTTTGTTGCAGTAGAGATCGAGGAGTTGGACAATGAGATGGCAGCGATTATTTCCTCTGCATGGGCAGCTAACACCAAGGCTGTTCGTTCATCTCAGTGGTCTATTTTTCAACGATTTTGTCATGAATTCGACCTGCCGTATCTCCCCTCAGATGTGCATACCGTTGCCAGATTTCTGGTCTTCAAGGCCAGGACTTCAAAATTCTCTACTATTAACAACTACTTGTCGGCCATCGTCACTCTTCACAAATATTATGGTTACGACGCTTCTTTTCGTGATTCATACCTCATCAAGATGGTGTTAGATGGCCTCAAGCATATTCTAGGAACGAGACCGGATCAGAAGATTCCCCTTCTTCCTTTGCAACTGAAACAGATGTCTAGTCACGTTCTGTTTAGTGACCAAAAACAATTTGCTATGTGGGCCTCCATAATTTTGTCTTTTCGTTCCTTATTACGGAAGTCAAACATAATTCCCACCTCTACCTCAGATTGTGTTCATGTATTAGCCAGGGGTGATGTAGAATTTCATTCTTCTGGCCTGACATTACATGTACGTTCAACCAAGACACTCAAGAACAGGAGTAGGATATTGGATATTCCTATTGCTCGTTTAACAGCTAATTATCGTCTGTGTGCTGTTTATCTACTGAGCCACCATCTTCGGTCGTCACCTGGCATCGATTCTGATCCTTTATTCATTGTTCATGGAAAGCCTGTGATGTATAGAGATGTGCTGGACTTCCTGAGGGTTTTGGTTTCGAATATCGGCTTGGACCCTCAAGCTGTCGGCTTCCATTCCTTAAGAAGATCTGGAGCTCAATATTTACACTCGATAGGTACCCCTTTAGAAGATATTCAAAGGATGGGGGATTGGGCAAGCTTAGCTGTGCTCTCGTACCTGTCCACGTCATCCTCAAGGAAATTTGAGTTGGACAGTTTTGCTGCTTCTAAACTGTCTCAAATTTAATCAGAAAATTACTCTCCAACCTTTAAGTCGGGGAATTCGTTTCCCAAGAGCATGCTGTGGTGTTGTAATTAGTGTCGAGGTCATTATTCTTCAACTTATCCACCTACTAGTCTCTAGCGGTTCATGTACGGCGTGTGACTGTCGTGCAGCATTGCGCTAGACTCAATCGCTCCATGTAAGACTTGTGACTACAGGGCAGCATCTTCCTCACATCATGTATTATAGATGCTCGTCTGGATGTGGCTGTCAGCTAGCGCCATAACTTCCTCATGTACCAAGTGTGACTTAACGTCAGCAGTTCGCTCATGTTGAGTGGGACTTGATTCAGCAGTTCGCTCCTTCATAGACTGACATTATGTTCTTTATTTTTTCTTGTTTTTTTTGTTGTTTTTTTCCCTTGGAGTTTGGCGGTCAAGGCTGCCACATAGTCGCATACCTTGTTCTATTATTATTCTGCAGGAGAAGTGATATGTCTACCTATATGACGAAGGCCTATAGGGATATATCGATCACCGGAAGCGGAAACACCTGACCTTGGGTAATCACCCAGGCGACGGCAAACAACAGTTCCTTCATATTGCTCTGGCGCTGCAGACGTGCATAGCGTCTCCGGACAATATGATAGCAAATTTTTCTTTTGTTGTTTTCAATAAAGGGCGGTCAAGGCTGCCACATAGTCGCATACCTTGTTCTATTATTATTCTGCAGGAGAAGTGATATACATGTAATATATGTGTACATGTATTATGTACAAGTATATACATGTGTATGCATACATTGTACATACATTGTGTGTATACATTGTACTACATGTGAGAACATGCATGTAATACTTATACGTATGAACATGTATACATACATGCATACATACCCAGTTATTATACATGACTCGACATACCTGTATAATGCATGTACATACATGTGTGTATACATGAATACATACATCTCAATTCAGGGATTAATGTACAATACAGTTTTTTTTTATAGCATCTTCAATTTCTACTGCATGAAACAATGCCGAAATGTAGGCTGATTGTGCAATGTATTTAAATCTGTCGAGAACCAATGTATTTAAATCTGTCAGAAACCAATGGGGCATCAATTGAAGAATTTTTCATAAGAATTCTATTACAGAATTGCATATGAACTAAAGAAGAACAGTGAACTATTCAAATCAACCATACATAAAGAACCACTGGACCGATTCTGTTGGAATAAACTTTTCCTGAAAGCCTAAAATCCATATTCTTTTATTCGCAGACTAAAACATATATATTGGATAGTACTACTGGCTAAATATTATGAAAACAAACCCAATTGAATTTTTCCCCACGGTCGCTTACAGCACACGGTTGCTTACATATACAAATCAATATTGAATATGAGGAAAAGTTGGGCTCTTTTAGAAATATAAATGAGTTGAATTGATTCCTTATAATGAGGGACATATTTTCACTAAAAAAATTCTTTAAAGAAATAAATGGGGAAAAATTATGATTGTTCATATATGGCACGGTTGCTTACACTAAAAGGTGCCCATGCCCGTTTTTTAGGCAATGAATATGATGCTATATTAAAGAAAACCAATGAATATCAAAAGAATGTTTTCCATGGCGAAGATGATGTAAAATTCTTCTATTTAACATAGGGGCATATGCCCAATTCATGTTATATATTATTTTCTACAATTG
Organism: Sthenelais limicola; assembly: GCA_942159475.1. NCBI lineage: Eukaryota > Metazoa > Annelida > Polychaeta > Phyllodocida > Sigalionidae > Sthenelais > Sthenelais limicola. The sequence goes on from OW804097.1 coordinate 50,161,239, forward strand.
TTTTAAACAGCTGCAGCACAGTCGCTTACATCTTCCTACCCCACAACAAAGTCTGAGTCTACAACTATAGAGGGTTTTCTTCTGACGATTTATTTTCATGAAATTATTTTTTATGTATTTTCACATGTTTAAATGTATCAAATTAGCTATATGCAGCCATATTCTACATTCTATGTGCATTCAAAAATGGAGAAGTCAGATTTTTAAAGCAATTTATGCATATAAAACACATTATCTACCCTAGAAGAACCATTTTTGGATATACACCTATAAATGTGGTATACTATCGACAGCTCTTGAAGAGGGGAATACATTTATGCTAATATTGCATTTGATTTGCATACACAAAAATAGCATTACTATGGAACAAAAACCTTATGACGAAGGTTTGGTGGATAGACTCATATACCAATAAAAAGCCAGAAATTATTAAGAGATATGATGCATTATAGGTTTCTGTAAATAAATTTGTAGTCTTTCAAAAATAACCTCAGAAATTAACAAAATGTATGAAAAAAACACCTGGTTGAAATAATGGACTTATCTTTGTCTGTGAGCTATGTATTTCCCACTATCTACATTAATGATCCCATTAGAGAGAGAAATTCCTGGAATTTAATCACATATCAAATTTATTGTTCTCGGACAATTTCTGACTGAATGACAATCAAATTAGTGGTTATGAGAAAACACAAATTTGCAGGCCAGTTGACAACTCCTGTGTGACCACAAGGTGCTCTCTCTGAGGTCGGGGTGATTAGGTCACTCGCCTATAAATACCCACCATCACCACCACCTCAGTCACTCTCTAGTACTCCTGGGTTGGGGCAAGAGAACTTGTGTTTCTATCTCTGACTCAAACACATTGGTGATTGAACTCTCAAAGGCAGAAGTTCTTTGTGTCATTCAGGAGTTTGAATATGCAAGCATCCATACAACAAAATCATTGAACGCCCAGAAAGTTCTGTATCTGAGCATAAAAATGTCCTCAACCAGCTCAAATCCCTTCTTGAGCTTGTGGATCAAGCAGTCATCATCAACCCTTATGAGGAAACAGGCAATCAGTTGGTGACATTAGACACTGGTGAATATATGGACCCTTAAGTTAGCAAGTGTGTTCAGGAGTTGCCAACAAGTGGGAAAACAATGTATTCAAAATTTGTTAAGGAGTGGATTGAGAACTGTACCACACCTCTCTCTAATGTCATCCCCAAGGCAAATCTCTTCACCTTTCTCCATCGACCTCCAGTGAACTTAGATAAAGAAAGGCAAAGACAAACTCACGTCATCAAAAGCTTCTGCAGCAATTGTAACTCAAATATTTGTTTCGCTTCAAGCTCGCCTTGATTCTGACATGGATGAGTATTTCATGCATGAAAATGCCAGAGATCCACCTTCATTGTCCAGTAAAGGCAAGCTGCCAGCTGGTACAAAATCACAGATTCTTTGCTGCTTGCCAGGTATGCCTGCATGTGTAAGAAATCAATCATTCAAACAAGCTTCTGTAATCATCTTAGATATGCCTGCAGTGGTTCATATAATTAAACCACAGCAAGTCAATGTGTTTGGCGAATATACTGGAATGCACATCCTGCCTTTCATTGAGAATCAAATTAACACATGTACCACTAGAATTGATGCAGTATGGGATCGCTATCCTCAGGACAGTCTAAAGAATCATACAAGAGTGCAACATCTGGGGCAAACACTTGCTCGAAGGATATGAGTCATCAAATAAGTCCCTATCCCCAAAGGAAAAGATTGGCAGGCATTCCTGAAAGTCAGTGAAAACAAAGATGAACTGTTCAAGTTTCTCACTGATGGGCTTGTGAATGCAACCTCCTCATCTGAGTACTATCTTTTATCAACAAAAGGGGAACTTGTGCTGTCCAACAAGGCAGTAAATTTGACGGATATAACTCCTTCTGACCATGAGGAGGCAGACACCCATATGATGCTGCACCTGCACCATGCTGTTATGGATGGATATAAAATAGCTTTTCTAAGAACACTTGATTCAGATGTCATTCTGTCTGTTCCCCTCTTCAACACATTACAAAATCTGGGGCTTACTGAGCTGTGGGTTGGTTTTGGATCTGGAAAAGCATACACAGATGTACCCCAGTCCATGAAGTTTCATTACAACTCTGTCCGGATAAATGCAAAGCACTACCTTTCTTCCATGCATTTACAGGTTGCCACATGGCATCTAGCATGATGGGAATTTGGAAGAAATCAGGATGGAAAGCTTGAATGGACTTCTCCCAGGTAACTGACAATGATCTGCTTAACTGAAAATCCACAAGAGCTGACAGAGGATTATCTGCATGTGCAACACATTGAGCAATTTACTGTGCTCATGTACAGTAAGAACTGTTCCTTCAGTACAGTAAATGACGCACAGTGGCCGATGTTCACTCACAAACTTAGGACTCTAGAGAGCATCCCACCTACAAAAGCAGCCTTGTACCAGCACATCAAAAGAACCATTTTGGTGTCAGCTTTTGTTTGGCATCATGCCTTGGAAAAACAGCCAGATCCTGCACATTATGGTAGGGAATGGAATGGGTGCCTCAAGACATGGGTCCCATATTGGACAGAACTGGGCAATGCCAGTGCATCCTGTGCACTTTTGCTTCACTGTTCTTGTGTAAAAGCTTGCAAAAAAAGGGTGGTGTAAATGTTTTAAGGCTGGAATCAGGTGTACGCCGTTGTGTAAATGTCAAGGTGGTTGCTGCAACAACCTTAATGACCATTCTGAGTGATAGCCTTGATGAAAGTTTTATTCAGTTATCTGTGTTGTTAGTCCAAGATGATGTAATACAGTTTATTTCACAGACTTTAGACTGTTATGACTTGATCTATGACCTTAAATTAGAAATTACTTCAGAAATGGATTCCCCATACCTTAAAACATAGAAAACCTGGTATTATAGATGGATATTGCTAAAAGGAGTGAATTATGATATTTTTCCCCCAGACAGTAGCCATATTGGATTTTGACAGTGAAAAAGACTTTGAAAGTAAATGATAACTTCAGAAAATGATTCCTCACACCTTAAAACATCAATAAATTGGTATTATACTTGAAATTACGATCAGTAGAAGCAAAGATATGGTTCATTTGCTTCAAATGTCTGCCATTTTGTATTTCGCAGCTACCGGCCACCAGGGGTGTGGGCCAACTTGCTTCTGATGGTTTTTGGAGAGCCTATGGTCTCAGCTAACAGCATACCAAATTTTGAAAAGGTATCACATTTTGCACGATTCTTACAGGTTCCTCCCCCGCTACAGACGGTACTCTTTGATGTATGGCTATGGAATGTTGTGGGGTCAGGAATTTGCCCCCTGTGGTGTGGGGTACTATAAACCACGCACTGTGCCTGTGTCAGCAGTTCTATGACTGTCAGACAGCTGCAGAACTAAGAGTACAATGTAAATGTGCCAAGAGGGCAGGCTAATTGAATAAAGTTATTTCAAAAAGGTTAATTGAATAAAAGTAATTTTTTTTAAAAAAAAGTAAAAACTAATTCAAATTATACATTTTTCTTTCTACTTTTTTCTGTCCGACATTTATGGCAGACTTTTTTACCACACTTTTTTATGGACAAATTTTTGTTTACAACAAGCATTTTTTATGCCCAATTTTCTTTTCACCAACTCTTTTTACCACACTTTTTTATGAACAAATTTTTGTTTACAACAAACATTTTTTATGCCCAATTTTCTTTTCACCAACTCTTTTTACCACTTAACTTTTAAGACAAACTTTTTTTATACTAATATAAATCTCTCCATCTCTCATGAATACTCATATTTTGTACCCAAAATAACTTGGAATTTTTAAAGGTCTTGAAGACTGAAGACTGATAACTCCAGTGCATCATGCACTGTGAACATATAGGACTGCACTTGGTATTAGTTCTTGTTACTAAACTGATACTGATAGAGTGATGATGTCACTGCAGCTGGTATGGTCGACCCGAATGGGTCAGTAGACCCTTAACAGGCATGTTAATATAAAAACTGGTCTTGTTGATCATACATGTTTTTGCTTCATCAAACGCATCATGTAGATGCGAATTTTAAAGAAATATAATCCTCATCGCATAGATTCTACTAATGATTGCATCCATTTACATGCGCAACTTTTATAATGAAAACATATATATTGCTTTCAGCTGAACCACCGAAACCAATCAAACGATATTTGACTCCAGAGCCACTACAGCAGGGAGATCGCTTTCAGTGTATGATTTCTCATGCTGAATCATATAGTGCAGTTTACATTCAGAAGGTGAGATGATATGCATTAGCATTGTAAAGTCAACAGCCCCTCTTTTAAAGTATAATTACTCGCTGAGAATTCATGTGCTGAAAGTATAATAGCAGCACTAAGCAATTTTCAGCATCTTCATATACAACAAACGTTTTGCACTTCCATTTTGTTAATACTTACAACTAATATCTTTTTTTTTCTTTTTTTTATTTCATTTACATATTCATTAATTTTACAGAATCAATAAGTTACAAAAGACGCGATTGTCTAATATTCCTTCATATTGCATTGTATTCATCGAAGAGACGTGCTCGAAAAGTACTAGTTGCAAAGTACTAATGCAAAGAAAACCAATCAATCACAATGTGTACAACTTTGACATTTATGAAAGCTCAAGCCAGCTAAATCTTATAAACCTAATAATTTATTAAGTAGTAGCTTCAAAGGTCTGTCCATGCTAATCTGATGTTAGTCGGGTTTGTAATGTTAAGGAAGCAAGTCTGATAGGATGGCAATGGTCTCTGCTAATTTCTGTCCTTTAAGGGGAAATGCTAGATACACATTTTTCACAGGAAATTTTCCCGTTGCCTTGTTGATAAGATTTGTGAAATGTTTGATCTCACTGTCTTACTCTCCTGGGGGATCATGATGGGAATTTCTTAACGTCTCAGATGGGGCGTGAGAAGCAGTTCCTGGCTGACGTGATGCATAGGCTGCAAGATGCGTATGGCAACGACAAGGGGCTCTGGACAGTCTTCTATCCCCAGCTTGGTGGGTACTACTAATTAAGAACATTTTGTTCATGCAACATTTCCTCGAGAAACAAAAGATTTCTCTTTCGTTTCACTCGGCATCTCTTAACTTTCCAGTGGCTAGGTGCCTGGATTGAAAAGGTGTCTACTTTAGTAGGTCTTTTCCTGTATATCACTCCGGGTGTTTATCAAATTTTCGGATCTTATTGCAGAATTTTATATGGATAAAATATCGATTAATTACAAAAACATTATCGCATTGATAAATTTATTTTGTCTCACAGAGGACCGTCTCAAAGGTGTTATAGCCCTCACATTTTCTATGTAACCATGTGCAGAGCTGCCAACTTCTACGATTTCGCCGTAGTTACTACGATTTCAGCATCAAAATACGATGCTACGATTTGTATGACAAAAACTACGTTTTTTTAAAATTTGGGACCAAAACATGTTCTAGATGAATACCGTAGTTTGTATCCGCCACCACATGGGCCCCTCTCCCTCTCACTCACACAGGAGTAACCAATTCAAGAGCTAAGATATAAAATACACCAAACGGAGACATCCGTTTGATATACCCAGCTGAAACAACATTTTCATAACATTATTGAAATATCTAAAATATTCTGTAAAATCTTTAAAAACTATTTTTTAATGTGTTATGTCGAGGGGTTTTGCCAGGATGTTAGGATAAACAGTTGATGAAAAAGAAAATGATCTCTTTGACATCAGGATTTTATTTCAAAATATACGTTCTATGTCTATGAAAGTTATAGGCCTATATAAGAATAAACATTTGTTAGCTCTGGGTTTCTTCAAAGTCACCAGAATGCCCTAAAATAGCTGTCATTTTTCTAAAATTTTCCCGGGGGAGTATGCCCCCAGACCCCCCCTACCATTTGACTCCTAATTTTCAAAAGAAATCCCAGGGGGCATGCCCCCTGACCCCCCCCCCTAGTCGGGCTTTGCACCTTCAGTGCAAAGCACATTCCGCTTCCGCAAAAAAACTAGGATTTGGGATCCTTCCAGGTTGGCAGCTCTGCATGTGCAAAGAAGAACTGATGAATTAACCCAGGACTATCTCATCCTCCTATACTTCTTAATGGCACTATACTCTTACTGCATATGTTTCATATTAGGATCATTCCTAAGAAGAAATAAACCAACCTCCTTGATAAAGGGCACATGTAGCCCAAGACGGGAATAAAACAACCCCATAGCAACTCCAACTTTTCTGTCCTCATGATTTTGAGTTGTCTACAACATCATGGTTTTATATAACGATTTATTGGATTAACCCTGTACAGAATGTGGTATTGCCTTTTACTCTAGATCTGATATGTGTGGCGAAGTACGAAGTGGACGGTAACTGGTACCGGGCACGGATAGTCCAGGTGTCCAGCCGGCGTTATGTGGACGTCCTGTATGTAGACTATGGTAATGTAGCCCGGGTCCACTATACTGACCTGAAAGCTATACAGCCATCCTTCCTCGTCCTTCCACCCTGTGTGAGTATGCTCCTGGTATCCTGTTGGCATGTTGTTTTATTTGGGCAGGAGAGGCAAATGGTTTGTTTTAAGAATATAATGTTAATACGTCTTATGCCCATATTACAGTGGATAAAATGGAGCTTTTTTTGCATGTATATGATGCGCCATTTTTATTACCCCTTACATCCGCTTGACTGAGGGCCCTCACTTGGGGGTCAGATCTGTTAGTCGGGGCCCCTCGGTTGGGGGTCAGATCTGCGCACGTGCCTGCACCATAAATCCCCGGCGCCTGCACCATAAACCATCATACAACGCTCACCCTCAGTCCATTCAACCACTGCTCTCTCATTGGCTACCACCAATACTGCTATGTTTATGACACCCCTCCCACCACCTCTTCGACCTGTCAATCAAATCTTATTCTCTCCCCTATTGGTCAAAGCACCCTCTCCCACCACCACCACCCCAGTGCCAGATGTCCCTCAATCCTCTCATTGGCTAAAAAGCTAGCTTCAGACTGCTACATTTATGGCCTGTCAATCAAATCTCATTCTCTCCCCTATTGGTCAAAGCACCCTCTCCCACCACCACCACCTCAGTGCCAGATGGCAAGCTGCCAGCAGTCCCTCAATCCTCTCATTGGTCCCGCCCTCAAAGCATTTTAGCATGCGCCCTCCATATATGGCATGCACCGACCCATATGCCCGCATATGCGCCGTCTCACACGCTAAATCAGGCAAAAATTGAAACAAGTTTCCGAGCAATTCGAAGTCTATTTCAGAATAATTCTTGCATATAACGTGAACTATATGCTAAATTTAAACCTTTCTGCTGTTATATTCAGTCGATGGTGAATAATCAGCCTTATTTCAAAGCATTTTACCCTGCGCGCTCGGCAATACGAAAACAAGATGGTGGCCATGGTCCCTACCGTAACCAGCCAAGAAAATAAAACTGCTTTCTGAGCGCTTTGAATGATTTTACACAATAATCCTGGCATATGAGGTTGAAAACAAGGTTAGATTAGACGTTCAGTCATTTATATTCAGTCGCTGGTTAATCATTACGGCTTTGGTAGTGTCCACGACCATAGGGGCTCTAATGATAAGCTACGATGGACATAAGTGTCCGGGCAGCGAAAGTCCATTGCACGGGAAGCAAGGCCCGCCACGGCGTGTGCAGCTACAAGGCCTGCCAACGCAATCGCCTTACCGTAGGTAGTCACATGCATGCGCATGGGCCAAAGCAAACAAACATGGCGGCAGGAGCATGGCTTCCGACGAGGTGGAGGTGGTAAAATCGTGATATTTCCACCAAAGGAATATCGCCACACTATATTATGTTCATAAACTATAGTTTGGGATAGTATTTGAAGTCAACATGACTGATTTACACAGATTATACGGATATTATTGTGTCAGCGACCAGAAACAGATCAGAAACATGGCTGCCTCACCGGGTTTGCTCAAAGCATGTGCGATCGGTGAAATCGTAAAAGATAAAGGCTACTAATAAAAAGGTTAGTTAGATTTAATTCGAGAAGCTTAGATCGATTAAACACCCTCTCCTGACCAACTTTTTGCTGAAGGCTTTAGTTGATTAATCAAAAATAAACGTTCTCAACCTCTCAACCTATAACATTTAAACCTTCCTTGTTTGTGTTGCTTTTAACTGTCACTTGAACTTGTCACTCGAACTTAGTGGACCATAGCTATTTGATCTTTATAATTAAGGATGCGAGACTGTTTAACTAATTATTCTATTAGTCTGTTAATATGTCGAGAATCCTTTCTAGCATGGGTGTTTTTTTAGAAGATACTATGTCTGTACACACAAACGATGTGTAGGGTCCGATTTTCAGAAAGTGTACAATTGAACTTTCCCAATCTTTACAAATAACCCGAATTTCAGACGAAATAAAGTTTAAAAGACAGTTAAACCTAACCAAACCAATTGGTAGAATGAATGCAATGCCGAATGTACTCCAATTTACTCGAATTTACGTATTATTTACCAAATTAATTAGAATGTAGATTTGCCAATGCTACAACTTTTCAAAATCTGACCCGTGTGATTTATGAGAATAAGAGCAGAGCACGTGGTACTTTGTTGACATTTCCACTTGGTGGTGGCTCAGTGTGGCTTGGTGGTGGCTCGTGGCGGTAGACCGGAACGTGGCGCGCAATCTGATACCCTCTCTCTGTTGTATGTGATGTGTTTCAGGAAAATGAGTAACTGATGTGTTTCAGGAAAATGAGTCACATCGTATATATTCTGATAATTCATGCATGGCAAATAGGTTTGGTTGTGCCGTTTGATCCTCCTTCCACTGGTATGGGTCATTAAAAAAAATGTACATTTGGTGAAAGTGAATTGTACATTTTCTGAAAATCTTACCTATGGAGGTGTGGGCGCCGATGGCACAAAGCCTGCTAGGGGGGTCTGGGGGCATGCCTCCCAGGAAAAAATTGATTGGTGAAAGTGAATTGTACATTTTCTGAAAATCTTACCTATGGAGGTGTGAGCGCCGATGGCACAAAGCCTGCTAGGGGGGTCTGGGGGCATCCTAACCCCCCCCCAGGAAAAAAAATTTCAGACAATTTTTTTTCGAATAACTTTTTTTTCGACTAACTTATTTTCGACCAACTTTCGAGTTATTTTCGACCAACTTTTTTTTCCGACCTACTTTTTTTCGACCAACTTTTTTTCAACCTACTTTTTTCCCCGACTTACTTTTTTCCCGACCTACTTTTTTTCCGACCAACTATTTTCCCGACTTACTTTTTTTCCGACCTACTTTTTTTCGACCAACTTTTTTTTCCGACCTACTTTTTTCCGACTAACTTTTTCGACCAACTTTTTTTTCCGACCTACTTTTTTTCGACTAAGTTATTTTCGACCTACTTTTTTTTCGACCTACCTTTTTCCCCGACTTACTTTTTTTCCGAGCTACTTTTTTTCGACTAACTTATTTTCGACCAACTTTTTTTTCCGACCTACTTTTTTTCGACTAAGTTATTTTCGACCAACTTTTTTCCGACCTACTTTTTCCCCCGACCTACTTTTTTCCCGACCAACTTTTTTTCGGACCAACTTTTTCCCGACCAACAGTGCGTAATTCTGTCATGTTGATAAATGAACAAATATGGTTGGAATTGTGAGAAATTTGCTGATTTGGATTTGATTCTAAGCCTTATACACATTGCCACACTCGGCAGACCTAAATACCATATTATCGCCCACTGTTAAAAATGATCGTTAAACGATAAACCTTTAAACTCATCTCCTGCCCAACTTTTTGCTTCAGGTTTACTGAAGGCTTTAGTCGATTAATCAAAAATAAACGTTCTCAACCTATAAACTTAAAACCTTCCTTGTCTTATTTTACCTTGTTCAGTCTATACTGTAAAGTGGTCATTCCTCTATGTACATTATTTCAAATTAAAAGAAATTTTCCACTTTAGTAATAATGCAATTTTCATTTTCGGGTGATTACACCTTTCTCTTATAAAAGGTAGTTAGAAAACTGGAATATTCCTTAGATGAGATAATTCCCAACTAATTCCTCTCTAAATAATTTCAGTGGTTACAAAATATTCCTATTATAAATGTCAATATTTAAATATAAACTGTATCAACAAGGTTTTTATTAAGGTTGGATTGGGGGGATTTGTGTGGTAGTAGGGGGGACCATATTTTCTGAGACATACATGCCCTGTTTCCTAGGGCGCTGCATAAAGCTGCTGGGGGCAGTATACAAATTGGTGGCTTCTGGTGTATTTTCAGCATAATTCTCAGATTTCAGTGTTCAAATTGTATACATGAGGGTAGGGTGCAGGAGGGGACCAGCCTTCTGCTGTGGTTGGTGTTGGGGGGCACACCCCGAGAAATATTCACCTTAATTTTTCCAATTTTCCTGGGGATTACCCCTGGGTTCCCACTCCCCAATAGGGGGTCCAGGGGGTGCAATCCCTCTCCACTACCTAGCTAGAATTGTCTATCAATTGTAGGCTATAGACACAGCTTTTGACCCAAATTTTAATTACCCCTGAGTGTACCTCAAGTGTACCCCCCATTGTATCTTCAGTGTACCTCCAGTGTATTTATAATTAAATCAATGGACTAATTTGACTGATTGACAATTTCGACTTTATGATTGGCTTTCTGACTTTACTGTTCGTATAAAGGAAAAATTAGACAAATTAGTACCGGTCTCGCATCCTTGGGCCATTAGGCACTCAAATCTAATCAACTTCCAACTGTCAACTAAATTGTACTAATCAACCAATCAGCTAATTACTGCTTTCTTGTCTGACATTCCCATCCCAATTCAGTGGCACATTCTTCGTTAGTGTTTCATATTAAAATATTACCATTCCAGGCCATACCATGTTCTTTTGCTGGGATCACTCCATGTGATGGGGATACATGGTCAACTGAAGCCCTGGCAGTCCTCAGTTTATACACCTATGCCCCACTTGTCGCAGAAGTTATTGGTGAGTACTTAATTGTTTGTAAATAATATATTTGCTGCAAAGAAACGTGGTCATTCGTGGACAAATATTAGATTTCAAGTTCCAATCTCTGAAGATAGCATACCCGTTTGGGGAAAAGCTCTTTGATAAGAACATTCATGCTTTATAATTTAATGCAGTGATTTTTCAGTCAATCCAATCATTTCGAATAATTTGGTAAAACTCTAGAAATGGCACCCCATCAGTCCTGATCGACCCTAACAAATGCTTAAAGCCCACACACACAGCCACAAATTAAAATCTGCCACGAAATTGGGACTCACGATTACTCGTGGATCTAATTTCAACCAATTCGTGGGTGTTATTTGTGTAAATCGTGGTTCAAATTGACGCTCACACATACACGATTTCAGACATTTTTCTGATTTTGTGTCAAATTTTGTCGGCGTTGCGCACACTGCCACGAATTCGCAGCTAGTAGTCACCACGAATTCGGTTTCAATGCTTCCCACGATTTTTAAAAACGTCATGAGTAGTCGCTAGAGGGGGTAAAGAGCAGCTCTCGAATGAGCTAATCATTTTTGCCCTTTCTGTCGTTCGAACACGCGGGCACTTCGACTTCAAGATGGCGAACATGGCCAACAACGAACTCCTTGCTGCGCTCCATGCCCCAATGGCCGCCATTCTCTGTTGCGGTTGAATTCCTCGATGATGATGATGTGGAGAACGCCACACGAATCTGGATGAAGCCATGGCTGAAGCGGCGCGATGAGGAGGATGGCCACAGTTTGGTACATCTGTACCAAGAGCTGTTCAATGTAAGTACCTGTATGCTTATTGTACATCAATGAGCATCGGCACCAATGGTGTTCAACTTGTTGTCCTATTCTGATTAGCTAGGGGTTATATGTTACTGTAAACGTATTACTGTCCACACAGTAGTATAGTTAAGCCTTCGTGATTGCACTTTCACGATATAGGTGTTAGATAAGTTGTTCATAAATAATTATGTCCATAATTATTACATAATTATGTCAAGACTATTATATTGTATTGATAAATAAATATTCCATAATTTGTTTGTGTTAATTTAATATTAATTTAATCGGATGTGCTAGCATAATTTGTTTGACCCCAGTAACTTCTTCGTATATTATAATTTAATTCATATTTTATTGTTATATGTGACATTTGTATATTATTAGGATGGCGAAACCAACCTCCTAATGCGTACGCTTCGCATGCCGCCTACAGTGTTCAAGGAACTGTTAGATTTGGTCGGGCCGAGGATCACTAAACAGAACACGAATTGGAGAAAAGCCATCGCTCCTGAAATTCGCCTCTGCCTCACGTTACGCTTTCTGTGCTTAGGTAAATATGTCCACGTACACCTGACTTGATGATTGGTATTACTTAACTTATATACGTCGGGCACACATTTTCCAAGTTTACCATATTATTAATTTAACTGATTGTGGCTTACAATAACAATCTATGTCAAAGGATGTTTATTTCCTATATTTGTTCTCTATTTGTTATACAAAAAATGATTGTATAACAGTAAGATAGATGAATTTACGAGCTAGGCTGGGTTTTTCTAATTGGTTGTTACTTAATGTTCCGATTTGGACTTAGTATGTACATCTTTATTTCATGTTTAGAAAAAAACTGGTATTTATAATATTATATTATAATCTTGGACCTTCCAGGAAGAACTCATTGTGAGAGGATGGTGTCCACTTCTGGACAATATGATGTAGATTTTGATTCAGAATAATAATACTATATATATATATAAATTTGACTAAATGTCATTATTTATTTATTTAGGTGACGGATTTGTGTCGCTGCACCACCAGTTCCAGGTGGGGCTGACCACGACTGCGGGGATTGTCTATGAGACGTGTAGGGCCCTCTATGATGTCCTCCAACCACTGGTTATGAAGGTAAATTATACTTGCATTTGTTAGGTATTAAGTGTAGTAGTCACCATTACTGGCGTGTCTGTAACATACAGTATATTTATGGAACCGCATGGAGGAGTACATTAATTATGTCATTGAAAATGTTTTCATGGAAAAATATAATATTTTCTGTCAGATCTTCACATATTTGTGGGCACAGGTTGGAAAACTAAATGGCCACGACAAGAAATCACCACTCAAGTCTATTACATACTATTTGTAATTACTTTTTCACGAAATATGCGCTTTGATGTTTGCATGAACACAGACATTGGTGTAAGCCTTCTATTACATACACATTGTTCAGCTTTCAGGGAAGATAGATAGGGATATATTTGTTATTTGAAATGAATGTGCTTCTCTTTGCTGTAGGTGCCAAAGACCAAGCAAGGCTGGCTGCAAGTCGCACAGCTCTATGAAGAACGTTGGAACATGCCCCACTGCATCGGTGCAGTTGATGGAAAGCATGTGCGAATCCGGAAACCGGTTGGGAGCGAGTCCCGCTTCCACAATTACAAGAATTTCTTCTCTATTGTATTGATGGCAGTGGTGGACGCCAATTACAACTTCTTGTACATTGATGTTGGAGCCGAGGGTAGTGCATGCGATGGTGGGATATGGGATTCTTGTGGCTTCAAGAGGAAGCTTGTCGCTCAACGTAATTCCATGCTTGTCGCTCAACGTAATTCCATGTCCATTTCCCCCCCCCCCCCCCCCCCCCCCCCCCCCCCCCCCCCCCCCCCCCTGACTGACAGGCAAGCAGAGAATTTTTAACTACCGGTTGTCGCGAGCCCGCAGAATCGTCGAAAATGCCTTCGGCATCCTCTCTGCAAAGTTCGCTATATATAGCCGGGACTTGAGGATGAAACCTGAAAGGGCAGTCCATGTGGTGAAGGCCACGTGCGTGCTGCACAATTTCATGCGGTCTAGGTGTGGCCGCGAGTACATGGCGCCCAACATGGTCGACCATGAAGACAGTGATCACGTACTGCATGCTGGTGGCTGGCGACAGGTGGCACAAGTTGATGGTCTGCAGAGGATGACTGGGAGGAACTCATATGCAGCGGCAAAACAAATGCGGAACAACCTGGCCGACTACTTCGTGCTCGCTGGGGCTGTCGACTGGCAGTACGATCAGGTGGCACTGTGAAATGTGGACTCTATATTATTGCAGAGTTCATACCTGTAATATTGGTTGTACATAACGTAAAGCTATTGTGTAAAAAATTTTGCAAATTTTGTTATGCTCACCTACATTTATGTTTTGAATGCATTTGCCAAGAACATGCATCTTGCTTTGCCAGCAAATCTAAGTCATACTGTTTTAACTTGTTTTTATTGTATATTGTAAGGTACGCTATTGAAATGATCATTTATGAAAGTTCAATTTGTTTTTCATACTTTGTCAATGTAATGACCGACTGTGGACAAGAGTCCAGACCACGAGAAGTGAGTAGTTATTATAAATAAAGGCAGGTACTACTTTATCAACTGAAACAATTTTTTATTTATGTTACTCATCCAACCACGATTTTCAGTTAACCTCAGTCGACCTAACACACTACAATAGGCCCCATGCTTTGCCACATGATGTAAGTCATTGAAATAAACAATGATATAGCACCTTACATTATAAAATACTGACAGGTGACGACAAATAACTTCGTCTGATAAAAATGTTGTTATAAAACTATAGTCCTGTTTGATAAATCCTCTTCCAATATAGTCTATAACTAACTACTTATGAGTCTATAACGAACTAATACAATGTAACTCGCCTTCAAAACCAGTACAAAACAAAACCGTTTGAAAAATAATCTCCAAAATCATCAGTAACGTATATATGGGTCACTCACACGTCTAAACACTTATTTACTTGTCACACAAATTGTTTTGCTGCCTTTTTAATTAATGGTCAAACCTAAACCTCAGTCAACCGTACATAGTACAATAGGCCCCATGCTTTGACACATACTGTACGCATTTGAAAAAAAAACCCAATGAAATACAAAACCAATACAGAACAAAACTGTTTGACAAATAATCTCCATAACCAATGGACAATATCAGTAACCTATATAAATCCGTCTGCTGCCGTTTATTTTGCTGCCTTCTTAATTTATTGCCCAACCGCAATGTAATTACACATCACACGTTCATTTATCTGACTTAAGTGCTAGGTTGCCTCTTAAGAACTAAACGCGGAAATGATTTAACATTATATGATATGTTACTTATTTTCTGAAATGTACTGCCTGTACTGAAATGTACTGCCTGTACTGAAATGTACAAGACGGACATGTCAACAACAAATTTAAAAAATGTACTCTGGAGAAACTACGGTATATTTATGGAACCGCATGGAGGAGTACATTAATTATGTCATTGACAATGTTTTCATAGAAAAATATATAATTTTTTCAGTCACATCTTCACATATTTGTGGGCACAGGTTGGAAAACTGAATGGCCACGACAAGAAATCACCACTCGGACAAGTCTAACTTGCTGTGCTGCGTAACAGAACGTTCAGAGAACATGAAGTGGTTATTTTACTCTAAATACAATGTTTACTTCGGAATAAAATTTCTATTTCAACGGAGGCCACTCCCCTTCAATCACATCCAGGGCAATACTGTCCGCATGCAATTTAAAGCGGGCCTGGACACGCTCTGGCATGCGGTCAATCTTTGCTGCAAACAATTCTGCCCACTTCATGTTCTCTGAACGTTCCGCAACATTAACTGTGGCATTCTGCGTGATTTTCTCAGCGACTTGGTGATAGTCTTTCGCCATATTTTGAAGCACAGAAGTCAGGGCGGATGTCTTACTTTCGGGCTTACTCTCCGGCACATTTTTTTCCTTATCACCTTTAGGTTTACCTTTTTTTGAGGTAGTATTGTCATCTTTGGAATCGGTCCTTACAACTTTCGATTTACAGCCGAAAAAGCTTTCATCCGTGTCTGAGTCCATGTGTGTTATTCCGGTGGAGGTGGAGGCTATTGGCTCACATACTTTAATTACTTGTGATCCTGGGGTGGAGCTTGAGCGCGAATTACTTCTGGAGATCTTTCCTTTCCGGTTAGGTGGTAACTCCAAGTCATCCCCAGGTTGATAGTCTAAATCGCCCTTGTCTCCCTGGTCCGACTCATCGCCGCTCACGTTTATACTGCGGGCACGTTTCTTTCTTTCCTCTTGCAAAGTTACTAGCTCACGAGACGGGGGGTCACCCTTCTTCACTCGGTCATTTTCATCTTCGTCTTCAGAAGGACTTTCCTCACCTCCACTCTGAAAATGTAAACATGGTTACATGGTTATTACAATGTATGCTTCATGATATATTTCCAATAATACTTATCCAACAGTCGTTTTTTTAACAATTTTTCATACCAAGACATGTTCAGGCAACCCACTGTCAAACACAGTTTTTCCCTTGTTTCTTTGTTATAAGAGTGGCTAAAAAAGTGAATTTTTAAATCGTGAGTGACTGTTTGGAAAACGACAAAATTATAAAAGTCGCATGCAACTCACCGTATCTAAATTATCATCCGTTTGATTCTGTTTGATATGCTCCTCCAGAAACCGACATATTTGGTATATATGCCGATTCCTGTCGCTTATCTTCTTGTTCTTTTTTGGGTCACCAGCACCTGATACGTTGACCTGCCTCCTTATCCGACCATAGGTGGACCTGAGCGAGGTAATCTGTTTCCAGACTTGGTCCCCTACTTGGTCCCAGACAGTATGGAAATTGTGTGAGTTAGCAACATTAGAACATTGTGATGGTCTATGTGTAATTGGCAAAACAGATGAAAGAAGATCCTTTTTCTTGCATAATATCTTTCAAGTAGTTTAGGTTAGCGTCTATGTGTAATTGGCAAAACAGCTGATAGAACATCCTTCTTCTTTCATAATATATTTCAAGTAGTTTAGGTCAGCACATTAATAACATGGGTTGAGATAGGAAACGACAAAACAAAAACATTAAAAAATACAAAAGGATGAATAATGAAAAATAGGAAAGGAATTATAGCAAAATGTCAAAAACACCTACTTGTCTTCTCTAACTCAACAGCTATTCTCCCCAAGGCACGCTCCTTCCAGGATCTGTCTTTATAATGGGGCGATTTCTTGTCATACAGATTGGGCCATTCCTTCCATAAGTCACATAACGTGACCTCTTGCTCCTCCGTCCACACTCTTCTTAACACGCTGTACCGTTGGTGTTTTCTTCACTTCATTGGCAGTAGAAACATCCAAACCTCTCTTTTTAGGACTACCTGTATCTTTGCATTGGTCCGTGTCTTTGGTTTTCTTTGGTTTCACCTTTTGTACTGGCTCAATCTCAGCCTCGTCGACTGACTCAACCTGCTCATTTTCCACAGACTCAACCTCAGACTCTGGTACCGAATCAAACACCTCCTCATCGACTTTCTCGACAAGTCGGCGTACCGTGCCTCTGCCTTTTCCCATCTTCGTCCGGGGGTGGTTTGTTTTGTCGCAGTAATTTTCTTATCGCCATCGAGAACTTCAGCTCTTTCAGTCTCACTATCGGAGACACTGTATGCCTCCTCCAGGCTATCGGCTACGTACTCTTGATCTGCTTTTTCTTCTTCTGGTTGATCTGCTTTTTCCTTTTCCTCCCGACTCTTGGTGCGTGCATGTTTCTGTAACCGATTGCATTGAAACATTTAGAAACACGACAGACAGACAGAACACACAAATGGTTACAATATATTTGTCAGTAAAGTTTTATTGATAATCTTGAGTTCAATTCAATCTATTTAATGAAATCGATAATAGTTAAAATGTTAGTGGATCAATGACATGTAAACCCTGTAATTACCTGTGGAGGTTCATATATGTCGGCTGTGTCGCCAACACCTGCAGTATTTACTTGTCTGTCCCTGTCTCTGTTGGTGGCCTTGAGAGGCACCCCTAGAGTACTGCCCCGCTTCTTCTTGTTGGTCGACGGACCGCTAACATTTTCCTTTTGGCCAGGCTTCTTGAGTTTAGGCTTGGTAACCCTCGCCTAGGTAACAAATGAGACATTACAGACATTACAGACCACCGTAAGTATAGTACATGCCCACAGCATGTGAACTCGTGATCATCCACGAGCCGATAGCACATAAACAGGCTGGTTACGAAAGGATTCATAGCATAAGTGAATGTACCACACCAACGCGGCCATGACAGTTCTCGCATGAGTCCGAACTTTTGTGCTTAATTACTCAATATCGCGTGGACAAACACCCCCAGAATTACGTATAGGTCATCCCCAATCTACATTCATTACACATACAGTTATGACCTTATAATAAATCGTAGAACCATCAGTTAGACCTACCTTTGGCTCTGCGGGAACTTGGGCGCTCCTTGTTCGCGTCATTCTCCTTTCGCAAGGTCAAGGCCGAAAATAGATTTTTACGCCATCTACTGTTTCGTGTTGAACTATTATCCCTTGCCGCCACGACAGTTCGTGGATGCTGCCACGACAATCGACTATACTCGATTGTCCTGGCAGCATCCACGAACTGTCGTAGACAGTAATGTTGAAGCCACGAACATTCGTGACCATACGCACACAGCCACGAATCACTAAAATTATTTGGACTAAAAATCGGCATCCACACAAAAAAAAAAAATCGTGGACATTAAAATTCGTGGAGGTGCGGGTCAGAAATTGACGAAAAATGGCTCACAAACTTGCGCACGAAAACTCGTGACTTTTCACGATTATTGGTGGCAAGCAAAACTGCCACAAATTTCATGCCACGATTTTACATTTTACAGATTTTTAGCCACAAACATTCGTGAGGCCAATTCGTGGGCCGAAATCGTGGCTGTGTGTGTGGGCTTTAAGTTACTTTTTAAAAAAGAAACTTTTTTCTTTTTTTTTTGTAAAAAATGTTTTATTTCATTTATCCTGCCAATGTGGCATACATCACTAACGCTCTCGCGACGTCTGAATAAACCTTCACAAACCAATATTTGTTTTACCTGAGGCTTTTCCACACTTTTGTAGTTTTTTTGTTTTTTCTGACTATTTTCTAACACTTTTAACTTTCTGTTTCAACTCTTACTGAGTGTAATTGGTCATACGGCTTTAAACCTCAAACAATATATCAGATACAACTTTTCATTGCTCCTACTTTCACATTATTTTCTCAGGAGTCTGACAATCTAATTTTTAAATCATGCAGGAATTTTCCATCTATTTCCTTTACCTCCTCCCCTGGAGCTTATCTTGTCTCCATATTGTATAGCTCTGAATTTTTTTAACACCTACTTTACAAAGAATTTCATACATATATCATTCTCGCCAAACATGCGTTGCCTGTGAACAAAGTTTTTGGCCTGAATCAGCATCCAGTTGACAAACTTGTATCTATCCCCTTTCCCCACAATTCCCAAGACAACTTGGTGGGTGTAATGGTATTTGCGAACTCTTGCCTGAAAGTATCGCTACTCTCCAACCGACCTTGTATATTGCGCCAAAAGGTTCTAACCTTGTACAATGTCGTCTGTATACCCACAGTATTCACAGATAGAATCATTTTTTATGGTTTTGTGCATTAGATATTCATTGCAACAGCTGTTTCTATGTAAAATTCTGAACTGTAGAGCTTGTAGCTTTGGCTCAATGCCAATACTCAACAGTATTTTCGCTCTACTCTTGAACACTCATAGGATGGCATGGCATCCCTGTCTCTCAGAATAACGTTCCATTTAAACATTTTTTTTCAAAGTCGGTCTATTCATCAGTACAATTGCTCTGTAAATTTTGTTCACCTTGACCGCATATATATTAAATTTTTCTTCTCTTAACTCAAACATTGCCACCTTGGTATTGATATTTGGGGCAGGCGGATCCCCATCTAACAAATACCACCACGCTCGAGGTATAGCACCTCTTAATCTCATCTTGTTGAGGAAGTTGAATTTCACATTGTATTTTGCTTGTATTTCCTCTTAACTATACAATTCATCTTCTTCATTTAATAGATAGCCTATTTTTTTCAGCCCTGCCAGATTCCACTCTGTATTTTGAACCATTTTATGTGCTACCAGTATGTTACTGTTGTACATAAATCTCTCATTTAACAATTCTGCCCTTGAGGAGGGCCATTTGCTATAATACATTAGGTTCCAGTTATCAAAAATCGCATCGTAAAATTTGTTGAGAGACAGCTCCGGCCTACTTCTACATAACAAATATCTAGTCCACTTTTCTCCCATGGAAACACTCCAAGATGTTAACCCATTTGGCATTAGGCTTATTTAAGGCTCTACTTATCCACGAGATTCTATTGGCTTGAATCACTTCCCTGACACATCTTAGAACTAAGCCCCCTTCTTCTGGCGTTTAATGAAATTCCAAGCGATCTTTATTCCTAACAGTTTCAGAGTCTCCAATACATTTTTTAAGGAGTCTGTGTTTTTCAAAATAAATGTGGTATAATCCACAAACTGAACGATCTTGTGTTCAATATTATCAGTAGTAATACCTTTAACCAGGCTATCGTTTCTAACTCTTATGGCTAAAATTTCAACAATCAGAGTGAATAGAGCAGGGGATATAGGGTCCCCCACGCTTCACATCAAACCAGCTAGAACTAAATCCGTTATTGACAAATGAAGCCTTTGAGTTATTTAGCAATGTCTGCACCCACCGAATAATGTAATCCGGGAAACCAAAATGCCTCAATGTTTTCAACAGAAAGGTCGAGCTTACCGTGTCATACGCTTTACTGAAATCTATGGCCACGATTAACCCATTCTCTCTTCTCGCATGAGCAATATCTATTATATTGTGCACCCTTCTTATAGTTTCACCAATAAAACGACCTCGCATGAAGCCTGTTTGATCCTCATCAATTAGTTTACCCATAACATTGTTAAGTCTTTCCACCACAGTTTTGGACACGATTTTGTAGTCTAAATTGACTAATGTTATTGGCCTCCATCCCTTAATATGGCGTAGATCACTCCCCTCACTCATTTAGCTTTTTACTATTACTCGAGTAGAATGTTTCATTCGCCTGTGATGAGTTAGCTCTCTCATCGTAGAGCTCACTATAGAAGGATTGCCCTTCTGCCAAGATATCTTTGGGATCATTGGTCATAACCCCGTTCACTAGTAATCCAGACACACACTTATTTTTCGCTCGATTCTTTTCAAGATTAAGAAAATATTTCGAACCCCTTTCTCCACCTGACAACCATTTAGCTTTCTACCTTAATAATGCGCCTTCCGCTCTCTCGATATCATACGTTTTTAACTCTCTTACTATATTTTTTTCTTCTTCCAACTGATCATCGGACATTACTGCGCATGCGTCAAGTATTTTCAATTTCTCTTGTAGGGCGATTATATCCTCCCTTTCCCTCTTAGCTCTGCTTTTGCTGAACTTGGTTGAGAAATTACGACATTTGGTTTTAAAGAATTCCCATCTCAACACATCACACATTTCCCTGTCCATTCCTTCGACCTCCCTTACTATTTCCCACACACCCTCCCAAAACTCCTCCTCTTCAAGCAACCTAGCGTTAAACTTCCAAAATCCCCACCCCCTTTCCCTACCCCCAATTTTGATTTTCACTGCAATTTGCTTGTGATCAGATTCAGTATGTATTTCACACTCACTCTCCTCACATTTACTCTGCAAACCTTCATCTAACAATATGTAATCCAAGTCTTGACCTATATCGCTTGATCTATAGAATTGGAAATGTCCAAACCACGTTCTAAGTTGACTTGAGCCGCCATCTTGGAGGGGGAACCGGCAACTGTCTAAAATACACACAACCTGCTCCGTTCACTACTGCCAGTTGGCGCCTCCAATGGGAATGTTCTTTCGCAGCATATCTCTCACTTTCTCCCACTGCTTACCCATCAGGTTTCCGTCCTGTGGCCATTTCTCCCTTTTCAACACGTCCGCATGCCTCGGACCCATCCCAATTCCCCAAAAGAAATCTGTAGGAGAGGCTTCGGCAATGGATTTATCACCTGTGTTGAGGATGTAATGGTTGCTCTCTGCCTTAGACTTTAATCCCTCCTAAACAATATCATTGAGCCTTTTCTTCCATTCCTTGTACAGATTGGTATCCTCTGTTTTAGCCTCATTAAGCAGGGCTTTTAAGGCCATGGGGTTTCTCATACTCAGTGTAGAATAAGCTTTGGCACTATTCCCTGTCGCATTCAAACATGTGTACGCTAAGTACTGCTCCATTGATGAATGATTGACTCCTCTAACTCTAAACGCCACAGTGTGGTGATTCGAGAGAGGGGAGTCGCCACCAAAGAATGCAAAGGCATCCTTGTCCTCCTTTCCCTCAACACTATTGGGAGTTCCCTCTTTACCCAGACTTCCGCCCCAATAGAGGTAAAATCCAGGTTCTTCAGGAGACTCCTTTTTTTCCAGAACTCTTCAGCCTGCTCAACTTCTTTGAATGTTATTTTTACTACAGGGCCCGCTCTGAACATCTTTAGCCCGTCTGATACCTGCAGAAACACCCCATTAGCAAATATAAACTTAACTGCCTTGTCATAGAACACTTTGTCATCATCAGGTTTTTTTATCAGGTATTCCTTCTAGAATTAAACAGTTTCTCAATGCTTCCTTCTCCTTTAGTAATCTCTCTTCTTCTAACTTTTTTGCTTCGTCAGCCAGCCTTATGAAGGACTGATCCTCCCTAAAGACCATGCTACTCTCCAGGGCTTCAATCCGCTCATCTTGGCTTTTTATTCTATTTCCCATACTCGCGATTTTTTGATTTTCGATCAACCTCTAGCACTTTCACTTTATAAGCTCGAAGAGCTTTCTTATAGGCACTCTGAAAGAATTGAAACCCAAGTCTTTTCTACGGCAGATCGGGTTACTAATTGACATTCCTCTAGATAAGAGACCCCCCTATTTATAGCGGCATGAATTGTCCTATAATCCTATATATTTTCATGCAGTAAATATAGCCAAAGCGCCACCTTTTGGTCTAATTTTGGAAATTTAAATAAATTTTTTCCTTTTCAAAACGATCAAAATTGTTTGAAAATTTCACAGTCTCTTTCAAGTTCTTAATTGGCTTAATTGGAGATC
This sequence comes from Sthenelais limicola, assembly GCA_942159475.1. Classification (NCBI taxonomy): domain Eukaryota; kingdom Metazoa; phylum Annelida; class Polychaeta; order Phyllodocida; family Sigalionidae; genus Sthenelais; species Sthenelais limicola. Next base: position 50,184,298 of record OW804097.1, read on the forward strand.
TCCAATGGAATGTGGATAATCTTCTCTTCTCTGCCCTAATCCCCGCCCTTGCCCCTGACACTAATTGATAACAGCTACAGTTGCTGATAACAGGGAAATAAGGCCTTCTCCTCCCTATCACCCAGGTGGCAGGTGTTATGACAGAGCTAGGGAAGGCATGCAATTTTTGTTGTATGACATATTATTGCAACTCATGTGTAAATATATTCTCCTTAACATAAGAATACTTTTGGTCTTTGTCCCATCATTCTAGCATGCTTAGAAGCCAAATTACTTCTTTTAACTTTAAGTTGCAAACTGAAATCCTGGTTCACATCTGCTTTCTAATTGCCTCCCCCTCCTCCCCCACCTGTTGGGAAGAAGTGGTGCAAGTGGAAAAAACAGCAGATAAACAGAACCACACTTGGTAGACTAATCTGTGGAATAAATTGCCAGAAAAATTAAGAGTGATAGAGGGTGATCTTGGATTTAAAAACTCCATTAAGAAATACTACTATCAAAAATGTATGCTGACGATTGCGCGATTTGTACGCCAATATTGAACAAAGATTCTGTAAAACTGATGCAATTAGACCTGCAGAAATTTGCAGACTGGTCGACAAGAAATTACCTAAGAGCGAATGCTAAGAAATCTCAGATTTTGGTCTTTAGAGGAAACCTTGATGCATTAATAAGAAATCGCCCTCCAGTCAATCTTGGAGAGGAGAGGATATTGTATGTCGAGGACTATATATACCTTGGGACATGGCTAAATAGCCAGTTATCCTTGAGGAAGCAAGTAAGCATCTAAACACCCAAACACTAAAGTATAATCTAATGTAGTCACCGTGCCCAAGCAGTGTGTATGTCATGAAAATATAAACTGATGCTTGAGAGAGGAAAAAGATTAGATTCTCCTCTCCCCTCATCCAGACGTAATTAAACACCCAATCTTGCCCACTCCTCCAACGGATATGAAAGAACGCCTTTCCCAGTAGCATTCCCTATATGAATTGAAAGACAGCTTGGATTACTCAACATGGTCACAGTGGGGTTGGGGTCACGCCAAGTGATAAGAATCACTCTATCTTTCCTCCACAGCCCATCGATGAGATAAGGCCTCCTCTAATGAATAGAATCACATCAAACGATGGGCTAATGGAATCAACACCTGTCACAGCTACTAATGATTGTTTAAACTTTTAAAAATCTATGATATACTAAATCAAGTAGTGGTGCAAATGATTGTAATGGTGACAAGAAGAAATTTGGTCTTTGTTAGATCTTTGTGTGATATCTATAAGCCAAGATAATGTTTTATACATTAACCCTTCTGATATATGGGTTAGACTTTCAGAAAATGTACAATTGGCAGCTGTACACATTAAGTGAATTCTATTAGGGGGGCTGTAAAGCAGTGCAGGCCAAATTTCCCCTCTTTGAGCTCATTTTCGCCCATGAGGCGAAAATCCAAAGCTGTTAAACTTTTACTTGTCTTTCACAGTTACTATCCTTGTGGTGTTCCCTGCCATATTTTGCACAACAGCTAGGCTAGCTGCAATCTGCTTATTTATTCTTCCCTCCATCGCTTTCATGAAGCCTTTGTTTGGAATCTCTTGGTCAGACCCGTTTATATCGTTCGGTGTCTGGAGCTCCACAGCTTCACCTTTCTCATTTCCCGGAGACATTTTTCTACTCTTTGTATCTAGCTTCACTCTCTTCGGTGGATTTTTGGTACCTTCGTCTGCCATTCGTGATCCGCTCACGAGATTATAGCGGCCAAGCGTTGACCACTAGTCACTGACCTATAACCTGGAGCACCGTATGCGCATGCGTGGCACCAAAGTCAAATGCTATTGTTCAATTTTCCGGATCTCCTTTTAAATAAACAGTCCTCGTACAAATTCTTTGCTTCTGTGTCACTATTGTGCCCTTAGGCAACTGTCATCCAGATATTTCCTATCGTCACTGTGTAGTTCTTTTGTAATTCCACTCGATTCACTTTTCCACCTTCTAGCCCACTTAATGTATTTTAAACTGTCTAGAATACTCAAATCGCACTATATATAGTCCTCTCTTGAGCTTCTTTTTCTTCCAGGTCACTTTAAATTAACCCTGGACTTAACCAAAACTGACTTAACCTGTCCTAATCTTGAAAAAAGAAAGTAATTAGATGGCCGTAGCCTTACGCGCTCTTTCCCTCTCCAATCTAAACCGGAAGTCTCTCTTAAAAAAGAAACTTAATAAATAGTCGTTCTTTGAAGCGTTTTGAAAGTGTCTATGTAAAGTAGGAGTTCAAGTTTATTGGTAGGTTCTGAAACATTGAATAAACACCCGGTGTTGGGGGAGGGGGGGGGGGTTGAATAGGAGCTCAAGTTCAGAATTGTAATTTTGTATTAATCCGCATTGTGATTTTGATTTTTACAGGCGTTAGAGGCAAGGTGCCAGAGGTGTTACTGTTTACTGAGGATGGTTCATGCATAAATGCTCTGTTAGTGGGGGAAGGTCTGGCTGGCAGCACTGGTCTAGGGTGAGTATACTCTATTATATATTAACTCATTGAATTCAAACAAAATTTGAGAATCCCGTGAGGATGATCTCTGTGTTGCCTTATTTCTTTCTTTTACATATTCTGAGTCAGTTTTGCTCCTAACCATTCTCGTGCACGGCTTGGACCTCACTAATTAGATTCTCCGATCGAGCAAACAAACTTTCAATTTTCGCGGGGAATGTCAGGGTTACCACAGCAAAAAAAATTCCCTGCATGGAAAAATCAGGGAATTTGAAAATTTGGGGAAAATCAGGGAAAAATCAGGGAATTTGATGGCTACTTGTGGTTTCAACAAATAACTTCCATCAGGCAATTCCTTATAGGAAATCAATATACCAGAGATGAAAGTCAAAATTATAAAATTGTTGCATTACCCCAAAATTCAATATTGTTTAACCTCAAATTTTCAAAACCATTTCTCAAAAATTAAAATGATCCCCCAAACTGATTTTGGTGGATTGGATTCACTTAGCATTATACTGATCGGTGTTTGTGTTTGTCATACTCAGAGGTCAAGAGCTTAGCCATCAGTATGGGGGTACCTTCACGCTTGCTGTCCTCTAGGACATTTCTCTGCCCTTGGTTAATGGTAGCTGTCACCACACATAGGACCAACGTGTGCTAAACAGAAAGTATGAGAATCTCAAGAGTGTCACATAACTTGGGATGGGATTTACACCAGAACCCACCTATGGGTGCTTTCCCCTTCCCAGAAATATTCCAGTATTTGTTTCATGAACTCACTTTCATCCCTGGTTATTCGTATTTGGAAATTATTATCTAACTTGATCTGTACTTGAAGCCAAACGGAATTGAGCAACCATTGCCCCAGGGCTCAGCGAGATTGGGGTTTTAATATTTGGGTTTGTTGTCTTTTTTTTTATGCATTTTCACTTTCAGGAATTATACATTTATTTCATAAAACAAGTTTGGTTGATGAGTATCATTGACCTTGACCATTTGATTTTTCATTTAAGTATTTAGTGAGAGGTGTAGCAGTTGAGAATTCAATTTAGACCCATACTCTAATCCCTATAATATGACTGGGACTGGTCTCGCGTTGGCTACTGAATTTTCAGTTGCTGATATAACTTCCTGATTTAAATGTTAAAAAGCGTTTTTTTGCATGCGCGAGCATTGATGGTTGTATGTCTCCTGACCAGTAGTAGTCATATAATGTGATACAGGCATAAGAGTCTAAGTGGAATGCCTGTGGCTTGGGGCTTGTAATTCCCTTATTATATAACTCATTCTGACTTTCTTTTTTTTTCATTTTTAAATTTGAACCTTTGTGTCCTATTCACTCCTTTCATCTGAGTCTCAGTGAGACTTATCTTAATAATTTAATTGAAAAGGAATGCCTCCCTGCACCATGGGATGTGTCCAGATGGTCTGGTCTAACATTAATTAGTTCACCCTGATGGAAAATGTTTTCCATTTTTCCTCTATCAATACAAGTTACAATTCATAAGAGTGGCATGTGTGCAGTGTAAAAAGCAATTGTTCAGTTTTAATCCATTCTTGTTACCATTTACCTTTAGTAGACTGTCTCAACAAAATGTTATTGTGGTATCACATTACCCTTCTACTTCCTAGTATTTGGAACATAGATACTTATACTTTATTTTCTGATACATTTTTACGTTACTCAGCTAATGTTACTTAACAAGCCATGTAATTCTAATCTCAAATAAAATCTCAAATAGCAATTAATTTCAAGTTTGCTACAAATTTTTGAGTCTTGGACATTTAATGTTTACATGGGGTAGCCCCCTAAAATGGCGACGCTCTCCTCGTCGCGTGACGTCAGTGAAATCTATGTATAGGAGGTGAGTAGGGTCTACTCTTAGTGACCTTGGTTGGCGGCTCGGTACGTGCTAAGAGAGTACTACAAGCAGATAAGTTTCAAGTCAGTCAGGTTTTATTCCAAGTTAAATTAAATAGTACAAGTGTCCAGGAAAGGGTCAAGATGGTAAATGACAATTTTACCCGGCCCACAGCGAGCCTTAATATTCTCGAGAATGCACATAGAATAACAATAAAAAGGGGGACTGTTTAACATAGGTGATGACTCATCCCACACGTCCCCATACCTGTATTAATGGGGTGTTGACACATTTAGGGGCAGAGTCAATGAACCCCAGAACACAAAACTAGCTAAATAGCTAGGGGATGTTCGTCCGCCTACAATACCAACTGATAGCCAAATCAATTGCTCATTTCCCTCGGGCCCCCCACTCAATGCTAAAAAGTGTACGCTTTTTTGTGAAAAGTACCCCCTTTCCGCGTTTTTTCAATAATTTACTAACTATATATAATCATCATAAAATTATTAATAACGCCGTTTTTCATGAAGTGGATTAATATCATATTAATTTGGAGGGAGTGAATCATAGTTAGGTTGGGTTCAATCCACGGGTACATTTATCAAGAATAAAATAGGTTTTTATTGTTTAATTACGTTTTGAACACTGAACTACTTTCTTGCCTTACAACGCTCGCATATGGATATGTGTACTACTTTCAGATTCTTGTTTTTCCCGCCGTATAGACCTACAAATAACGCAGGCAGAGGGAGGGAGTTGGTCGCATTCATCAATATCATATGCTCCAACAAAATGTGTTGTGGCACTACCTTACCCAGGTCCCCAAAAGTGTGCCCTAGGGGGGGATAGAGATGGCCAAACCTATCCCTGACCCTAAGAAACTGTAAGACAGAGCAGGGGGAGGGAGTGCAATAGTTGGAATACTGTATGTTTCAAAGGGCCTACTTTTGTATTCCCAGATTTCGCAGCATTCGTAATCGGCCGCTTTGCTCGATGTACAAGACTTTTACACAGTATTGGACAGGAAATTGTCCAAGCTTTAATTTGATATAAAATATGTTCCTGAATTCGTATTATTAGTCCTTCTAGCATAACTTTCATCCAGACATGCCAGATTTGTTGGCCGGTTGACCTGTAATTTACGCTACGTTAGCAACGCGTCCTTAACAACGCTTTTCCCGCATTGTTTGGTGTGTGTAGAGGGAGGGGGGGGGCTGAAGGGGAGAGGGTGCTTGAGGTGTGTGGGTGGTGGGGGGGGGGGGGGGGATCTAAGGAACACCCAATAATTCCTGATTGGTCTACTGATAATCTTATCATGTACTCAGTCATTTTATATATACAGTTAGTGCGGTTCAACTTGTAATAATAGATAATAATAATAAAAATTCTTTTATTTTGTGACTAGTTTACAAAATATAGGTTGTACATGTCAGGTCAAGACCTGGGGTGGATCCATAGAAAGGTTACGCATTGCGTAAACCCTATCCTACTATAGAGTAGGATAGGGTTTACGCAATGCGTAACCTTTCTATGGATCCACCCCTGGTCTTCCCATGCATGCCTAAAGTCGGCATTTCAAGGCATTTTACCCCCCCTTTTTGTGGCAAAACGCAGAAAATCTGATGCTAAAAAAGACCCCTTATTATGATTTCAAGAACATGATACCCATTTACTCCACCCCCAAATTTATAACCAAAAGGTGTAGGCTAATAATGAAAAATACTAATATTTTGCCCCTTCGTTCTTTGTATGAATATTGAGCTTAAGTACTTGCCAATGTTCTGTATTCTAGTCATTTTAGACATATTGGAAACCATTTTGCAAACGTACATAGATATAAAATTACTTATTAGATATGCTAATCATTAACATCCTAATCTCAGCGTCAGTAAACAAATTCTTCCGTTATTCAAACCTGCATAACTTCTTTTTTTAAATAGACCCACGTACAGTATATACAACTAAAACCAAACCTTCTCAGGATATTGGATGACACATTGGGTGAAAATAAAAAGAATCAGACAAACAGTTTTTGCTCTGTAAACCCTTGAATTACATAAACTATTTACTAGTTATGAAACGGGCCCCACAGTTGCCTTGATGCAGAAATTCTGTCATAATTATATGCTTTTCTGTGCCACAAAGTGAGTAAAAAAAATACCCCCTTTTTCAGCATTTCGCTGGCTTTAGTTGCAAGTATACCCCCTTAATCAGTATTTCGCGTAATTGAGTTGCAAATTTGGCCGCGAAATTTGGAACAAAAAAGCATACATTTTTTAGCATTGGGTGGGGAGCCCGGGCATTTCCCTAAATTGTTCAGTAAATATTTTATGTAAAAACGCATATTTAGCAACGCTGTAAGTGGGATGGTAGGTCTATATGTCTGAAAGCTTCCAGCTATTTTAAACAAATATATCATGTACTTTTCATCATAAGTAGCTCAGAATCAGTGGTCAGGTAGGATCTATACAGCTAGGCCTGTCGGACATAGCCTGTCCTGACGTTTATAATTGCTTATTTCCCGGACTCTGGTCAATATATATATTAGATTAAATACAGTTTTCAAAAGTTTAAACATATGTCTATATGTCTCAAAAGTCTCATGTATGTAAAACAAATATTTCGTGTAAATTTTAGTCTTTTCATCATAAGTATCTCAAAGCCACACTCCCGCGATGCTATAATACTGATGTGTGTATTGACTGGCGTCCCCCGATATACTTCGCTTTATCGCCGATGGCGCCACCACCTCCGACTCAGGACTGGCCTATACTAAAATATTAGAAATGGCATGGATTGCCATTAACAAGAACTGGTAACAGCTGATATAATATTAATAACTTATGTACTTTGCAGGTTTCCTTCTCTTGGACAAACAGTAGGTCCTAACGGTGAAATGATCTCTACTCAAGATGCCGTTAAACAAGTGAGTGCCTTGATCAAACATAAGGTTTACAATAGATATCTCAAAGTGGCTCTTTGTGTTAAATTCAGTGGTTATGAGACCACTTAAAGCTTTATCAGCTAAATCAAATAGGATAGGTATGTCTAAATCATGTCTTATTATATGTTTATTTAGTCTAGGAACTCGATGAAGACATAGTTTATGCACAGATCATGAAGCATCAATAGGTTTTTTTGCCCTAATAATATATACCAAACTATTTCTAAACAACATTGCAAGAGATCTGCCGATTCAAATTTTATATTAAACTATTCATTTAACTATAATTGGAAGAAAACACAGAGGAGCTGAACTCACCTTCTGCCATCTTGTATCCATGTAATTCGAATTATTTCGCAAAAAGTGGGGGAAACTTCAAGCAAAGATGCCCCATGGCCGCCATTTTTATGACCCATAATGACCTTTAATGCCTTCCCCTTTATGAAATTCGGACCCCTCATTAATTTGCACTTGGCATCTCATCTAGAAACTATTAGTCCTTTGCACCTTCCCTGAATTAGACCTGGCCTGTATATTTAAAAACATAAACGTTAGTGAAAATGGAATTGGCATACTTTGTATGTTCGGGTAACAAAGGGGTAGATTTGCATCTAATACCTAACAGAAATAACCATGATATAGATTAAGAACTCCCAAGCAAGTTTTGATTGAAACCAAAGTATGGTTCTATGTGACTTAAACGGTACTTAGTTGGGTTTAAACCCGTCCATTTATTAATGTGTTACTAAATTGAATATCATACATCCTATAACATTATCATTGTACTTTTTTGATAGCTATAATCGGTCTATATTTCTGAGATTTCTAAAGAAACAATTATATGAATTACTGGAAATATCACACAATTATTTTTCCACAATGCCCCAAACAAATGAAAATATCCTGATAATTTATGCATATAGACAGGCATGTTTATATCCAAATTTACAATAATCAGCCCATACACTGATAAACAATTGTACGTGAAATCTGGAGTGTTCTCTATTTATTTCCAATTTCTTTTTAAATCATGATAGATTTTTAAAAATCTGTTCTAAGAACTGGAACATGATGGTTTGCACCTATAGGACAGTTACCTAAATGGAGTGAAAACTCGCAAGTTAACAAATGAACATGTTTAAACATCACTATGTACAGTTTTATTCGCATAGAACTATATTAAGGTGGACAGATTGAATAAATATGGATGGAAAAAAGGAATATAACCTTAGAGAATGATATTTACGATGTCGTCGCTGTGACATGCTACCACAAAGTGAGTCAAAAGCTCTTTCGACGTGATGTCATATTATGTAATAATTTGTGACGTAACAAACACCCCAGATTAAGGATTTTCATTGGATTATCCCAGTCTGGTTGTTAGCTCCAGTCCTTTTGCATGGTAACCCATTGTATGTCAACAGATTAGCAGGTATGGTGGCTTTATAGTTTGAAAAACTTAATAAAACCTGGACTGAACCATCAAACTCATTTTAGAAGTTCATTTGGCTATTTATTTCTGTTAAAATCAATTGAATAATTTAATTATTCATAATTAAGTTCAGATGAAATTATGTTAGCCTAATTTGAACGTTACCGAAATCTGAAACAGTCTAGATTGTGTAGAGCATCTAGTGATGATTTTATCTGTTTTGGAAAATATTACCACAGGGCTGTAAGGCTTGTGGGTGTCCTCCTGTAGTGGATGGGGTGCTTTTCATCTCCTCGGATCTATAAGGATTCTGTGGGTATAAATGTTCCCTTAAATGGGTGAGGGACATTATAGCTGGTAAGTTGGTTTGGATGGTGTGGTGTTTTGGTGTGGTTTCGACTATAACAGGGATGCCAGTCTTCCATGAATTAATGAATTTCCATAATATCCATACATCCAAAAATATTCATAATCTCTATGACATTATCCAGTTTTCTTCTCCATTAAATCCCATATTTTCATTTTTATATCATAATACATGTGTATTTTAGCATTGTTGAATATCTATCTAGCCCAAGTAAGGCCAGAAACAGGCAGCAAGTGCCAACGCTTTTGGTCACCCTGTCCCCGTCAGGAGTGGGGTATAGGCGGCAGGCCTTGATCCATTAAACGCCGGGGTCCTCCCTGAGCTGTGTTCCATGTGTATTCTTTAATGGAAGATTAGACCGCTGGTTTCCCCCTGAGAAAGCTACGGTGCACCCCTCTCAACAGCTGGGAGGTAATCCAAGTAGACCCGTCCTCCCGACATGCTGTCTTAGCCTATAAGGACCCGGCAGCTGGAATGTTTTATCTGACATACAGAGAGAGGTGACCTGCCTCGACCATGATGGCCCAGTGATGTTTGTCTGTAAATACTTGATATTCATTTAGCATTTAACATTCATAATTCCATCCAAATGCACCATTCCAAGAGAAGTTTTCCGTCATATGGGCTTGGATACCCTAGTTCCATTATTTTTTCAACCTCTGACTGGCATCCCTGCTATAAGGTCTCATCAGGCACTAGTTGTAAATGATCTCTATAATGACATGAGGTTTTTTGAAGGGTATAAGCTGACCAGTTTATAGTTGGTACGATTTAGCTTGTCACATTGATTCCTCCTGGGATTAGTCCCACTACCCGGATAGATATCTCGGGAGGAGTTGGTGTTTGGTATGGTAGGCCTAAGCCAAACAGAGTGTAGGTCTGTCTTCTATGCTCATTTGGCGGGATATTATATGATGCCGTTGATTTGTAAGGAAATTTTAACGGGGGGCATCTACTTCCCACATAACATTTTATTCAGCCAAATTTAAGCCTCGGGGGACGACTGCAGTCTGGTCATCCACCTTCTTTCTTCCACATTCCTTGAGATAATACTTGTGGCTGAGTCAGCATGCTCTTGGATGAAACTCAGTATCGAAATTTGCAAACCATTTTCGAAAACTGAAGTTACATCTCCGCAAGTATTGAAATGTCTGTAGATCTTTTTTGGTTTTGATTGGTTGAAAAATAACCTTAGAGATTGAGATACTACATACATTAGCACTAGATAGATAGGCATGTTTGTCCGACCCTGGCATTGGATACCTATATATATATATATATATATATATATATATATCTCTCTCTCTCTCTCTCTCTCTCTCTCGCTTCTTAAGCTTGCGATAGACAAATCCCCTATTATCATCCACCGGCATGTTGTCAGCAACGAGAATTTCAGTAAAAATTAATTAAAATTGCTCCTATGATGAAGAAGAAGCCTATTCTAAGGGATATCGGTTGATTTGACCTTACATAAACTCATATTGTATAGTTGTTGCATGGTTTCAATGTTTTGATTTATAGGCATAGGTATAAGAGGGCGGGCTATCATTATTTACCTCATAGGGGGGTATAAGAATTTTGGCAGTCAATCATACACATTTTTGTGTGTTCGAACCCCACCAAAGGCTGGGGAGTAACTGTTCACTGCAACCCGCTCCCACCCAACGACCACTCCCACTCAACGACTGCAACTCTGTGAGAGCTACTACAGAATTTGGCCAGAGCCTATGGGTGATACTAGCTCTGCCGGTATCCAGGAGCCCTGGGACAGATGAAAATCAGTATAAGTCAAACTAGGTCAGTAGGAGGAGACTCTAGCCAGCCTAGCTGACTGTCTGACAGAAAGTATGGGAACTGGCCCTGTCAAGTATGTCACACACCAAAAAATGGACCGCTACAGACAAGCTAGAGAGAGCAGTATAAAAACAAAAAAATAGGGTATCCCAAAGAATAAAAAGGTGATATCCAAGGGGGGGGGGTAAAGAAAATTATTTGGAAGAGGTCAAATAAATCTCAAACTAACCTTAGTTATGTATTTCCGATTGTTCTTCACCTCGTTTCTTGCATAGGAATCCCTTGGGTCTATGCTACGCTCCGACCCTTGGGATAACCCCCCCCCCCCCCCCCCCCCCCCCTACAACTTGGTGAAGAACGATCGGAAATACATAACTGCAGTTAGTTTTGTCTCTGTACTCATCAAGCCATCAAGGTATATCCAAGTATTGTTATCCTTTCCCAGTCCAAAACAAGCTTTACTTTGGGCTGACTGCACATACCTTTATTGAAGTTTTCATTCTATATTGCAACAGCCACTCTCATTGTTATCGTTGGTATTTTGATTTCCCATGTATCAGCTAATCTGCCATGATATATGTCACAGTCTGGGCATAAAGATGACTTCATCCTCAGATTCATTAATTACAGCATTATTCTCCTCTTTAGTGACTTATTTACCCTTTCAGCATATGTTTCAGGTTCACATGAATCTGAAACTAGGTTATTGTCTGAGTCAGAATTGTCATCACCTTCTGTAGTTTTTGTCCTACTCTCCCTAGAAGCTTCACTATCTTGTTCCTCTTGTAAATCCTTACCCTTAGTATTTTTTCCCTGTCTTCTCATTTCTCTTCTCATCCCTGTTTCTTTTTTATCCTGCATGTGGCCAATTACATGGTCCTTCCTTACAAGAAAATTGTGAGCAAAAGATTTAACTTTGGCTGTCATTTCAAGTCAATTTCTTCTTTTTCAATGAGTTTCAGTATATGGCCATTTCCACCAATTTGACAACATTTGGGTCCCTAGACACCCCCAGAATACCAAAAAATAATTTTTACTTTTATCAGTTGATTTGTTATTTTCTATCAACCTCATATATATGCACATTAAACTGTCAAGTTTGGAACCATTCTGATTATTAGTAATTTTTCTACAGGGGGGTCGAAAAATAGATCCCAAATATGAAAAAAATGCCAAAAATAGCATGTCGAATAATGGTACATATTTCTACATATATGAAGATTTAAATTAGAAATAGATAAAACAAATATGCAAATAATGCATTGAACTATTTTGTACTTGATAGGTCTCGACATAAGGATCCTAACACCTTTTATTTGGTGAAAATATTCTGACTAGAAGAAAAGTTACAGCAAAATAACCATTCTGTAATGGTAATGATAATGGCAGCAGCAAGGGTGACAGGTCATTGACCCTCTGCCCACATTATTATGCATGTATACACATTATATAACTCATTATATTTAGAATATATATAACATTCATTACCCTCGTTTACCTTTTGAAGTTAACTTGAATACTTGTATTGATTGTTCCTGTTCTGTTCAAGTATTTAGATGCAAATTTTTTAAGGATAAAGGTTCTAATATTAAGTGACGTGACGTGACGTGACGTGACGTGACGTGACGAAGACGACAAAAGCGTGACGAAGACGACAAAAGCAATTTGCAGTAAAAATCATGTAAAAACTACTCGGAAATCATTAATTTTGGTCTACATAGATTGCTATTAAGCAAAGTTAATAATAAATGTCAAATTTAAAGTTTATTATTAAATTCATGCCTTGTAAGGCTCTAAAAACGGTAAAATAGGCGTGACGAAGACGACATGAGCTAGGGTTCCAAGGGGTTCCCACCACCTTTTGCCGCCATGTTATTTCTCAGCTAAAATTCAAGAAAAACTCAAATCAATACATTTGATATTTTATACCTATATAATCCCATGCACTCTATCATTATTCATCAAAATTTGATATAATTTTTTTTTATTTATTTATTTATTCCACCTTAGGCACACAGCGTGACGAAGACGACATGGGGGGGGTACCCACAATAATTTTTTTTGATTTTTGATGGCTTTTGGCCAAAAAATATTTTTTTTGCATTTTTTTTTTACACAGATCATATTCACGTAACCTTCTATCACAACATATAAAAAAAAATGTTCAATTTTGAAGATTATTTAGAAATTTAGCAATTCCACAGACTAATGGCTGTTTAAAAAAATGATTTTTGCCTCCAAAATGGAATTTTGAAATAAAAAAAAAAAAAAAAAATTGGGCTAAAAATGCCAAAAATGTTGTTCCACAGGTTGGTAGAACCATCCTATCAAAAAAAATAATCAAATAAATGATAATTAACTTGATTTAAGCCCATTTTACCCCTTTCCACGGTTGGGGGCCAAATGTTGTCAAATTGGTGGAATTGGCCATATGTTGTGTACTTTTAATGGCCAGACTCAAGAGAGGGCATGGGCTGTGGTACAATGTACACAGTTTTTAGAGTGGAATCGTTTCTGTTCCCACACAAATTACATACCTCATTATTGGGTCGGTTTTTAATCTGTTAGACAGCTACTGGATTAAACGATTATAGGGACCGAACCTTCTATTTTGAGTAAATTTCCCAGCTTCAAAGACCTGTCGCCGCGAACATAAAAAATAAGGAATTGGTTAGGCCTACGCTCCTGATTTTTTCACTGCTGGGGGGAGGAATGTTTTATCTGTGTTTTGACGAGGGGGATTTTTCAATTTTTGATTCTTGATACCTTTTTTGTCCAGTTTTCTGAGGAAAGATTTGCGTTTTGCGGCGAAAAAAGTCTGTGAAATCGAGAGAAAACTGTAGGGGCCTCTCGTTATCACCACAGGTTTTAACAAGTCTGGTACAATGTCTCGGCATGGTATTAAAGACTGTGGCGCAGGTTCCCCACAGGTTCTCCACAGGACTCAGTTTTAATGAGGTGTGAATGTTCGCACCTTTTCCCGGAATGACTGGCCCTGATTGGTTAACTCTGTGACTGGGTTTTCCTGACACTCTATTTTGATTGCCCTGTCCATGCCCGACATGCACGGTCAGGGGCGTGGTATTCCCTCCTCCCACCCTCTACAGTTGTTTCCCTCTTCTGATTGGCCCTGGCCTGTCCATGCCCGACGAGGCACGGACGGAAGGGGTATTCCCTCCTCCCACCCTCCATGCCTGACTGCCCGACGAGGCACAGGCGGAAGGGGGCGTGGTATTCCCAGTGTGCGCGTACAATTCAGTTGACTCCCGAAATAATTCCGGGATCCAAGGTTAAACGTGTTAAAGGTTTAAACAATTAAAAACCGACCCACTGTCTCCTGTCTCTCTATAAGAGAGAAGGTATCTTATTGATTAAACCTTCTTGTACATTGATATATTGTTTTATTTAGTCCACCAACAAGAAGACAAAATCCAAGGCCATGAAAGGCAAGAAGGAAGAGGATGAAGGACCTATGGCAAACCATATGAAGGTCATTATTACCCATGTGGAGAACCCTGGACACTTCTATGTCCAGCTGACCTCTGCTCCCGCTGATGGACTGGACAGGTAAGTTAGATTTCTTTGATCTCTGCTGACACCTCTCCACTAGTCTCTACATCCTGACATAGAGATAAATGTATTGCTTACCCACAAGTGCCTTATAGAGGCAGTTTTGTTTCTACTTCTTCTGAGTCCAACAATTTACTACGTCGGGGTATTAAGGTCTTTAAAAAATGGTTATTATTATTCATCTTTCACAACTTAGTACCTGAGCATTCTAAGCATATGAACAATATATGTGGTAAATATTTGACAAAATGGTCAGCAGAGACAGAGACAGCTTGTCCTAAGTCAGTGAAGGTAGTAGTGGAGTGTCCCTAGTAAAAACTGACTAATAAAACTTTTATTAGAAGCAATAACTTGACTACAAAAAATTGGTACATTATCAATTAGCTTAAATTGTGGGTACCGTCTGCTCCTCTGCCCTCCGGGACCTTGAGGAGTGCAGAGGAGCCGAGTCCTGGTATCTGGGAACAGATAGGGATTCAGAGAAGTGCAGTCGCGAGAGCCGAATAACCTGACAGACATGCCAGTCTGGCCCTGGTCAAAAACAGCCCAATTTCTATAAGTAGGGAACCAAACCATGATCATCAATCCACCATGATCAAACAGGCGTTAGGCACTGTAATAAAGGAAACTCATAGGGCAGATTCTTGAAACCAGCGTAGACTGTCACCAGTGAGGTGTAGATTCAATATTGTCAATTGGACAATTTTAATTTGCCGGATTGCCAATATTGAAAGCGACTCATTGTAGATTCTTCCATGAAGCTGACAGCTCATATCTCTGTTAGCAAATCAAGGGATATATAAGTCATAACCACTTTATTACAATGATCCAAATTCAACTTTTTTAAATTTTCAAGTAGGAACTCTCATTTTAATGTTTTTGTTCATTCAAGCCTGATGATGTCCATGCAGGATGAATATTCTTCACCTAATCCGACTGAAGATATTTTTGTGTGGGAAGTCCTTGATATCTGCTCAGCGCAGCTTAAAAAGGGAGACAAATGGTATAGGGTAACGATCTTAGAAAATGCACAACCATCTGGCCTAGTCAAGGTACGTTTTGTCATAGGATGGTAACTTTAAAATCCTGCTAATATTGATATGAATAATTATTATATTATATTTATTATGTAAATATGAATTATTTGTTGTAATTTTAATAAATGTAACTTCATTAATTAAATATCTTTCACTGTCTTTCTTCCTTCCTCCCTTTTTTTAAAAATTTTTTTTATTGACTAGTACAAGTATATCCCGGTGTCTTCCTTTCCATCTATAACTAATACCCTACTATTATCTACCCACAGGTGCGGGCTATAGACTATGGCTTCACAGAGATGGTGCGCATGTCAGACCTGGGACCACTTACAGAGGAGCACGATGCTATGCCCACATTTGCCCTACGTGCCCACCTGCATGCTATCCAACCTGCTGGAGACCCCAATCGCTGGTCTGCAACCTCTGTAGAACATTTCAAGGAAATGGTTGATAATGTAACCGTCTTCTTCCTATCCAAGGTAACTGTTCTGGGATTTTTTTGGTTTTTTAAAAATTTAATTTGTATTCAGGATGGCAGTACATGAGTAAATGTAATTGATGGGTAACTGGCATTGAGGGATACCAGAAACCATTTTGACCCATTTCTTTATTTTCACTTTTTAGGGAGCCAAGGACAACGATTCCGTTCCCTGCGACCTTCTAATCAAGGAGATGATCCAAGGCGATGCCCTCAATCCTGACGTCACCCAGTACAAAAGTGTTGTTAACACTCTCTTAGAGAAGGGAGTCGCTTTGCCAAACAGAAGGTAGACTATTCTAAGCATTTCAGGTGTTCTCAAATTTGTTTCAAAATGTTTCCCATCTATCCTGGATGGCTTCGATAAAGCTTTGTTTACATCGTGACTTTCCCTCTGACAATGCATCACTGACGGCCGTCACGGAATGCACATGCGTCATTCGCACTTGTGTAACGGCTGCACTGTACGAGGGTTATTTTGGTCTGGCAGACCAATATAATTTTCAACAGGAACATTGGGAAAATACCTCACAAATTTGGGTTTATATGATCAAATCAGGAAAGCCACGGGTAAAGGTGGGTCCATAATATTGAATCAACATTAACTTTGACCAAACTCTCACAAATGTGCTCTGTGATCGGCAAGTGCTACTTTAAGTTGATGGGAAAAAAAGAACAAAAGAAATGGACTGCTGACTTGGTTGATTGGTTGAGTATTGGAAGGTGTGTGAACTACCTAAATTGTTAGCTCGAAGAGCTTCTTAGATTCACTAGAAAGCTACTTTTCGTCGGCAGATCAGGTTGCTAATTGACATTCCTCTAGATAAGAGACCCCCCTATTTATAGCGGCATGAATTGGCCATGAATCCTACAAATTTCCATGCAGTAAATATAGCCAAAGCGCCACCTTTTGGTCTAATTTTCGGAAATTTAAATTAATTTTTTCCTTTTCAAAATTAAAAGTGTTGTTTCTGGAAAGCGCATTTTCTTTCAAGTTATATATATCTCGATCTAAGATGGAATGTTGATAATTCCCGCCCTTGCCCTCGCCGCTTGACTGCTCTCACCTAATTAAGTGATAACAGCCAGACAGTTGACACCATCTGTTGTCACCCCAGGGGGTCACCCTATCTTTCCTCCACTGCCCAGCGATGACATAAGGCCTCCTAATGGGTTTACATGTCAGCATGTAGCCTACTTCACTTTAGAAGATTTTTTGTTTGTGAAATATACATTCTGAATTATGTTTAAGCATATTCTGACAGACGTTAGAATCATTTTGATATTAATTTCTTCAATGTGGGACTTATAGAAGAGAAAATATCAAACAACTCAGTGATTGTGACATTTGGGACCCTCATTTGCCCTCATCAGCAGAACTGAGTCAAATACCTTAATAAAAATATTTTAAAATCTCAAAGTTCTCCCATTTACCCCCCTGCCTGACTACAATATCATCAGGGATGCCAGTCTTCCATGAATTAATGAATATCCATAATTTCCATACTTCCAAAAGTATTCAGAATATCCACAATATTTACACGTTTTCTTCTCCATTAAAGCCCTTTTATATCTTAATACATATATGTAATTTAGCATAGTTGAACCCAGCCCAGTTAGGCCAGATGTCAGGATTGAATTAGATCTCAAATGGAATGTGGATAATCATGTCTTATCTGCCTCTAATCCCCGCCCTTGCCCTCGCCACTTCACCGCCCTCGCCTAATTAAGTGGTCACCAGGTGGCGCCTGCCCCGTCCTCCGCCTACCCCTCGTCGCCTGTAGCAGGCCGTTAGTTCTTCCTCCTACCGTTAGGGGGGGCTGCAAATTTTCCCTCTTCGAGCTCATTTTCGCCCCGAGGCGAAAATCCAAAGCTGTTAAACTTTTACTTGTATTAAACTAAATTGTATTCCTAGATAGATGTCCTTCCATATTTATTCGCGTTAGCGTTCTACTATAGCTTTGAGAGGAGAAGACATTATATATTGACAAAACGTGGCCCCCGACTGTTTGAGCCACTTTTTCGCCCCCTTCTCCCTTTTCCTGCCTTCCCTATTCTACTCCTTAACCTAGAGAAAAGTTTCGGACGTTTATCTATTGGCATAAGATTTCAGTTTGTAACTGAGGAGTATTTTCAATTTGTGTTTTCGGCACAAGGGATCACACCAAAGGAAGTCCTGACTAAGACTTAAGCCCTTATCAAAAGCTGGGCCTAGAATGAATCTGTTATCAGATGAGACAGCCCCAGACAGCCAGCTCTACCCCAGTGCTAGCACCCCAGTCAGTGTAATAAAAGTGTGACCACAGGGTTATAAAAGTCAGGTGTCCACACAGAGTTGTTCTATCAACTTTTTTGATTTAAGGATGTACAAAAATAATTCTGGTGCAGAAGTATTCTAATGATCATAACAATACTTTTCGTCTTTCTTTCATAACTGTGTGATGTTTAGAACTGAAAATACATTTATATATAGTTTCTAATGTGGTGCCACCACTTTTCCCAGAAATCAACCAGGGTTGGAAGGTGCCAGGTCAGATGAGTGCAAGGTCATTGCACTCATCTGACCTTGCACCCTCCATCCCCCCTCCTCCTCCTCCTCCTCCTCCTCCTCCTCCATCCCTCCGCCTTTCTGTCTCTTTCTTCTGTCTCTCTCTCCCTTCTTCTCTATCTCTATTTCCTGGGTATGATCATAAACTGCCTCCCTCTCAGCTCTCCCGCCCTTGATATAACACTTCAAAGTGTTGATATGCAACCAATCTCACTCACCTCCTCCTCCATCCCTCCTCCTCCATCCCCCCTCCTCCTCCTCCTCCTCTCCCTCCTCCATTCCTCCTCCTCCTCCATCCCTCCTCCTTCATCCCTCCTCCTCCTCCTCCTCCTCCTCCTCCTCCTCCTCCTCCTCCATCCCTCCTCTTCCATCCCTCCTCCTCCTCCTCTTCCATCCCTCCTCCTCCACCGCAAATGTCATTAAAATCCCATTAGGACGGAATTTTTTTTTTTCATTTTTTTTCCATCTACATTGTCCAGGGTCTTGCTCCCAACCGCAAAATGCCATACAAATGCTCCAAACCGCAAATGTCATTAAAATCCCATTAGGACAAAAAAAAATTTTTCCATCTACATTGTCTAGGGTCTTGCTACGAACCGCAAAATGCCATTCAAATGCTCCAAACCGCAAATGTCATTAAAATTCCATTAGGACAAAAAAAAATTTTTCCATCTACATTGTCTAGGGTCTTGTTGCTACAAACCGCAAAATGCCATTCAAATGCTCCAAACCGCAAATGTCATTAAAATCCCATTGGGACAGAATTTTTTTTTTTCATTTTTTTTTTTCATCTACATTGTCTAGGGTCTCGCTCCCAACCACAAAATGCCATTAAAATGCTCCTAACCGCAAATGTCATTAAAATCCCATTAGGACGGAATTTATTTTTTTTTTATCATTTTTTTTTCATCTGTCAGGGTCTTGCTCCTAACCGCAAAATGCCATTGACTTTTTGATTGACAATTCTGATTTTTCGATTGACTATTTCGACTTTTTGATTGACTGTTTGTTCTGACTTAATGGTTGACTATACTGACTTAACGATTGACTTTTTAATTGACTATTTCGACTTTATGATTGACTTTTCTGACTTTACGATTGACTATTTTGACTATTCGATCGCCTATTTTGACTTTTCAATTCACTATTTCTGACTTTTTGTTTGACTATTTCGAATTAAAATGACTTTTTGATTGACTATTTTTGACTTTTTGATTGACTATTTTGACTTTTCGATTGACTATTTTGACTATTCTGACTTTCGATTTACATTTTTATTGACTTTTCTGATTGACTTTTGACTTTTCTGACTTTTTGATTGACTATTTCGACTTTCTGATTGACTTTTCTGACTTTCTGATTGACTTTTCTAACTTTCTGATTGACTTTGATTGACTATTCTGACTTAACGAATGACATTTCTGACTTTTTGATTGACTTTCTGATTGACTATTCTATATATGCCCCCATTTAAAAGGCCACAAGGATATATCATGAATGAAATCAAATATAACTTAATGTAATTGTACTTAGTTTCATGACCAAGTAATAGAATAATACTTAGGATATATCATGAATGAAATCGAAATATAACTTAATGTAATTGTACTTAGTTTCATGTCCAAGTAATAGAATAATATTTAATTTTCACTGGTCAAATCAATAAGGCCACCAAAAATAGGTGTGTTTCCGACTACCCCCACCACCAACCCCCTACATAGAAAAACATTCCCCTCCCTGCCTTTTTTTGGCCTCAATTGAAAACATCCCTCTTTACCAATGTATAAACACCCCACCTATTAGCTAACGCTGTGTTGGTAAAAAATCCAACACTCCATCAGCCTCATTCCTCTCTTGTTAAGGCTATTCGGAGAATAGTCTTTTTATAAGAGTATACAAAGGATTGGCACATTCCTGGAATTCTTATGGAGCATTTATATCCGATGTCACAATCGCAGGTCCGACGGTGACCTCCCAGTAAACTGTCTTCTGGTTGTAGTACAGCTAAGCAAATTGGAGGTCGCCCAATGTTCCAACCATTCTATAGATTCCTTTATTTTGGGGTCGGTAAAACATTTCCTTCTAGGCGAAATTTGATGTTGAACTTTTTCACACCTCATACAAAATTTGTTTAGTAAATTATAGGGGTGACTGGAGATGTCAGTGGGCATGTGCTGCCACGCTCTCCATCTCCTCCTCCCACTCTCCATCTCCTCCTCCCACTAGTGTACATTTGTCCTTTGTCATATTTTTCAGATTTCTGCCTGTCTTGTATGAAAGTTCTAAATTATTCTGTTCTGTTTATCCTTATGATTGATGTGCATGTTAAACCCAATTCGAGCGGAATTTAGGCATTTGAAAGGAAATTCTTAGCCCAAAAATGCTTATGCCAATCGTACATATTTCTGCGGCCGCTTCCATCTGTGCGAGCTCGCCCGGGCCATCTGTTCTCTCAATCAACGTGTCAATGTGTCACCCCACTCGGCGGGTCAGTCAGTGTAATGTGTACAGTTGGGCGTGTGTACTTAGACTCGAATCTGCTAATGTTCTCTTCAATTTAACTATACTATATCTATCCTCATCTATTTTTACTGGTATGTTCGATTTGCATGTTAAAGCAAATTTTAGATAAGTTTAAGTAAATTTAAAAGAATGTAAAGAACATTTGTTAAATTTGTTTTTACAAAACCCAATGTACATCAGTCTGGGTCGGGGCCTGGTGTTGTTGCCTGGCATCCACTACCAGGCGCCGACCAAAAACCCCTGATATATTCACACGCTTCTCCCACTAGTGTACATTTGTCCTTAGACATTTTTTTCGGATTTCTGCCTGTGTTGTATGAAAGTGCTAAATTATTGTTTTGTTTATCCTTATGATTGATGTGCATGTTAAACCCAATTCGAGCGGAATTTAGGCATTTGAAAGCAAATTTGTAGCCAAAAAATGGTTCTGCCAATCATACACATCTCTGCGGCCGGTTCCATCTGCCCAGCGTTCATGGGGTGACACATTCCAAACCTGTCAACATCAATCAGTTCCTTTCTTCTTGCATATCACCCTGGGGTCAGCTGGGCTGTCCTTTTCTTTAGAACTTTTTAGAAATCAGAATTAAATGTATAATTCAAAATCCTCTGTGCTACCCACATTGTGACAGTGAAATAGAAGTTTAGATTAAATTTGTAGCCCATATAGAACCAAAGTTTTTTTTTTCATCATTTTTTTTCATCTACCTTGTCTAGGGTCTTGCTCCCAACCGCAAAATGCCATTGAAATGCTCCAAACCGCAAATCTCATTAAAATCTATGTGGTATCTGTATGTATCAGTATGTATGTTGCTGCACTCTAATGTGCTGCGCAGCACAGTGCTGCACCCTAGAGTGCTGCGCAGCACAGTGCTCCCTCCAGGACATCAAAGATACATCATTCATGGCACTTATGAATAAATGACGTAACAAATTCGCCAATACTTTTGTATGTCAAAAGTTCTATGATTAGAAGCATATCCTTGTTTACTGTTATATTTAATGTTGTTTGATGTGTGACTCTTAAACAAAATTAACCAAATTCAAGCGGAATTTAGGCATTTGAAACCAAATTTGTAGCCCAAAAATGCTTCTGCTAGTTGTAGACATGTGTTCAGCCAGTTCCATTCTCCGGGACTGTCCAGCTCTGCCCATCGCATCTGTTCTGTCAATCAACATGTGGAAATGTTTTACCGACCCCAAAATAAGGGAATCTATACATAGATTTCACTGACGTCACAGCTTGACCTGATTAAGTGACCGCGGCCATGTCTAGGGGCCACCCCGGGGAATCCCCACATGTACACTAGCTTAGCTTAGCTTAGACTGGCTGCCTCGTGTGTGCTCCCACATTCGAAAATGCCGTCTACCCCTTCTACTAGTTCTAGCAAACCTAAACAAAAGTATGTAGATACTTTAGATAGTCTCTCCAAAGAGCGGTATCTTTCTAAGATAAGTATTGTTGGTGGAATTGATCCGTATGAAGTGGGAAAGGGGGACTTTGACAGCAACCATGCTGGCCTGCCTGCCATTACTTACCCCGACATCATAAACTATTTTGTCAACACTCAAAGTGCCTACACACTGGAAGAATTGAAGGCTTATAAGTCATTGGAGGCTTATAATTATTTCGTCTGTGGATGGGTGACTGACGTCCGCCATATGACAACAAATGAGCACATTTTGATTATAGCTAAGGTAAGTCTATTACACTCTATACCATAGATACCATGTTAACGTACTTATCTACTAGTTGGTTGTCAGTCATGTCATGTAAACATAAACATTCTCAGCCGCTGGCTAGCTAGCTTGTAGCTAGTATCTGTATTCTTATCAGTCATAACCAATGCTTCAATCATGATTATATTCTGATTCTATTGTATTTTTTGATGAAAAAAAATGGTAGTTTTCTTGGGTGTATTATTGATCAGGTTTTAATGGCAATCAACGTATTAGAAGAATTGTGTTTATTAATTCAATGAATCGTTGAGAGTATTATGCCATTGACACAGTCAAATATATAATATAATTTTCTTTTTTAATTTGACAGGTGAAGCACTCCCAGCGTCTGAATGATCCAGCCCTGTTGCCCTGGGTAATAGCTAAAAAAGATGGGGTTATTTTGGCAGGCCACTGCAATTGCATGGCTGGATTGGGTGAGGCCTGTAGCCACATTGGGGGACTGGTATTTTCAGTCGAAGCTGCTGTCAAGATACGAGAATCGAAAACAGTAACCCAAGAAAAGGCTTACTGGTTGTTACCTTCAGGTTTCTCAAAGATTAATTACAGTACGATCGAAAATATTGATTTTCAATCTCGTCAATCACTGAAACGTAAGCTTGATGAGAGCATTTCAAATAACACCCAACTTGCTCAAAATAATGTCCAGGCTGCACAGAAACTTCCAGACGTACCCAGTCCAACTGATGCAGAAACATCTATTCTGCTTGAAAAGTTACATCTAACAGGAGATAAAGCTTCTGTTTTGTCTATTATGCCAAGCTATTCAAAACACTATGTTCCAGCTTCATTGGGAGAGGCTTATCCCCAAATCCTCACAGAACTCTATGATGAATCCCTGATAGATATTCCAAGTAGCGATATAGTGGAGCACTGTATAAATAAATTCAGTGATATTAAGATTACAAGTATTCAGTGTACAAATGTAGAAATCATTACCAGGGAACAATCTCTGAGCAAGGAGTGGTTTCGATTTAGGGCAGGCAGGGTGACGGCATCCAGAACTAAAGCTGTATGCAGTACTAAGATAGATAACCCATCGCAAAGCTTGCTTAAAAGCATTTGTTATCCACAAAATTATAAATTTCGAAATGCTGCAACTGACTGGGGTTGTGAGCATGAATCAACTGCTCTTCAGCAATATTGTGCTTTCATGAAAGAAACTCATGCAAACTTCTCCTGTAGAAAAAGTGGCCTTGTCCTCAATGTCAACTATCCTTATATGGGTGCATCACCAGATGGCATAATATCATGTGACTGTTGTGGTAATGGGGTAGTTGAAATAAAGTGTCCTTATTGTACTCGCCAAGAAAATATCACAGAGTCTCTCACTACCAAATCATGCCTAGAAAATATCGACGGTAGTTTAAGTCTAAAAAAATCCCATCCTTATTACTACCAGGTACAAAGTCAGCTTATGCTATGTGAGAGAGAGTTCGCCGACTTTGTTGTCTGGACTGAGGTTGATTTACATACAGAGAGGATTGAACCTGATGAAGACGTTTTTTCTATTATAAATTCGAAATCAAAGGTTTTTTTTACTCATGTAATATTACCAGAGTTAGTCGCAAAAATTTACTCAAGACCACAGCCAGGTGCAGTGAATATTATTCAAGAAACGACCATCATGCCCTCAGCTTCTTCAGTCGAAATGGCCCCCACCCCCTCTGCTTCTGTACAAAACGTCCAAGTCCAAGCACCCTCAACTACTGCCAAAAAAACACCAGCTTTACCAAATCCAACACAGATTATATGTGTGTGCCAACAGGAGTATAGGGCAGATCCAGCACGCATTGTTCAATGCAGAAATACTGAATGTAAATACCAATGGCTCCATTTGAAATGCATCAATAGAAAACAGATGCCAAGTTCGAAAATTACTTGGTATTGTTTGGAATGTTGCAAACTTCCTGCATTTAAGAAAACAAAAAAAAAGTAATTTTTACTTCATACTTTACTTACATGATTACAAAATGTTTGAGATAATGGTGCTAAAATATCCATGATAAACAAATCGATATTCTTGTAATCATTTTTTTTTTTCAAATTACTGATAAGTGATTCATATAGAATTTCATAAACATATTTTACAATCATGTCTGTACAATTATTAAATATGTGTCAGGGGATATAAAGTTTTGAATAAAGAATACAGCAGTTGGTTACTATGTTAAACTTATTTTTATTTTTATTTAATATTTCACAATTCAATTGAATGGTACAACAGATCCACAAAAGTTACTTAAAGCACAGCATACAGCAACTATTTTGTCAACAGTTGGAATGTCATTACCAGAGCTCATCATATAATCTAGTGGCAATGTCCCAGACAAAATGGTATATTTATTCCTTACTAATCCAATGACCCGTTCTACATGTATCCTCACATGAGCGGTATTTCTAGTTCTTTCAATTTCAAGAGCAGGCAGTTGGGATTTTCCTCTAGTGAAACCTGGTATTTTGACTTCTGCGCACATTAAGCCTACACTCTCACTAATGTCAAAACCACGATCAGCTAAAACTAAGTCGCCAGGAAGTAATTTTCAGTGATATGCTTATCACTGGCTCGTCCACCCCATGCCTTTGATAAAAATGATACAGACCCTTGAGGTGTAACACCTATCAAGAATTTAACTGTGTTGTGGTGTTTATATGACGACCATGTTTGGCACCGTGCTTTAAGATTGGAAGGTCTTTCAATAAAGACTTCGAAACAATCAATAATGATGACCACTTTCAAGCCAAAGTGCTTTCTAAATTCCAGCGGCATTGATAAGCGCAAATTCTCTCTGTCAGGCCAATGAATGAAATTCTTTAATCTGACATACATGATGTGTATCACAGTAATAAAAGTACGTGACATCGTAGCTGGGGAGATCCCAAATCTATAGGCCAAATCTTTTATTGGAAAATTGTGTCGCAATTTCATCAAAATTGACACAAATTTTTGAAATTTTGTAAATTGTGTACGGGTACTTTCAGGAATAAATCCATCTATATGTTCAAAAACAGCCATGAGAGTTTGAAAACTGGGGAGACCTGTATAATAGTTTACTTTTTTGTCATCGTTTTTAAAATAATCAATTGTTATTTTTTGTTCATTCATTTTCTCTTGCATCTGCAAATTTTCGTTTAATAGTCTTTGACACTCTGCACTGGTTGCCACACAAATACTGGCAATTGATGTACATCGTTCTGGTTCCACTTGTTTGTTTTCTGATGTGTTGTCTTGTGAATGAGACATGTCTTCTTGTGTTTCACAGGGTGTATGTTGATAGTCCTCCTGGACGCATTCCACAGTTGACAATGATAATAAGGAAGTTGCAGCATCATACTGTTGTTGTTTAACCTTTCTGTCTTGCATCCTTTTGTATCGATCAATGCCAGTAGTCTTTTGGGATAGGGATGGGGATGTCAATAGCACCTCTGCAGCAGCGAGTTTTAATGAAGGTGCCCAGTCAGGATGAGTAGTATTATGTAGATATGCTGGTTTTCCTTTAATGAAGAAATAGATTCGTCAGTATGGTAGAGGGCATACACATATCAAATCTTTATAAAAAAAATATCAATTGAATAATTCAGTACCTGATATACTTACAGACTAAGAGATTGCTTTATGAATAATTCGCAGGATGCATCATAGACCCAACACAAGCTTTGCTAATTATGTAAATGATAGGCCAATGAGTAATTAATGTTGCTACATTTAAACAAAAGTATTGCTTTATTTCCTTCCAAAATAAACAATTCACACGCTAGTATCATAGTAATCCGTAATTGGTGAGCATATTAATAGTCTGAGTACTGTTCAGAATCTGATAAAACAAAATGAAATTCTATGAGTGACAGTGGTACTGGTAGGCTCATCCTCCGCTAGCCAGGACAGGCCCACTAGTGCCTGACACTAGGACATGACTGGCGCCGATGACCCAAATACTAGACAATATTAATAGCTGCCAACAATAAGACATACCATTTTACCAGCGATATTTTAAAGATACAGTTGCAATATAAGTTAATATATACAATTACCTTCAACGAAGTGATCAGAGCAGACTCTAGTGTGTCCTGATGGCTGGAAATCCTTTCGATTCATCCTAGCTATCCATTCATTTCTCCGCCGAATGGATAGTTCCTTTGTTTGTTCTCCTTCAAATTCACGCACAGCAGGGATAGAAAAGAATGACCGCTTTACAGGTGTCTGATTGGTCGACCTATTGGTTGACCTATTGTTACACCCATGTATAGCACAGGTATGAACCATTGTGAAGCCTAGTATTGTACGATTCTAAGGTAGACTTATAGCTAGCAGCGTGCTTACTCGAGCGCAGTGCTTGACCCTTAAAATGGACGCACCCAGGGAATCCCCGGGTGCGTGACGTCATGTGAAATCTATGTATAGAATGGTTGGAACATTGGGCGACCTGCAATTTGCTTAGCTGCACTACAACCAGAAGCCAGTTTACTGGGATGTCGGTTTGGCGATTGTGACATCAGATATGATGCTCCAGAAGCTAAAACATACGATCGTGACTGACTAATCAGTCTAGCTAAGCCCAAACCCTCAGATCAAATAAAAATGGTATGTCTGTGATTGGACCCCTACTTTGCTAATCGGTTTCGTGGCCTAGAACTAGGCGCTCCTATGGGATTATAAAGACATTTTGCGGTCTTAATGGAATTATTATGTCACTTTGCGATTTGAAGCGAGAGGCTTTCTCTCTTATTTGAAGGGACTCTCATCATTGGGCCTAGACTGTCATACCAATAGGGTCATAATACAGAAACGCAGAATTTGCAAAGATGCTCCTCTCCTCACTGCCTCGGCATACCGATACATTCATCCCTTAATTATTGAATCATTACGATTACAAACTATTGGGGTAAGACAATAATATGTAAGAGCTACATGCCAGAAACTGCCCCGAATAGCCTTTTGCTCACATCCAAAAAGTGAGCATTATAGTGGTTAAACCGTTTCTTGTTACATTCTTGGCCATTTGCTCTGTTCTCCAAGATTGTTTGATAAACCCATAATTTGTTTTGACAAGGTTAAACAGACAGAGTTCTAGTCCATCCGTGACAGTACATCCAAAGGTAGATGTCCCTCTGCCTGAAGGAGAAGGTAATGTCACAGAAGTTGCAAAGGCTGAAACCTGTGTGACTAACACTGGTGAGTATAAAGAATCATGGATGATCATGTATTCTTTTCACTTCACCTCTTTGATGTTTATCGCTGGCATTTAGCAAGTGTTATTGGCATGTTAATTAAATATAGAGGCATGTAAGATATATTTGCAATGGCTGTATAAATAATGTTAAGTGGGAAACGCATGTAAAGCACTTTTAAGGTTCGATTTTTTGCTTTACTTTCTGAGTATTAGGACGAAAGGATGAGGACAAATCTGAGGATGGTCCCAGTGTTGCTCCAAAGCAGTCTTCTGAGGTTTCACAAGAGACTCCTCATGTCATTCCAAACATGGAGGGTGAAGTTGATGGCCCGGGAAAAGGTATGCATTCTTCAGTTTTTGCTCTCAATTTTATTTAGCTGATATAATTGAAAGCTTTTTTTTCCTATGTGGTTAGTGGCTGTTGACTGTGTTCTGAGAACCTTAGAGATCCATTCCCAGCTCTGTCAACCACAAATCCTTATTCATTCATTATTTAGGTGGGAAATTTAAGATTAAAATATAGTTAGCGTTAATCCTTTAATCATAGCCCGCCTATTATACTGTCAATAAAAGTTAGAGAGTGGAGTCCAAT
Organism: Sthenelais limicola; assembly: GCA_942159475.1. Classification (NCBI taxonomy): domain Eukaryota; kingdom Metazoa; phylum Annelida; class Polychaeta; order Phyllodocida; family Sigalionidae; genus Sthenelais; species Sthenelais limicola. The sequence goes on from OW804097.1 coordinate 50,212,850, forward strand.
CTCACACCTATGTGCCACGCCGGTTTTATGACACCTATCATGAGTAATGATGGGTTCCTCTGATGGAAATCACAACTGTCAACAGGTGGTTAGGTGGCTGCTCTTGATCTCATAGATATAACACCTCTATTAACACCCTCATGGGCTTCGTCAAGCCATGTGCTGTGTGCCACTGTGATCAGCCACATGCCTTGGGCCTCTCCTGTTCCCTGATTGGCTGCTGACTAGTGAGCCACTATTGGTCAGGAGGTGAAGTCAACACCTCCTCCTGCCCTGCCCTGCCCTGCCCTGCCCTGCCCTGCCCTGCCCTGCCCTAGTGGTGGTGGTGGTGGTGGTGGAGGAGGTTTTCAACTAACTGGAGTCTGGTTTGGTATTCTCAACTCATTGTGAAGCATTTTTGTTAAAGTTCATGAATCTGAGACCAAGTCATTTAATTGCTCCAAATTGCTAATTACTTTTTTTTTTGCTAATTGTTTTTTGGGTTTTTTTTCGACCAATTTTTTAGGGGGCCAACGTTCGGGACTTTAGGGCCCCAGGACGTTATTTGCCACTGACTTTGATCTTAGAACTGATTTATGATGGTTTTGTGACTTTACAAACGACTTTTGCCTTTTTACGAATAACTTATTTCAATTTTACGATCAACTATTTCAACTTTTCGATCAACTATTTCGAATTAACAATTAACTTTTCAGACTTTACCATTGACCATTTTGACTTTTCGATTGACCATTTTGACTTTTTTGATTGACTATTTTGAAATTAACAATTGACTTTTCTGACTTTTACTATTGATCATTTTGACTTTACGATGGACCATTTTGACTCTTTTGATTAACTATTTCGAATTAACAATTTACTTTTCTGACTTACGATTGTCCATTCTGACTTTTCGATTGACCATTCTGACTTTTCTTACTTACAATTTCGACTTTCCGATTGACTTTTCTAATTTTCTGATTGACGTTTTGATTGACTATTTCGACTTTCTGATTGACTATTGGACTTTTGGGGGGAAAATGTTGTCCCAGTCCTCCTCCCCCTCTCTGATTTCTACTCATTCAGACCTCCTCCCCCTCCCCCCCCCCCCCCCCCCTCCTTCATCCAAAAGTGAATGGGCCCACCTGTGGTGCAGGCGGAATATGTTCACACATGAGTTGCACTAATATGTCATGCGTTTAATTGATACACCAAATTTCCCGCCTAACTTCCTTCTTCAGTTTCAATACTAAAGGATTAAGACGATTAACGCAAAAGAGCCTGCTAAACGAAATTCCTTTTAATGATAACATCTTCTTGTTAAATCTTGATCTTTGTAGATCTCTGAAGTAAAAACAACAGGGCTTAACCTCTAATCTCTTGTCTAATGACTTTCGGATGGGTAGGGGTAAAACCCAGATGTTGAAAATTTTACTTTTTAATTTATAATAGCTGAGAATGTAGCTCTAACTATAGCTAATACTGCTCTACACCTTACTGAGTATTCTTATTTCCATAAGTACAGTTTATCATGCTACGAGATTTTGACTGATTATTAACTAGAATTACTTCAGATATTATGTATTTCTTTCTGCTTCAGTGACATTGACAATAAATATATTCCTTTGGTGCATTGGTCTTTTTTTAAATTATTTTATTCCTGCTTTTCTTTCATTAATCATGAGTTTCCACTGCAACCGGTTGTCAGCCACGGCATTAAGAAAACACCCACTCATTTGTAAGAAAAATACCCTAATATGCCCCCACCCAACCCTTTGCCCAGCCCCTCCTCAGACGGTAGGCCTAATCTCACTCTAAGTGGGGTATTTGTGGAAGCTCCTATCGCAGCAAGATAATCCTCATTTTGCATTTCTTGTACTAAAGTACCGATATTTGTTGCTAACGTGTTTAAGGAACTGATGAAACTCCTGAAGTCCAAGTAATAGTGGATGAGAAAGGTGACAGCCCCATCGTAGGTACGGAATTCGTCTGTTCTTGAATTATGGATTTTAAAAGAGATATTTTATCTCCCGTCTTGTTTTCTATTGTTACACTTGAACGCTATTTATGTGGGAATGTTATCTTTATGAAATGACAGCACTTCTCTCTGGAGCTTTGGTTTGCAGTATTTCTTTTTATTTCTTTCACCTTTCTATTTCTTTTAATCTGAAAATCTGTTTTCACATTCTGAATGTTTTCCACAAATTATATCTTTATTATGAAACACTCAAGCCTGAAGGTCCTCGAGACATGAAGACCAAAGATCCCTCCTTCCAGGGTGGAACAGCTACACTGCCACAATCCAAACTTCACAAATCGCATTTTATTTATGATTCATAATAATAATACTTTATTTATGATTCATAATAATATTTCAAGTTTATTTATGGTTCAAAATAAGTTACAGTTCTAAGTTACAGTTAGTACATTTCTTATTATGGCTATTCGAACGTAGTGAGAATAGCAATTCTTACAACTACTACAGAGCTTGGTGACATTCCTGGAATTTTTTTGTGAGCATCCGTACCCGTTTCACAATCGGGGGATGCATACATCCCATTTAACTGTCTTCTTTTCTTAGTATTGCTAAGCAAATTGAACATCGCCCGATGTTATGCAATCTCAATATTTTCCCTTTTTGGGGGGTCGGTAAAACATTTCGTTCTAGGCGAAATTTGATGTTGAATTATTGAACTCCTCATAATTTGTTTACTTAGTCAATTATAGGGGTGACAGCCTCATGTCACTTGGCATGCACCACACCTCCTCCACAAGTGTGCACATTTAGTCGATTCTGCTAGTGTTGTCTGAAAGTGATTAATACTACATATATGCTTCTATTTTGTTAAAGCACATGTATGCATGTGATTTTTATGCATTTACTGAGAAAGTGTTCAGCGATATATCAGGTTACAAATGCAGGGTTGCCCGGGTTGAGTAGGAAGTTCAGATTGCAGAAAGTATTAATGCTGTGGAGCTGATTTTTGGATCAAGATTTAATATAGAGGTACCATGGAATGCTGTTAGAAGTATGAGTTCCCAGGAATTTTTATTTCACTTTAAAAAATGAACAATTATAAAATCAAAGTTTCACGGCTTTGAAGTCCCTTATCACAGGGCTTTGCTAGCCTTATCTGATAAAGTGTTGGGCCTTATCTGATAAAGTGTGGGGTGAGCCAGACGGCCGTGCTCTTCCCTGCGCCGAGCTCCCTCCGCCAGGGTCTCCAGGGTGACCGCCAGGCGGCGTGCTCTCCTCTCCGCCAGATACAGCAAGGGTCATTAGCTGTAGGCTTTATCTGATATCAGCATGTAGCCTACTTCACTTTGAAAGTTTTTTTGTTTGGGAAATAAACATTCTGAATCATGTTTAAGCATATTCTAACAGTCGTTAAAATCATTCTGATATTAATTGCATCAATGTTGGACTTTTAGAAGAGAAAAAGCGACGAGACAGAAAGATACACTTTTTAGATGAACCTAAAAATTACTTTCACTATCACTCTGTGAAACTGTAAATAAAAAGTTATTAACAAAAGTCGGGTGTCGGGGTGGCGCAGTGCTTAAGGCGTTTGACTTGAAACCACAGGCTTGATTGGGTTTGAATTCTATAAGCGGCCTTCTTAAAAACGTAACCTCCCTTTCCTACCCTTAATATGACTCAGGCTCTTGCTCAGGACGTAAGGCAACCTAACCAAATCTCACTATTTCACAGAAACCGTAAAGGGTCGAGGGAATGGCATGTCAAAAATAGAACCTACAGAAGCAGTGGACTATTCCCCCGCCCCGTGCCCAACCAGTACCCACCTTCAAGTCGTACCTACCTACGTGGATTGGTCTATGCGAATCTATTTTCAAGAACTCAAGCGTGGTAGGTTCTATTTCTATACTGTTCGAGTTGCGGAGTTTAAGACTTTAACCTGAGTAATGTTCTAGTATGTTGGGAGCCCTCATTGATTCTGTTCATTAAACCAAATAATGACATATGGTTCTCGGTTCTCGCACGTTGTTAGAATACAAATTCATTAAATGAATAGGTAAAAAGGCAGTTGTGGAGATGGTTGTTTTTAAAAAAGTTCTTTTTATTAAAGAGTTGTTAACCCATTAAAGATTTGATTATGAGAAATATGTAGGAATGAAAGTTGTGGAGATGGTTCTTTTTAAAATGTTGTTAAACCCATTACAATTTTGATTAAGAGAAAAATGTGGAATGGAACCAAATGTTTGTTAATTGAAAAATACCTTGAATATTTGTGACCTTATCAATATTCCACCCTCACCAAAACTGAGTTAGACCCTAGCTTGTAGGAGGCCACCTGAAAGATCTGCAAACAAAATTGTCAAACTGAAAAAATTATGGCTATCTTTGAATAGTTACAAGCTGTAGCCTAATATTAAACAGACAAAAAGAAAAGCACCCAAAAGATAATATTATAGTATAGATGTTTTCTGTAAGCCTAGCACTACCAACAACGCACAAGTATATTATTGCCACTACTCAATAATAGTTCCATTTTAAAATAAAATTGGAACCGGTTTAGTTCCCCTAAACATAAACGTAAAGAAAGTAATAAATAGTGTAAGCTGAGAGCTCCTCTGAACTGAAAATGAATAAGATGTGTAACAGGTGTAGGTTACTTCATACGAAGTTATACAAATAGATAGGTACATAAATAACCAATAAGCTTTGGTGATACAGATGAGGACCCTGATGGACGGTATGGATATTACCTGCATGAATGTACCTTAGAGTCCAAAATACAAGACGCATTCTTCCAAAAATGGGGTCTCTACCGAGGCCCCATACCCCGCGATGGAAACTGTCTCTTCAGGGCCTTTGCTCAGGCCATTTACGGAGACCAATGCTACCAACAGAGAGTCAGACACCAGGCGGTGCGATATATAGAGTCATGCTGGGACATGATGCGAGAGAAGAATGGTTTGGTTGACAAGACCAAGGAAGAGTACACATCAGAAATGGGCAGGGATTCAGTGTATGGGGGAGAACCCGAGATTCTGGCCCTAGCCGAGTCTTATGACTTGACAGTCTTCTTGTTCATGGGCGGCCTGCACCACCCAGTAACCATAAAGAAGTATGGAAATGGTCCTATCGATGTGCGGCTGACTTATGTGTCTGATGGAAATTATGACTGTGGACACTATGACCTGGCTGTGGAGTCGAGACAGGAATTGGAGGCTATCTCTGACATATACTCTACATGGAGAGTGACGAGGACTGTCGGTCTGGATTGCTGGTCCCAAACCAAGGAGGACACATCTTATGGTGAGAATCTACCTTGTACCTGGTGTGTGTATGCTTACTGATCCTCTATAGTTTGCTATTGGTACTTTCTCAAGTTTTCTCCAACCCAAGCCCATGTTCTTAAAGTACTGTTATTAAGGATGCGAGACGCGATATAATGTAAAGAATTATAAAATAATATGAATATGCGAAGCATTCTTTCTACAGCCACGCCAAAAATTACCTATAATACCCTGTTACCTATAATACGTACATACATACGGTACTACAGATATACGCTGGATACTCTTAAAAAAAGCACATGGTCAGTATGTTTACATCATGTCCACCGGCTCTCCATATATGGCGCGCCTGACCCATATAATTATGGCGCGGCCTGACCGGAAGAGCAAATTTTGACGCGCATGCGCAAACGGATTCCACTCGCCTAGGCCACGGCCACGGTACGTCCCGTCCAAGAAAATTAAACTGTTTTCTGAGCGATACACGAATGCACGGTTCCGTTCTGAGCATGCGCATTCGCCCAAAATGAGTCAATAAAGGCACATGGCTAATATGAATATTAAATAGTAGTAGTCCAAGGTCAAGGTCAGCTGACTACTACTAATTAATATTCATATTAGCCATGTGCCTTTATTGACTCATTTTGGGCGAATGCGCATGCTCAGAACGGAACCGTGCATTCGTGTATTCGAATGTCTTTACACAATAATCCTAGCATATGAGGTTGAAAACAAGGTTAGATTAAACGTTCAGGCATTTATATTCAGTCACTGGTTAATCATTACGGCTTCGGTATGCTCGGGGCTTTCCCAAGCAGTAATCCTCGCTATGACGTCATTGCGGGAATCCCCGCGAAACGCTCGAGAACGAGGCGCGGCTGTATGACGTCACAGTCGCGGGGGTTCCCTCCCGAAAGTACAACAGAACTGACCATGTATGTCAAGTTATACGCGACGCTTTCACCACACTCGCTCGCCTGTGCGCCGCAGCTCCCACAGGACACTCTCTCCTACCCACTCCGCTGGGTCCAGTGCGACTGAGGTCCAGCGGATCAGAGACCCCCCCCCCATAATCTTGATAATGGGTATATGGGTACACTTGTGTCCTCTGCTCCGCTGGGCGACCAGTGGAGCAGAGCCCTGTCAAAGCGTCCGATGGTCAAAGAAACTCAAAGAATGATGTGAGAACATGTTCCAAACGTTATATAGCCTACCGGTAAAATCCACAGTCCTCCCTCTATATAGTAATTAAGCCACTGTTCTAATAAGGAAACTACTCTCATGGTGTATAAAGTTGCAATACGCCCAATAATAGAATACGGAGATATTATATACATGATAGCTTCTGATGAGGGCTCCTGAGGGGGGTATCTAATTTCTCTTGTCGCTACCAAAAAACGGCAATTGTCGTTTGTCCCTAAGGAAATTCTTCTGTCGTTTGTCGCTATATTTTCATAAAACAGCCGAATTTTTGTCGTTAAGGACTATTAAGGTCTTTGTCGATTTGTCAGGCTAAGAAAGTATCTTTGTCATTTGTCACTAGTTGCCTTTGAAATTTGTCGATCTAAGAAAGGGCTGTGTCGATTTGTCGAATTAACCCCTCAAGAGCCCTCTGATGACTTACTAAAGAAACTCCAAACGCTTCAAAACTCAGCGGTCAGGTTATCCTGGGACTAAACAAGTACACAAATGTAGACGCTCAGCAACGAGAGTTGAGACTAGCCACGGCCTTAAATGTTTATAATGTCGATACCATTCGATCTCTAAATTCATTCTGCTACATTAATGCTGAATACTTATATAGCATTTATATTTTATATAGCATATTCACACAAATTTGCTTGCTATAAATCTTAAGTATAATTCCATTCTGTTGCGTCTGAAAAAGGGGGTATTTTCATGATGTTTGATGTTTGGACTTTATGAACTTATTACTTATGATTTCATTAGTTTTACCACTGTATACGTTGCACAAGGTTCCGCCGCACGCCTGCAGCTTGGTAGAGACTTCAACTTTAACAGTGGAATATGACCACTTTTGACGAAATTATTGCTGGGAATAATTAAATATGAGTGGTACAGTTCATATGAGGCGTTACTGGACCGACTTCTGTGTTCCTTTAATGCACAGAGAATGGTACATATTTCTATATAATCGATGATTTAAATTAGAAATATTTTTTTAAAAATATGCACATGATGTTTCGAGTTATTGTGTAGCCTACTTTAAATAGGTCTTTATATAAGGTAACGCTTTTTAGTTTGTAGAAATATTCCAACTAGAAGAAAAGTTACAGCCAAATAATGATTCATTAATGCTAATGCTAATACACATACAATCCGAATAAAACATATAATATTCATCCCCCCACCCCCGTTTTCCTTTTAAGTTGAAGTTGAAGTCCATGGATAATTAAGAAAATTTCTATTATATATATTCGTCACCCCTGGTTCTTAGAATTTATCCAGGCCTGGATTTTACATTCCACACGTGATGCTGACATTTAAAACTAAACCTAGTCTTAGACAAGAATCTAAAGCCATGTCAGACAGTGTATTCTGTGATTTACTTTGATGTTGTAAATGACATGGATAATTAGATAAACATCGTGGTGTGCCTAAATACAAGATGACAGATTATGCTGTGACACTTGTAATTGATGAACAAACATTACCAACGCATGTAGCCTCTACAACCAAGGGTTTCCTGGATGTTAATTGAGATGGTTGAAAAAAAGACTTCTGAAACCAACCCTTGCCCCATTTCGTGAGATTAGACGTGGGAAGTTAGAGATTAACCCTTATTATATGGGGACTTCTCATGAGACGAATTATCGTTCATGCATGTATGTTTTGCATAAAACTTTAGGAGAGTGCATGCTGTGTACATATAAAATTTATATGGAGCCCGGTAAACAAGTGGTGCGAGTTGGGGAACTTGTTCGAGAAATTGGTTATGATTGAAATTGAATCCAATGACCCTTTTCATTCATTTTATATGGAAATGCACATACTTGCACTGGTCCTGGGTAAGACCTTAAAGGGCCTTTCTGTCTCTTTTCTCTGTCTCTCTCTCCCTTCTTCTCTATCTCTATTTCCTGGGTATGATCATAAACTGCCTCACTCTCAGCTCTCCCGCCCTTGATATAACACTTCAAAGTGTTGATAAGGGCGTAAAGCAACCAATCTCACTCACTCACTCACTTTATCAGTTTAGGCCTATGTAGAGAAATTATTCGGTGTCTGGATTAGGGAGGATACATAATCTAGAAATTATCGCTAGGTTTTAATTTTCCTTGAGTAAGTCAACTTACCGATTCTTCCTTTTCTACTTTATAGAGGTAGTTCAATACCTGATTATTTAGGCACGCCTGGAAAAGGCTTTACATAATGTAAATGGGTGGGGAAGTCCCGCGGATCTTATTTCCATAAGTAGTTCACATTGTTTAATTTCTATATGTTAACTAGTGATGAATTCGGCAGCTATCCAATTACACAGGCTTTTTAATAATCACTTATTAATCATAACCTTTTATGTATCAACAAAAAGATGGTAGATATACTGTACAATTGAGAACAATATCTTGAAAAATCTATTTAATATGTGGAAATTATTTACAGTAAAAATGATTGCGCGATATATGAACAAATCTGGGATGCTAATTTCTGATACTGTGAGATCTTTTGCATAATACACAATTCGTCTTTGATTTTTCGCAACAATTACCTTTTTATGTCGCAGTTTATTTTAAAAAGATACAAGTATGTATGACAGGATTGTGATCAGCTGCAGGTTCAAGAAAATAAAGTAGCCTACCAAATATGAGAAGAGAAAAAAAAAAATAGATTAGCGTATATTTGAACATAGAAGATCACATAGACCAACTTTAGAATACTATCTCCACGAACATAGAAGGACTCGATCCTGAAAAAAATAGATTAGCGTATATTTGAACATAGAAGATCACATAGACCAACTTTAGAATACTATCTCCACAAACATAGAAGGACTCGATCCTGACATACTACCAGCCAATACTAAGATCCGTGATATATGAATATAGAACAATACATTAATTAGTAGACACATTGTATCAATCTCCCTTTTAAAGACCCTAAAAATCAAAAGTACATTTATATCATCCTTGAACTGATTAACTAATGTAGAGTTAGGAATATCATGGGCATAGGCGGGTGTACATTGATTTACTCTAAAGTATACAGTCTGGGCGTAGGGGGTGTACCAGGAGTAGAGCCCTGGGAGCATGCGTCAGAAAGCTGCCTTTCATGTATAAGTGTAAGGTTGTACTGGAACGCCACACCCGGCCGTCCGGGTGTAGCAAGTTTCAGCGGTGTGGCGCATACCCCGTCAGTTCAGCGCGATTCGCGTAAAAGCTGACATGTCTCGAACTGACAGCAACAGGCTTGTGTGTGTGCGTGCTTCAAATGCATGTATGTATGTAATATCTTTATTTCTGATCGCACATTTACATAAAGCAAATATATCGTCAAGAAAAAGGAATACAGAAAAATATTCATATTTTCCAAAACTATCTGTGCAAACACAGTTGTTCCTAGTCTCCCTAATAACAGAGTAGGAGATGACTGGGTAAATAGTTATTGTTTGAAACCTTTTCTTGTCTTAGTTGTCTGCCCTTTTCTCTAATGCGAGATAAGGCTATCATTTACAGTACAATACATTTTCCTTTTTTAAGTAAATTTAGAAAGATACGGAGTAATATGATTACCCCTAGAAACAGATAATATATGGTGTTAGCATATATAATCAAACATTTATACATGTACATTCCTTAGTTTTCACTAAAGACGACTCAGCACTTTACTTATTTCAACTCCTTATTACTTACATACAGTTTTACATACTGCCATACGATTTCTTATCAAAACAATAATATATGTGAGAGTATGACTTATAATAATGTAACATACAGTATTTTACTGGGTATATTTCATAATAAACAATTTAAAAGCTTCCATCGACGTACAATTCTTCCCTTGTTTTGGTAATTCATTCCACTACGTAATTCTGTTAGGAACATCAACATGTTAAAAAATGGAACAAATATGGTTGGAATCGTGAGAAATCTGAAATCTGCTAATGTATAGGCTAGTATCACTCAATATAAACTCTTATGAGCCATGTTGAATGATATGTTATGTTGATTTGACTATAATGTCTGGAAAGCTGTTTGGTCAGCAAGGATTATTATTATTCGCGAAGCGGATTTTAAGTCTGGCTTCTGGGAAGTGACAATACAGTAGAAATATAGAATAACCTATTGCGTGTGTTGGGTCACCTAGTACATGCCTTTCTTGTTTGGTAAATGGCTCAGGAAAACCGATGGTGGTTGAATAGGGTGATTTAAATTTTTAAATTGTTTTTTTGAAAAGAGTTTTTTCCAAAAGTGGTAAACCACCTTCGCACCTTTGAAGTGCTCCTCTTATCTCACTCTGACTTAGCTTTGACTTAGGTTTGTTAGTAGCTGACTGGAGTACCCTCAGCGCTGACTGGAGTACCCTCTGCCCCTGCTCCTGCTGGCTCACCCTGGCTTGAGTCACTGGCTAGTAGCCTGTGAGCCTGTCTTTGACCCCTGACCTGATACTGCTTGACCCCTGAAAGCTAAGGAATGTGAGGATGGGCTAATGGGGTTAATTGGACACCCTCCCCCCTCGCCCCATGAGAGCCTTCTTATCTGCCCCCTGCCCTGCCACCTCCTTCTCCTTACCCCCTCCCTCCCCTCCCCTCTTTGAAAGGACATATGTGTCAGTTGTTTATCTTCCCACTCCTCCCCTTGTGTATATGCAGGTACTAATAATGTCTATGATTACCCCATATATGGCAAGGAACTTATGTGTACACATTCACATTCTCTCTCTCTCCCTCCCCGCCCTCTCCCTCTCTCCTACCCTCTCCTCATTTCCATCTTATCTCTATTATTAGGTGATATCACAACATTCCCAATATTTTCTCTCTCTCTCTCCCTTTTCTCTCTCTCTCTCTCTCTCTCTCTCTCTCTCTCTCTCTCTCTCTCTCTCTCTCTCTCTCTCTCTCTCTCACACACACACACACAATCCCCTCCTCCTCCTCCTCCTCTTCCCCCTCTCTGCACTCTCTCTCTCTCCTCTCACACACACAATCGCTCGATCTCTCCTCCCCCCACCCCTCTCTCTCATACACACAACATCTCTCTCTCCCCCCACCCCATAAGGCCTATACCATCTAAGAGTTGAGATAATCTCCCCCTCTGTCATCTTACCCTTCCTCTCCACTCCTTCCCCTGATAAGCTGATAAGGTGCAGGACCACCACCATCACCACAAGCAGAACAACAGCCACCTCCTTCTCCTACAGTACCACTTGGCTCCCATATGGGTCAGATTTGCAATAAATGTACAATTTGCAGCTGTACACATTTAGTAAATTTGGCTAAATTAGGCTGAAATTTGGCCAATACTAGGTAAATTCGAGTATATTCGGCATTGCATTGATTCTAGCAATCTGTTTGGCTAGGTTGAACGGTATTTTGAACTTTATTTTCGTCTGAAATTTGGATGATTTGAGAAGATTGGTGAAGATGAATTGTACATTTTCTGAAAATCTGACCCATATATGATAACCCGGCTTCGCGATATGTGGCTATAAATTGCCACATGTTTAATGTCCTCTTGTTATTCGGGTTGTATGGTTGTATGTATGTATGTATGTATTATTCGGGAACTAGTTCTGAAGGGGGTGCAGACCTATAGGGCCTGCAAGTGTGTCATGAGAGCGGCCGAGATTGGCCGAGAAAGGGGTGTGTCGGGACCTGTCAAAATGCCGGGTATATAGAGTCACTATGGGAGATAAAGAACATAATCTAATACATCATTCAGGATGGTCACAATCTTCACCGTTTTTTGATTATTGATAACTAACACGTTGCTTATGAATTCTAGGCATTTACATATATTATCTGATCTTTATATTAGGGAGAAAACTGCTGTCATTTCCGACGTAATGTTATGATATAGGGGTCACCAACACGTTGGTCCCCAAGTGGGGTGCCGTCAGTGGGGGTTTCCCAACCTAGTTAGAATGAGGTCACGAGACTAGCGGTCCCTATAGGCCCGTCATGTTGATTTGATTATACATGAATTTAGAATCTGTGATATTGTATAATTATTGCAAGGTTCGATAAAGGCTAGGCTATAAATAAGGTTTGGTCAGCAAGGATATATTATTATTCGGGAACTAGTTCAAGCATTAGAATGAAATTATTATTTAGTATTTTCCATTGATTTCATGATTCTAGACTTTCCACTTTTCGATCGACTTTTTGATTGAGTTTTCAGACTTTACGATCGACTATTCTGATTTTACAATTGACTATTCTGACTTTACCATCGACTATTCTGACTTAACAATCGGCTATATGATTGACTATTTTGACTTTACGGTTGACTATTTGACTTTTTGATTGACTTTTCTGACTATATATGATTGACTTTATGGTTGATTATTTTGACTTTTCGATTGACTTTTCTGACTTTATGATTGACTTTTTGATTGACAATTCTGACTTTTTGATCAACTATTTCTAAAAGTCAACCATAAAGTCAGAAAAGTCAAATAGTCAATCGGAAAGTCAAAATAGTCAATCATAAAGTCAGAAAAGTCAATCATTGAGCAAGAGATAGGCACTGGGACTGGGACTTGGACTTGGACTGGGACTTCATAAAGTCAGAAAAGTCAATCAGTGAGCAAGAGATTGGGACTGGGACTTGGACCAGTCGAAATAGTCAGTCGAAAAGTCAATTGTTAAGTCAGAATGGTCAATCGTAAATCCAAAAAGTCAATCAGAAAGTTCGAAAAGTAAATCAGAAGTCAAAATATCAATCAAAAAGTCAGATGAGTCAATTAAAAAGTCAGAATAGTCAATCGAAAAGTCAGTCAGAAAGTCAAAATAGTCAATCTAAAGTCAGAAAAGTCAATCAAAAAGTCAGAAAAGTCAATCACCTTCTCATAGAAATAATATAATTCATGCAGCTCATGAGTAATTAGTTCAAACTGCCACAGATAATATACTTCTAAAATGAAGGAATGCTAAATGATAAATCTGTTTATTGATTCATTATCCATCACTTCAAATCTCTCACGACCTTCATGTGATGTAGGAGTAATTGCTCAAATGCATTGATGAATTCAAGATGAGGAAAGACTATTGGAATAAAATATTACATGGTTTATTGATATGTTAACAGTGCAATATGTTCAGGACAGAATTTCAGATAAATAATAATAATCATTAAGGTAGTCTATTGCAGTAATTCTTTTTACCATGTTCTGATATATCCAGTGATATGAGCATTATAATGCTTATTTAATATTAGAGTAGGCCTAGTAGGCTACTGGACACACTGCATCTTGGTCCAAATGTATTTGGACAACATGACTCGGGCTTCAAAGCTATTCAGCTAGCATACATCATGTCAGGAACACAATCGTATGTATGTATGTAGACTGGTTGAATAATAGAATAACAACTGTATGGTTGTATGTATGTGTGGTTGTATGTATGTATGTATGTATGTATGTAGACTGGTTGAATAATAGAATAACAACTGTATGTACGTATGGTTGTATGTATGTATAGCTGTATGGTTGTATGTATGTATAGCTGTATGTATGTATGGTTGTATGTATGTATAGTTGTATGTATGATTGTATGTATGTATGGCTGTTTGTATGTATGGTTGTATGTATGTATGTCTGTAGACTGGTTGAATAATAGACTGGTTGAATAATAGAATAACAACTGTATGTATGTATGGTTGTATGTATGTATAGCTGTATGGTTGTTTGTATGTATGGTTGTATGCTGTTGTATGTATGGCTGTTTGTATGTATGGTTGTATGTATGTATGACTGTTTATATGTATGGTTGTATGTATATATGGCTGTATGTATGGTTGTATGTATGGTTGTATGTAAAGTAAAGCTGTTTGGTCAGCAAGGATATATTAATATTCGGGTTGTATGTATGTATGGCTGTTTGTATGTATGGTTGTATGTATATATGGCTGTTTGTATGTATGTATGGTTGTATGTATATATGTATACTGTTTGAATAATAGAATAACAACTAATAATATAAATCAGAATGGTTAAATAATAGGATAACAACTAAATAAATCAGGCCTCGCATCCTTGTGTTGTGAGACACTCCGTTGATATAATAGAACGTCGACTGAAAACAAAATTAGACTAATATTATGATTGAATTCTCAACGCTTTCTTGTAACAGTTTTATTTTTAACAATGGCGATGTCAGCTAGGTGTAGCTACGGTATTTTGCCTTCGAAATCGGAGGCATTCGAGTTTGTTTGGTTTGAATTATGTATGGACTTTGGGTTGGTTTGATTTGATTTTGTAAACTCTTTTTATTTCTAGAGTCGGGTACGTCTATGTATTTGAACACCCAGGTTTTTGTCTGGAAAGCATTAAGTTTAACTTCTTGCCCAGTGCCTGTTCACTTAATTCGCAACATGCATGCTACTGCACTGGCTGGCCCAGATGGGTAGTTTATGTTTATGTTTTTATTGGTTCCATTTTATCGTACAGATAATTTTCTCAGTAGGTAGTAACCATATGTAAACCAATGTAAACCTGGTGCTGTGAGTTAACAGAACTATTTTGACCAACCTAGGAATGCCTTGTCCAACTACCTATGTCACATGAACCTGGGTTGCTCAAGGCTGACGCCATCTGAAGTCCCATGTGGGCGTCTGGTCACAGTACTAATTGTAGTGACTCTTGTTAGAAAACTGACTGCTCAAGCAGGAATCTCCCTATTACATGTCTGTTGCTCTTAACCATCTGAATCTCAGTGAGTGACTGCCTTGTCCAAATACCTATGTCACACAAATAGTTGAGGTGGCTCGGTGTTACCATACACGTGAAAGACACATTGCTAACATTAAGAAAGAATGGGGTGCATTGCAAGTTATTGTTTTACCATATGTGATGTAAAATATTGTAATCCATGCTTACTTACCACTTATCAATAATGATATTTGTTGATATAATTGACGTCCCGCCGACCCACTAATCTACGATGTAGTTCTTCCATTGTGCCCTTAAATCAAACTAACATAAATAATATAAGTGACATAAAGATATCTTTGCAATACATAGCTGCCTAAGTGGTATAAATTTTCGCATGGTATACTCCATGGTTTACATATCGCGGTAATTGTGTTTTTTATAATTATTCATAGTTTTATTAGAACGAGATCGAATCCCGTTCTTTTATTATGTCTTTGTCCTGGGCTGTTTGGCCGCCCGTTTTTGCGTTCTCCTTTCCCCGTGAAGACCGTCCTCATAGCTGTTATTTTGGCCGTCGATGGGGGACCAAAATCCACTTTACGGTGCTTAATTCCCAATTCCATGTACTGCTTACATACTCGCAGTATAGGGTAGATATACTGGCCAACCAATGATGTGATAGGATTTAGTGGGACTGTTGCATAAAGTTGGGGAGGACAAATTTGTATTGATATGAATATTGGACCCCTACTTCGTTTATGGCTTTCCCTACCCTTGAATGGCTGGATGTGTGTGTTTCTAAGTCTGTAAGGAAAACTTTCTCCTTTCTATCTCTTCCCATCTCTTGTCTTCCTCTATCTCCTCCTCCTTCTGCTATTCCTCCCCCCCCCCCCCCTCTCTCTCTCTCTCTCTCTCTCTCTCTCTCCCCTCTCCCCTCTCTTTCTCTCTCTCTCCCTCTCTTTCTCTCCCACCTCTCTCTCTCTTTCTCCTCCTATAGTATATGTAAGTAAAAGCCTACTTTGCCAAGTGTCCTCTTCCTCCTTTTCTCTCTCTCTCTCTCTCTCTCTCTCTCTCTCTCTCTCTCTCTCTCTCTCTCTCTCTCTCTCTCTCTCTCTCTCTCTCTCTCTCTCTCTCTCTTTCTCTCTCTCTCTCACTTTCCTCCTCCCTCCTCCCTCTCCCCCTCCGTTCAGTCCGCTCATTTCCTGTGACACATCACATGATTCTTCCTCCTCCTCCTCCTCCTCCTCCTCCTCCTCCCTCCTCCTCCTCCTCCTCCTCCTCCTCCTCCTCCTCCTCCACATTAAAAAGGTCAAGGTTGGGAAGAATGGCCATCCTATAGAGGTCTCGCTTTGCTTTAAAAGTTAGGGATTTTTTTGCCTTAAATCGTGACGTACGATGCCGCACACATTTCCCATAGGTTTCCCCTCTAGCTAACAGAGAAAATGATCTTATAAACATTAAAATGTCTAGAATACATTGGCAATTAATAAAGCTCAATATTCATACAAAAAACGAATGGGTAAAGTATTACTATTTTTTATTATTACATCTTGAAGTTATAATTTTATATTTTGTAGGAATATTGTTTCTGAAAACACTAATTTTCTGCCCATAATTTCTTCATTTTTAATTATAGACCCATAAAAGTAGGGTTCCCAGGACAGATTTCGACAAGTTGTACCCAGCCATTTACATTGCTATTAGGTCCGTCAGGATTTTAAACCTGTTATTGCTCAAAAACCCAAATACCTACCAGTCATGAAAATCGGTCATGTATGCGAACAAATGCCTTAGCGAACCATTGAAGTGATTGAAGTTTAAATTATGTACGAAGTTTATAGCACCCCTAGAAACCATTTACACTTGAACATTTCTAAACCTTAATATCTTCCATTTTATCAGGAATGAGCTGGACGATTTACCATAAATGTAGAAGCCTCAGTCCCTATTTCTGCTCCATTTGTTTGTACTTTTCTGAGCGGAAATACAATAAGTATATTCATATTTTCAGATGAGACTCTGTTACAACAGATAGGTGACCATTTGCAGAGCAAGTACCAACACTCACAACCTGAAAGTCCTCAGACTGAATGGTCAGTGGGTCAGCCTGTGATAGCTCTCTTCCCTGTTGATGGTTTATTCTACCGCGCCAGGATTATTAAGCTCTTGAACAGTGACAAAATGAAGGTATTTAAAATCATGGTCAAGGTTTAATCTATTTTTTCTCTACTTGTACATATTGTGTGGTGTTCTTGCTTGAACATCTCTACAAGATGTAGCCGGCCCTCAAAGTTAAAAACCATTTAAAGCGTTTAATGTTTAGAATAACCATTTAAATACACATACCGTATAACCTCCAATAATAGCCGGGATACCAATAATGGCCAGGGATCTAATTACCGCCGGGGTATCGGTGATATTTGTTAATAAGACCCGGGGTTCTAATAAGACCCGGGTGTATATGTGGTAGTCTTTGTGGGGAAGGTTGGGGGTGGGAATGGTCATTTGACTCCTTGTGATGACAAGCTTATCTCCTGGTGGACTACCATTGAACGGTAGTTTAGTATTAATGTGACAGAGACATGTGTCAAATGTGGTGTAAAACATCTGATAATTCTGACCAACAACTGTATTGTTTTCAGTTTTATTCATTTTAACGGTCCTTAGAAGTTCAGTGTTTTCTATTAAAAGAAAGTTGAGGCTCCAATCCATTTCATTTGAAGCCTTAGATGACAAGAAGTCACAGGACAGTGTTGTCCGTAATGTCCAGCTGTTTTCTTTTAATTTAAAACATCGAATGTACCCCTAACAATCATGGAAATAATAATATGAATTATTCAACAGAATGTATCTGTTCCGTTTGAAAGTACAAAAATAACATCATGGTAACAAGCATTTTCATCTCGTAGAAATATGTCTCTTGAACTGCCAAATTGATTAGGGTTTTTATTAAGGTTTCGAGTAGGAGGGATTTTTAAGAAAGAAGGGTGTGTTGGGGGGGGGGGGTGCGCTTTTATGTGTGGTCCTTCCTTTGGGCCTTATGGCATGGTGCGAAGCACAACACAGGGGAGGGTGCTAACCCTTCCTGCTGGGGTTGGTTTGTTGTTGTTTTTTTTTTTGGGGGGGGGGGGGGCATCCCCAGAAAATTGTTGACTTTTACGATAGCTTGTGTAGCTACGCGAATATACTAAGAGAATATCCCCCCTATATTGTAGCTATGACACAGGAGTCCTTATTCAATGTTCAATGTAAAACGCTTGAAGTCAACATTTACAGTAATATGAGAAAAAACTAAAATAGAATAGATTATCTACCTAATATATGACTGTCATAGATCAGTTTAGTCTCTGCTTTTCTCTAAATACATTTTTTTCTAATACTACTTTATCTTATGTGACAGTAATAACACAAGATATCCTGGATACGAATTCAGACCACTTATTGTTAATAACCGCCGGGGTAAGAGGGGGTTTGACTTAATAGCCGCCCCCGGCTGTTAATATTATTGGAGGTTATACGTTAGTTGCATTGCTGCTATATGGATATATCGATCATTGGTAATATCTATCTCACCCGATCACTCTAGGTTCTATATGTGGACTTTGGAAACACTTATGATGTAGAGCCCTCAGCGCTTCGGAAAGACTTGTGCTTACTTGATGTGCCTTGTCAGTGTTATTCTGCTGTACTTCACAACACAAAACCGGTTTGTGATCTCTTACTATTCCTTTCCTCATTATATTTTATTATAGCATCCTTATACTGGGTTTAGATTATTTTCGTCTGATACGCTTGAAACCCTTTACAGGGATCCACACCCATGGGCGGGAATGAGAACAAGCAAAGCTTTACATACAGATATGACAGTCTCATATACTGAAAATACAAATGTTTCTTAACTGTTATACCACGATCGGGGGTTGTACACACAGCGACACTGCAAATGAGTGGATACATGCCATCGTATATTGTTGAATGGATCCACTCACGAAAATATGACCTTTTTTTCTGTAGTCGGCCTGTGGCAGGCCCCGCAGATTTACAAATGTCTTTTTTGCCCTTGCTGACCTTGATAGATTTGGAACGTCTCCAGCCGCGTTGGATCAGCCACATACCCCTCCACCGCACCGCGCGCCGACTGATTTCCCGGTTTCCGATGTCATTTTTGTGTTTTGTTCACTTGCCGGAGCAGTGGCCTTGTGGGTCCCCGACTCTCCGTCCTTGGGCACTGCCTGTTCTCTATCACTGGGCGCAGTGGTGCCGCCTATCAAGCATTAGGGGTCTCCGGTCCAGTTTTGTCCCTAAATTGCCCTTGTAACGGACAATCCTAATATGGACTTAGACGGTTGTGGTTTGGAGGGAAGCGTCTTATGGCATGTGATAGAGGACGAGTGATAGCGAGTTCTCTATCACATGTCCAGACCACAGACTCTATCCGCTGTTAGGATTGTCCGTTACAAGGACAATTTAGGGACAAAACTGGACCAGAGACCCCTAACAGCAGTTAACCATCGTTGAGCCTATTTGTTATGGGCCGCTACCTTCCGCTATATTTTTGCCACCATTTGCTGCAAGATGACTTGATTTTTAGTACATAGAATCCATATAATATGAAGCTAGAGCGATTTCTACAAAAAGAGGTAGAAAAGAACGTTTTTTTGATATCGCATGTTCTCGGAATTTGTTGTTTTACAAACCTTTTTTTTTATCTGTAAAGGTCCGCCCATTCCCTCCGGAGGTCGTCGTTTGTGGTTTTTGAAGGTATCTGGGGTGAAAATGTGATTTTGAAGCCTTTTTAAATTGCGATCTCTACACTCTATTTATAGCCTGGGAAAGCCCCTGTGAGACACTACGTCATTTCCCACAACCTACGTCCAGGGGGACCTAAATACATGGGTCATATTTTCTGAAAATGCACAATTGGCAGCTGTCCACATTTAATAAATTCTGCTCAATTAGGCTGCAATTTGGCCAATACCAGGTAGATTTGAGTATGTTCAGCATTGTATTGATTCTAGCAATCTGTTTGGATAGATTGAACTGTAATTTGAACTTTATTTTCGTCTGAAATTTGGGTTATTTGAAAGGATTGGTGAATGTGAATTGTACATTTTCTGAAAATCTGGCCTACATGCAGAGGAGTGGGAGAGTGAAGAAGACGTTGTAGGAATAGGAGAGGGGGATGGGAGGGAAAGAAGAGGGCGGGGGAAAGAGGGGAGTGAGAGGATGTAGGGGAAGGGAGAGAGGGGAGCAGAGATGCCACTTTTCCTCTTTTCAACGGAAATCTGAATTTATCTTTTGTAGAATATATTTCCGTCCATAAGCTCCGTTCATTTAAAACTGCCTTTAAATAGCCCCAGTGACAGTGAGAAATCAGAGATCCCCTTGCCGTGTGGTCTTGCGGTTGTACACATAGCCGCTATAACGTTGCTAGGCAACCACAATCAAGGACCTTTGACCGCACTGGGGTGAGCGGTTAGCTGCACCCTCTGCCCTGCCACTGCCCCACTGCCTTGGTGAATGTGCTTTGCTATTCCAGTCCCACAGATATAGTGTAAGACTGGGGGAGGCTAGGCACGTTTCCCACGGAAACCTATAGGGAGACAGGCTCAGGCCACATGGCTACTGGCATCCTTGGCCCTTACTCCGGGGATGCCTCTGACATGTTCCCCTGGTCCCCCAACGGTGGTGACGGACTCTGGGAGTCCTGTGCATTGCCAACTCTTTTTTGGTCTGTGCTTAGTAGTAAAGTTTTACTACTAAGGTAAGATCGTTTCCCATCTTGCCTTCATATAGATCATTAGCTCGAAGAGCTTCTTATAGGCACTCTGAAAAAATGGAAACCCAAGTCATTTCTTCGGCAGATCGGGTTGCTAATTGACATTCCTCTAGATAAGAGACACCCCCCCCCCCTATTTATAGCGGCATGAGTTGGCCATGAATCCTATAAATTTCCATGCAGTAAATATAGCCAAAGCGCCACCTTTTGGTCTAATTTTCGAAAATTTAAATTAATTTTTTCCTTTTCAAAATTAAAAGTGTTGTTCCTCCAAAAGCGCACTTTCTTTGATGTATTATATATCTCAATCTAAGATGGAATGTTGATAATGCCCACCCTTGCCCTCGCCGCTTGACCGCCCTCACCTAATTAAGTGATAACAGCCAGACAGTTGACACCATCTGTTGTCACCCTATCTTTCCTCCACTGCCCATCGATGAGATAAGGCCTCCTCTAATGAGTTTACATGTCAGCATGTAGCCTACTTCACTTTAGAAGATTTTTTGTTTGTGAAATATACATTCTGAATTATGTTTAAGCATATTCTGACAGACGTTAGAATTATTTTGATATTAATTTCTTCAATGTGGGATTTATAGAAGAGAAAATATCAAACAACTCAGTGATTGTGACATGAATGTCCTTTGCCCTCATCAGCAGAACTGAGTCAAATATAAAAATAGTGTACTAGCAACGATTAGATCAGTAGAAATAATATTCATATAATCTAAAGATGTTGATAATTAGTACGATTTAGGATTTCGTTTCCTAGCATTCATATTATTGCTGCTACAAATTTACCTGAATATTCAAATCTGGAAGACAAATTCGGGATGGAACATAAGGTTCATATACATTTTAATTTGCCAACAAATTAATCAGGTTCTTAGTATGTTATACCTCTGTAAATGTTGTGAAGTATGACAGAAAAATGCCCTCAGAATGCACCATTTTACTATTAATTTTCGAAAATTTTCCGGGGGGGCATACCCCCCTAGCGGGCATCGCGCCGTCGGTGCTCGCATCAGTGGCTTCGCCACTGCAACATGGACAGTGGGCTAAGACTTTTATGCATTGCCGATTTTTTATTTGATTGTGAATGGCATCTCTGAGGGAGGGAGAGAAAGCCAGGAGGGGTAGCATGAGGAAGAGGGGAGGGATAGGGGGGGGGGGGGGAGAATTAGAGATGGGGTTGGGATAGAAAAACAAGTATGAAAGTCAGAGAAGAGGGAGAGGGGGAAGTGTGGGGAGATAGTGTGACAGTCCAGAGGACGGGTACTTTGCTACTAGTAGTTATTATGAGCGAAGCTCATTATCTTCTTGACTTCTTGAAAGAGAAATAATACATTAGAAATATAGAATAACCTATTGCATGTGTTGGGTCACCTAGTACATGCCTTTCTTTTCTAGCTAATTCTTTCTTGTTTGTAAATGGCTCAGAAAACCGATTGTGGTTGAATAGGGTGATTAAATTTTTAAATTGTTTTTTTGAAAAGAGTTATTTTCAAAAGCGGGTAAAACCACCTTAGGACCTTTGAAGTGAGATCTTTATCTCAACCCTGGCTTACTGTTGGTAGTAGCTGACTTAGAGTTTTGGCTCAGAGAGCTCGGCCCCAGACTTAGCTGTCCCCCTGTGACTAGCTGTG
The DNA here is from genome assembly GCA_942159475.1 of Sthenelais limicola. Classification (NCBI taxonomy): domain Eukaryota; kingdom Metazoa; phylum Annelida; class Polychaeta; order Phyllodocida; family Sigalionidae; genus Sthenelais; species Sthenelais limicola. Next base: position 50,235,341 of record OW804097.1, read on the forward strand.
AAGCTTGACCCCTGGAAGCTGTGTAATGTGAGAATTGGGTAATGGGGTTAATTGGACACCCTCCCCCTCGCCCCATGAAAGAGAGCCCCTGCCCCCATACACACCTCCTCCTCCTCCTTCACTGGTGCCACTACCCCACCCTCTCTCTCTCTCCTCATATCTTTGACACTTATTAGGTGATAACAGATAACAGATGCCTGATGCCAGTGTAGTATGTAACACTACTAGACTTAGCTTGACTGGAGTACTCTGCCCTCCTACCTTCCTTATCCACCCCCGTCACAACAACAACCTCCTTCTCCTTACCCCCTCCCTCTCCCTCCCAGTACCACTTTCTTGAATGAAAGCTTACAGTGCCAAGTCCCCCCTCTCTCTCTCTCTCTCTCTTTCTCTCTCTCTCTCTCTCTCTCTCTCTCTCCCTCTTCCTCTCTCTTCCCCCCTCTCTCTCTCTCTCCCTCGCGCCCTCTCCCTCTCTCCTACCCTCTCCTCTCTTCCCTCCCCACAAAATTATTACTCTTGAATGTCTGAGAACTCTTAATATCTGAGTCAGCCCCCTTTTGCCCAGCGTTCATGGGGTGACCACAGCCTCCTCTTCCCTGCTATCCCCTAATTGTTGCCATATGTGAAGACCACCTCTCTACAGAGATCACCCCTCTATTAATATAATAACCCGGCTTCGAGATATCTGGCTATAAATTGACCACATGTTTAATGTCCTCCTTGTATAATGATAGTGTTCAACTTTATGATATTCAGATAGACATGTCCATCGTTTTTAAGCGGGCTCGACCCCGCTTTCTTCTACTTGCTTCGCCTGTGGCAAGTCTCCGTGACCGTCCAGCATGGTCCAGGTGGTCAGCATTGCCTTAAGATCATATGGGAAATCCTGACTGCTGCGCAATTCCAGCGTGCTGGATGTGTTGACATGTGACGATGCAATCCTAAAATGACATGTACTACTCACAGATTGCCCATGTTAAATTTCCTATGTAAGCCTATCGTAGGCTTTGTTTTTGTCTCGGTAGGCATAGGTAGGGTTTGGGTGCTGCGTTTTGCAGCTGAAGTGGTATTTTTGCATTCGATTGCGTGATAGGCACCCTACTTCGTTGTCAAACGGTCTCTTTCTCCTCCTATAATCCTTCTATAGGGCTTCCATAGTCCTTCTATAGACTGTGTACTAAAAGGTGTAGGGTTGGCAAGTGGTGTCCTCCTCCTCTCTCTCTTCTCTTGCTCCTCTTAGCGTTGATTGGACGCCTACTGCATTGCTATTGGAAATGTTTTTTTAAAAATGATTTCTCAGCCCTGGAAAATAGATATTTTTCCTTTCTCTACAGAGTCAGGAGAAGAATGATTTAGAGTGAAGGTGGAAGGTTTATGGAATGACTACTGTTTGGACATTTGGAGAGGCTGTTTGGAGAGGCTTTTTCGACTACCCTCCCCCTTCTTCATCCTTCCCCTCCTCTTTTCCCAGTCATGCTCTCTTAGCAACTGATAGAGTGATGATATACTAAACTGAGAGTGATGATATACTAAACTGATAGAATGATATGACGGCAGCTGATATGGTCGACCCGAATAGGGTCATTAGACCCTTCACAGGCATGTTAGTATAAAAACCGCTTTTATGTTGTCTTGTATTTGGTGCTGTTGATTAGTTCTGCTGAATAACAACAGAGGTCACTACTGTTTGCAGTTACTGCTAAAGCCATTGCTTCTATATCTCATCAATCAAAAAGACTTAGGTATGGAGTTCAATACTTCGAAAATTGAATGTATTCACATAACTATGCCGACCATATTGAAATATATCACTATTTCATTTATTTCAAAGCTTATATTGGTTATTATAAACTGTCTAGATTTACATTGTAATTATTGATCGCTATAAAATCAGTAGTGCCTTGGTAATGATCGCGTTTGTAGATTCTCCTAGGAATGATAGCTGGGAAATTATCCCACTATAACCCTCACTACAAACATGTTATTAATCCATATAATATAAAGCTAGAGCGATTTCTAGGAAAGGAGGTAGAAAAGAAATGGTAGGAAAGAAGGTTTCTTTGTCCAGAATGTTCTCGGAAATTTGTTGGTTTTACAAACCACTTTACTCATCTTTAGAGGTCTCTCCCCCCTCTCTGGATTGTCGTCGCATGTGGTTGTGAAGGTATTTGGGATGGAAATGTGATTTTGAAGCCTTTTTTAAATCGGGATACCCACACTCTATTTATAGCCTGGGAAACCCCTGTGAGATACTACGTCATTACTGCAGGGATGCAAGTTGTCCTTTAGTTGACAGATTTCCTTCAATCCTCCTCTTTACCAAAAATGTGTATATTAATTTCCCATACAATTTCCCCCAACCTACGTCCAGGGGTCCCTAACTACATGCAGAGGAGTGGGAGAGTGAAGAAGAGGGTGTAGGAATAGGAGAGGGGGAGGGGGAGGTACATTCAATATATGAGATTTACTGCCTGCAGTACCTCCAACTTAGTCCTTTAAGTTGGATCTAATATATTTTAGCTATTACAACTAAGGGATAACCTTAACCCATATGGTTTCTGTATATTTGTATACTTTTGCACTTTAGAGGGCGGGGGGGGGGGAATCAGAGATGGGGTTGGGAGAGAAAAACAGGTATATGAAAGACTGAGAAGAGGGGGAGGGAAAAGAGGGAGAGGGGGAAGTCTGGGGAGAGAGGGGTGACCGTCCAACATGCAGAGGAGTGGGTGAGTGAAGAAGAGGGTGTAGGAATAGGAGAAAGGGAGGGGGAGGAAGAAGAGGGGGAGAGAGGATGTAGGGGAAGGGAGAGAGGGGAGGGAGAGAAAGTGAGGAGGGGGAGCATGAGGAAGAGGGGAGGGAGAGGGGGGTATCGGAGATGGGGTTGGGAGAGAAAAACAGGTATGAGAGACAGAGAAGAGGGGAGGGGGAAGTGTGGGGAGAGAGGGGGACCATCCAGAGGACGGGTACTTTGCTAGTCATATATAAATATTCTCTGTATATTTTAAAAATGTTAAAACTTCAACCTACCTCATTTACTTAGATGTATAATTTTTCATCAATAGTCAATAGCTTGGCAATGAGAACTATCACGCATATGAATATTGACCAATAAAATTTATTTTTAAAAAAAAATTACTATTTACCATAATGTGTCAATATGTGTATAAGTGTCTGTGATTAATGCTTAAGGTGACTCAGTAGTGATTTTGTTTATTGATAAATTTTTCTAAAATTTTTACCAATGATACTTGACATGAATAATCATTATTGAGTGTAAAAAAAAATGTAGGTCACCAGGCTAGTTTTCATGCTATGGCGGTATGGAGATAGAAATAATAAATTGTAATGTGCTGCTTATTTACTTGTACGGCGATTCGGGTAAATAACAACAAGCATAGAACAACACAGATCTCCGAGTCCTTGCTAGCGCTTTAGTCTTTATTGCAGACTAAAAACCCTTCAACCACAGTGAAAAAGGTTCTCCCTCCGCTTCACAGAAGAGAGGGATAAGAACAAAAAATTACAGTTAAAAAAAGGGTAGTTTAACACAAGAATCAAGAATCAGACATATGCTAGCAGTAAAATATTAAAATAAGAGAGACAAAACCCCCACACGACATCTGGTGGCAAACCATCCCTGCAACAGGTAGAACAGCCAGCCCGAATCCAATCCGGCCGGCCGCACCCGGATAACCGGGCGACTAGGACCGGGGGTTAGGGATACTGGCTAGCGGCGCCGGGCCAGAGCGGGGATAACCGCTCCGACCCGGCACCACCACACTCAGCACCACAAAATCATATTTGAGTGATTTTACTACATTTGAGTGATTTATTAACATAATTCGTTTAAAAATGGTTCTCACATGAATTCAGACATCAAATTTCACCCAGACATTCAACATATATATTTTAATCATCAGATAATTTGTTTTCCTCAAATCCTGAGTTAGCCCCTGGAAGCCCCCAGTGGCAGTATAGGGGCACTAGCAAAATTGACTGTTTGATGAATTTTTTAAAAATTTAATATGAATGTAGATACAGTATTTGCTAACTCATACACAAAAAATCAGGATGGCTTTCCAGGCTAGATTTTTCTATATTACAACTTATTTATGCGGAAAAAATGGGGAAAAAATGAAATTCCTGATAATATTTGATTTGAACGAAAACGGCTCCATGAATCTTAATGAAATTTAGTATAGATGCAGGTACTGTAGATACTAACTCACACACCAAAAATCAGGAGGCTGAATAGTTTATATCAAGACAAAATTATATACATACTTCATCTGCATAATGCTGATATTCCCTGCCATATATCACGCTAGGCGTTGCGCGCACCCCGTTACATAATCACTACTGAGTCACCTTAATCCCTCAACATCTACTATTTCATGATATCATTGTGTATGTATGCTGTATGTTTCCATTAAACACCATGAACTCTTAGGGAGCTAAACTACCTAGGAGCCCTCTCTGCCTAGTTTCAGGCAAGAGGCCGGCGGAGGGTTTTGTGAATAAACCAAAAATGAAGTTAAGCTTGTGTTCTGGTTGTTCTTTGCTAAATCCGAACCTGGGTTGTGATAGAAGAACACTACATATATATCGTATTTTTAGTCAGGACATCACAGTAAATACATCAGAAAGGGAAGCGTCCCTCAGAATTCTGTTCTTTCAGGCCTCCCCTAAACTTGGTTCGCTTTTTAAGTTTAGATGTTCATTTCAGTTGGGGTCACTCTGGCCGGAAGCTACGATAGAGTTGGTGCATAATTTGATCGTCAACGTGGGCTGTAGCATAGATATCATGGTTTGTATAATACACGTTGTGCCTACTTAGGGAAATAAATAGAGTAGTCCTATGTGGGATAGAGGGCTTTTTCATGATACATTTTCCATGAGATAAAAGTTAGCGGATCCCATTCTAACACATTTTTTTAATTTCCGTGGCTTAAAATCAACTTCCCCATCATATTTGATATTCTTACTCCAGCTATGAATATATTTATTGCTCAAAATCACATCTGGAAGACATGCTTCAACAGGAGAAAGTAGTGCATTTTCAAGTGTTAAAAAAAAACAAGGACGAAGATAAAAACATCTTACCTGCTCTTTTCGTTCAATTTTCACGCGTTTTATAATGGACCCTTACGCCCACCATTGCCCTTCCATCTTTTAACAACCCCAAGCCCTTAAAGGTTCCTTACAGTTACAGTATTAAGGTATAGTTTTTCGTAGCTTTCTGCACACCACTTTCATTTACTAGTAATTTATAACCTAACAAAAAAGAATATCCTAACTTTTGTATTTTTGTTTTGTTTCAGGAACCGGCTGAGGAGGGAAACGATCTAGTCATCAAACTGAACCTTGTGGAAGGCAGAGAACTGGGAGATCTATTAGCAGAAGGAAAACTTTGCTGGAGCTTCTGTGCCTACAGATGACCACACC